>OW796098.1:9674314-10274314 GCA_941860345.1 Chrysodeixis includens | reverse complement strand
CTTTTCAGTGTCCCAACAATTTAACAAGAATACACAATTACAATACAAAAATTAAAAAATACGAAAAATATTAAACTTATAAAGTAAATAACACAATACAAATAGATTTGAAACATTAAACACATCTTTAGTTTGTAAGACTGCGATCGGGTCGTCTCGGCACAAATAGCTTTTTTATGTCGCCCCGGGCCGCGGTCACGCTAAACGGTTGACTCGGGACACCCCCCCTGCCCCCGGGCACCCCTCCTTACCCCTCGCGAACCCTTCTGGTCTACTAATGGCTCGATTCGTTCTTATAGTTAGCGATGCCCCGAGGTCGTACTATGCGTTTGTTAGACAATTAGCGGAGTTTAGTTTTAAAATTGAATGTATTTACTTTTTTTTATGATTCAAGGAGTTCTTTGGTTACTTGGGATAATATTAATTCATTTAATACAGTAATACTTAAAATATTACATATTTATATAATTCTCTAATTTATAACACACTTTACAAATAAATAATTATTGTATTGTATATTATACTTTTACATTACACACCTTTATTTTATAAGACATGTACAGGTATTTTGATTAGGCCTAACTTTTGTAGTTTTCTCTCTGTTACTCCAAAGTACAAACGAAAAATCACTTGAGATATCTAATCATCTCAATATGCAATATTGTTAATCACCCATACCCATTTACAACTTATTGTAGACCAAACGAACTCGAATAACAATTTACAAATCGTCCAAAATTCCTTTCCCAAGAATTATCTCCCAAAACGTCCCAAATAAATCATAGGAAACGAAACACTAATGCAATTGCATCCACAGTTTCTCATAATAAGCGTCATTCGACCCGGTATCGAGTACCGTTGGTATCGCCCATAGTTTTCCCACTGGAACTTTTCAATCGGCAGATAAGAGGCTTGCGGCGACATTCCGATATTTATTTACCACGAAGAACTTATTCGCTTTGTCGACAATAAATTGCGTTTGTTCATTATTCAATTGTTCCCCTCTTTCCTTTAAAATGCGAGTTAATGAGCTTAGTGATTTTTGCGGCGTTATTTTGTTGAGCATTTTCCCATTTTCCCTTTTGAAAGTTTTATTTAACAATGTCTGCGAACTTGCTAGATCAAATAACAAGGGTACTGTTTTGAAATATTGGGTATTGATATTTTATTTATAAGCTGTTTGCTTTGTCTCGATGGGGCTTAATTAACTATAAACTCGGTTTGGTTTGCGCGTGTTTTAAATAACTTTGTTGTAAAGTATTATAACTAATATGTAACCTTACCTTATTTTTCACGTTGATATGTAATAAGCAAAGGTGTATTGAAAACAACCTGTATCAAATTTTAATTATATGTAATTATAATAATATCTAAGTAGCCTTTACCTAGTTTTTTGATTACTGCCCGAATGCTTATTTAGCCAAATATATCTACATTTTTTAATATTTATATCTACGTTTAACTATAAATAATCATTGTCTTTATTATTATTCTAATATTGTCTCTAACAGTAGATAGGTAGGTTTTACGTCCTGAACGTAAATCCGATTAGCTACATATTTAATGTTTTCAACAAACAGTTACAACGTTTCGTAAAAACATAAATCCTTTAAAAATTTGCAATCAATGTCACACAATTATAAAATACAGCATGTATAATATTCTCATCTATATTAAGTACTTTGAAAAGATTACATATTAGTATTTACGATAGCACATCTCTTATTCATCTCACTAATGGCAAAATCTGTTCAGCTTAAACTGATGGCCGATTGCTCAGCAATATGGCTTACTATACGTTAAGAATTATTAATTTATCCCCACAATATTAGCGGGAACATTTGTGTATGATTTTAGATAATATTACTCGATCAACACTAATGGATTAGATTCGTGTTTAGTTACAAACTGACAACTCGTTTAATAATTTAAGTGGAGAGGACGGTAAATTTGAAACTAATGTGGACACGGACTTATATATTCATGAAATGAATGTTGTTTGAATAAAAAAAAAGATGCTAAGAATATTTCAAAACCGTTAATGATTATACTTATCGATGCAGCTTAAATAATATCTAATATATGTATGGCGATACAATTTCCTTTCAATAGATCACGTGATTTATTTATTTATAGATCTCCAACAAAGAATACACAAGGTAGGTAGGTACATTCTTAAACAAAAGAGTTAGTTATTATAGTTTATAGTCAATATTATGCCAGCAATCAATTCATGAATGTTCAAATTCTACACTTTTGAAAAGCCGCCTCTATTATTTCGTCTACGAAATATGTATAAGTAATACAGCAATACGTCTAAAATAAAACTTGTCAATATTCATCATTTGTCTCACTCCCTTTCATGTTTGATAGAGGTAAGATAATCGCCGAACTTCCATGGAAATGTTTATTTCTTAATATTTTCCTGTTTATTGTAAAACGTACAATGGGTATTTTTATTTAGAAAATATTCGACGAAGACATTTCTATTGTGATGTTCTAATGATTACCTTGGATTAAAAAATATATTTACAGCAAATAATCTGGGTACGGTCGGTACTAACTTCTGGCTAGTAACGAAAATCAATGACCAAAAGATAATTTCCTAAGTGTCAAAATTGTGGATTTAGGTGCCTAGTTTCAATACTAGATTATTGTATTTGATTGTATTCAGAATCCTAATAGTGTAATAAAGATAGTATCTATAATATTATCACCATATGAAAGTCCTATTGGGCACAAGCCCCTTCCATATAGGGGAGGATTAGAGCATTGATCTTCATTCTAGCTCATCAGGTTGGCGATAGAATCGAGATAATGAAATAAACGAATCAAAATCTTTCACAGAAACACACACAAACTTAGATTTGATTTTTGAAGATTGGTACTTCTAAATTTAAAGCACATCAAATCCGTTGTTTCAATCCATCTAGAGAAGCATCCATCGAGATGGAGCCATAGTTTTATTATAGTTATAAAAGCGAGACGTTGCAGCCGTGTAAAGTGGCAACAATTTTACGCGCAGCAATATTAAAACGTTTCAATTGCCGCGTTTTACGACGAGGTCGAAATTTAAAACGCGTTTTGGGGAGTGTTGCCAGCCTTTTCCTAAATGCTTTATGTTGTATTTTATTATCCGTGTCGCCACCTAGTCTTTATTGCCAGTTGTATATTATTCGCATTTTCCATTTTGAAACACTGATAAGCAGTTTTTAACAGAGTTTTTGTTTATAACGTGTAAGATTATTTTTTGTTTACTTCGTGTTATGAAATCTGGGTTTTGTTGGCTTTATCGCTGCTAACCTTTTTTCCTGTGAATTTGTTTTATAAACTGTCTCAAATGATATTAAATGAGGGGACGCTGAGATACAGACTAGGTTGCGATAATTTTATACAATTCTATGAAAATGTAGAGCGGTTCTCACAAAGTAAACCCTGCGGGACTAGATCTACGTTTAACTGAGATATAAATAGATTTCTCAATAGTATTACAATGTAGGTAAGAACCAAACAGACGATTTGAATAACTATCTCACAAAATCCTTCTTAAGGCTACACTGTCAACCTGAAAACCAAATTCTAGAACAAAATCTAACATAGCAACAAATCGTATTCAGAATTAGAATTTTTCATTAAATCCACGTGCGTAGTTACGTACGCAAGTACAACAAGGCTCTTTGTATAAAATATAGGCGCCATTAGCTTTAGCAAAAGGTTTATTCAGGATGATCCGAGTTTTGGAAGAAGCAATTAACGCTTGTGAATCATTGAACAGGTTGCGAGCTTAGTTAAGCTTTCAGTTGAACCTTTCAGCTTGTGTCTGTGAATCTAATACGTACAACGCATTTGGTTCTATAAATTTTATATACGTTCAAATTGTAAACACTGGTAATGTTTTAATAATGTTTTATTGATACGGTCTTGTAGCTTTTGTTTTTTGAAATTGAAATTTGAGCCCTTTCCGATCGATTCTGACCTTGATTAGGTACGGGTAAGCGAGATTAAAATATAAGAAAGGACAAGCTTTGGTTAGACTCACTTCACAGTACCTATAAGCGGTTACAGATAAATAACAAGAGAAAAATCTTGCTTTAGTCTAAGCCGAAGAATCTACTACAGTGATAATGAAACACGCACCCAGCACCTTTAAATATTAGAATTAGAATATTCATCATCATCATCATCATCAGCCTATCGCAGTCCATTGCTGGACTTAGGCCTCCAAGTCCTTCAAGTCCACTGAGATCTGTTTTCTGCCACTCACATCCAGCTCCTACCAGGAAATAAATCTGTCATCGACTTTTCCCAATCCGATAAACTATTTCTCAGACCCATAGGCCTCTATAGACCTATAAACATATAGAAAACTCTTTTTAATGTATTATCGTCCTCCGTATCATTTCACAATCGCTTTAGAATTGATAACATATCGGTGACATCTCGCGGCATTCGCTTTGATCCATGAATAATGTATTCATCATGTTATTATCATAATTACGGTTTAATTATACACTTTGTGAACAATAACACAATAATACTGTCCAAATGGTTAAGTTGGAAATGATAATAATGTATTGTTATAGAGAATACCTAAATTATGTTGGTTTTTCGTTTTCGTAAAACCTACATAGTAATGTAAGATATTTTCTTTCTCTAAATATATGACTGACCTGTTCGTGTGGCCCTAACTGCTATATCGCAGGTTGTGGGTTCGATTTCCACCCAGGGCAAATGTTTAAGTAAGCACAATCAATTGTTTATGTATATGTATGTATTTAGAAAAATATAACTATGTTTATCAGTTGTCTAGTACTCATAACACAAGTTACTCTCGTAAACTCAGTTTGAGATTAGATGGCATTGTCCGAATGTTGTCTAATATTTATTTATTTCGGCTAATATCAATTTCAGCATGATTTATTTATTCATGAACAATACCTACATTATATTTGATACAGACTACGTTAATTTCCATCTGACATCCGAAATCTAAATAGAGATTACGATGATATTTTAAGATAACACAAACCACAATAGTTAGTTCAATGCCATTACAAGACCCTTCAAAAATAAATTAATGACATAAAAATATGAAGATATTTCACACACAACAAAACGTTGTTAGTTTATTAACATTACAATCTTGAAATTATTGATTTACACTTTTTCATGCAATCTTTTCCGCCATAAAAAAATAAATAAAAGACATATAATTTTAAGAATATTTCCCTCCACCCTCTAGGCTATTTTCACAAACCTCACATCCAATTTTTAATCACCCTAACCATTCCATTTGATCTCGCTTCTCATATATTTGTTACGTACAGTTTTCCATCTTCCCTGATCCTGAATCGTCATGAATAATCATTTGAATTAAGCTAATGCAGCAGCTTAATAGTCCATCTACGTATTCGCGCCTAATCTAATAATGGATATTAATCGTTCCGTGTATTATCGCAAATGAAAATGCCTTGCCTGTTTTGTCACGTTCACGCTAATTTAGAAATTAAATTCATTGTCTAGGGAAATGTTTGAAAAAGTAATTTTGAGGAAATGCAATATCACGGCTTCAAATATAATGCGATGTGGGCAATTTATGTGAATTATTATGAATTACTTCGAACTATGAATTAACTTTGTTCTTTTAATTAACAATTTATTTAGTTTTTTTTCCTAGCCTATTTATTGCTTGCCAATTGCTGAAAACATCCTGCGCCGCCCTGAAATAATAATTGGGATAAGGTCAGGGGAATGATGATTTTGTCCCACTGCTGAGCAAATGCCTCTATTTATTTACTTAATTAATAATTTTCATGCGACACACGTACTTTTACAAATTAATTCATTCAGTTGGAAGCTACAATGTCACAATGAGATTGATTCAATACATGTCACATTGATAAGTATAATTTACCTACACGTTACTTAAGAATAAAGAGTGATGCACCACTTCTTTCATCGGACTTCAATATTAAAATCCCAATCACAGAAATTGAATGACACACTATATTCCAAAACTCCCGCTATACAATTGAAATCGATACGACATTCTCCGATCAAACCGTCAGCGAACAACGCAGTGTTTAGTTTATGAAACTCAATATTCCCATTCAGTAACAATTGCGAAAGTTACCAATTTTATAAAGTTCTATATGTATTATGAATCACGAAACATCGTCGTGAATTTCATCGAACATTGTGAAATTTGTGAAGCTTTGTTAGTATTACGGAGGTTTGCGAACAGTTGGTTAAAAATTCTCGTTTCGAACTGTATAGATTGGAATATCAGCCCTGCTGTAATACACCTTTTGCGGCGAGGTTTGTTCTTGCAAAATGCCTAGTGGGGTAACCTGCGGCTACCACGGGTCCGCATCGTATTTCGATGGCAATTAGGGGTTGAGTTCTCAGTGAACCGACGCACAAAGCTTCATATAGCCCACGTTCTGCAATTCTGTTGTGGACTAATTAAATGATCATTGTTCTTGGTCGTGTATAGGTTGGATCTTAACGTTCAATTGCTATTCTATAGGTTACTGGTTCAGTTCAGAAATGATCGTTGATCGAAATGTTGGACCTGTTATGATAATGACAATTTCCTGTTATGATAGTGTACATTTTAGCTTCTCAACGTTTAAAATAGTTTAAGATTTTATAGTATTGCAATGAACACTATTTTTTTTCTCTTGTCTATCTGTTTCTCAATTAGTTAGCATGTTTCAGGTTTCATTTAATAACCACTTAAAAATAAAGCGCCGTTTAGCATATCACAGCATATCAGTGGCTCGTAGTAAGGCCCAGTTTTTGGCTATTGTTCACCGTATCCGTTTTAATTTTCGGTTCGAAATCGACGAAGTGAGCGTCGACGGCACCGGCCGATATGCTTCCGGGCCTGTTTACTCAACGCAAATAAACCGGGCCGGCCAATTCCGGCCATTGTTAGAAATATACCAATTGTTTGTTACCCACAAAGAGTATTCTACAGAACTGCTAACAATGAACCGCTAATAACAGATATTCGGCGTTCGATTTTAGATTTTTATGTTTGTGTTTATTCTATCTTGTGGAATATCGATGTTCGCCTTAATTAATTAGTGTACACTGCTCATATATTCTGGCAGAAAGCTGAAAAACATGTGATTCTATAAGGTAAATGAACTCTAAACTTAAATGGGATGAAAGGTTCAGTCTCTACTTTAAGACAACTTCTAATCATATCAAAAAACAACAGAAGCTCGTGCACAGATGGTAAGTGCTACTAAATATATTATCTGAACTGTTTCATCTGCATCTTAAAGCACATATTCCATCATTTAGCTATCGACCTTTATGGTTATGAAGAGTGGCAACTTGAAGACGAAAAACATTTTAGAATTAATTATTTATAAGCAGCAAAACGCTTCATTTTTTCTTTTGGATATGTTTATAAAATACTAGCTGTTGTCTGCGACTTCTTTCGCGAAAAAAAATAGGGATGAAAAAGGAGTACGGTAACTTGTTAGTTACCGTACTCCTTTTTCATTCCTATGTCACAATGTTTTGTGACACGGAATTTTATACAGGTATAACTATGTAATAACAGCTTTGTTTAGTTCGATCTAAACAATAGCCGGTACCTTTCCTTCAGTACTCATTATGCACTGATGCCGGTTTGTCAAACCCCGAACTTTCCTGGCTTGTGTACTTTCCAACTCGTGATGACCGCCACAGCTGAAGGATTAACCTGATTCGCTTAGAATTTCAGACCAATTAGTATATTGATCTAAGTTTATTAATAAACAAAGTATTTAAATTAATGAGGGGATGTTGATTTTGATTATTATATTACTTGTTTAATTAATTAAATCTGTATTTGTTGCTATGATAATATGTTAATGTATGGTCATTGGTAATATAATTAATATGTCTGTTGGTCTAGTGGTTAGTGACCTTGAGTGATATACCAGAGGTCGTGGGTTCGATTTCCACCCAGTACAAACTTTTGTGTGAAGAGCACGATCATTTGTTCTGTTCTGGGTGTAATTTATCTATAATATGTACGTAATCAGAAGTATTATATATAAGTATGTTTATCAGTTGTCTAATACTCATAATACAAGCTCTGCTTAGTTTGAGACTAAATGGCGTTGTGTAAAAGTCGTAAAAAAAGTGTTTTAGCACGATATTAAACGGAAAATTAGTTTAAGACATTTCATACGTCTTCTGCATTGTCTACGACTTTAAGTTGTAATTTTGGACACTTTAAAACGCCTGAAAGTTGCAGCAAAAACTCCCTACCAACTACAAAAATTCAAATAATTTACTTTTCATACAAACCACACAAAAATAAATTAACAATTTAACACATCGAATGAGTAACGCATTAACCTAACCGTCGGCCAAACATGTTATTTCAAATATATATTCCAATTAGCTGAGTTTACTTTTCAAACGTTAGTTAAGTTACAAAGCATTCCGTTTGAGGTATATAGCCCGGGGGTAACAGGCCAAACACCTACCAATATCTCTCAAAGTAATATTGTAGCTAGTGTGGAAGCGAGACAACACTACAAGGCACAGAGCGGCGTCTCTTTTCCACAACTTCAATCATATTAATTTGGTATGTGATGGTAGACCCCCAGTCCCGGCCAAACTAAAATACTGGCCGACTATCACAACGTTATGAATTCTACAATTAAACAGAAATAGACCTATACAAATACCTGCTGTTATTCTAAATAATGTTGTTTTAATGTTGGCAGCCATTTTGGAATAGCGTGCATTTCTACGTATGGCCGTTTGTGAATAGAATTTACACTATTTTGTAAAAGGAACATATTGAATTTTGTTTTTTTTGGGCTTGATGGATGTTTTTTTTTTTATTAAGAACCAGTAATATATTGTCTTAGTAATAAGCAGGTCTAAAAGATGTGGTTATAAATTGGTATTCAATATTTTCAGTTGAAATCAAAAATCAAAAAGTTTTAAGATTGAAGTTGGTATACTTATGTATAAATGGAACTAAAATTTGCTCTCAGGTAACCAACGCAGCTACTAGATTAAATCTTACTTTGCAATATTAATTAGAAACTAGTAGCTTGTATGACTAAGTAACTACAAGTAAGTCCTCTATGATAAAGTATTAAACCACAGTTTAAATATGTACAGTAGTTTAACCCGGCCGTTTCTAAAAAAAATGCCTACAGCCGCGCGGTACGTAACAGCGATAGGGCTGCCCATCTACAGCATTTTAGTTCCAACCGTTCTTTCATCATAGCGACACATTTGCGACTGTACCATGCCACGGTCATGCCACGATTCCATAGCTTAAGCATAACTCGTGTTACGCCCGTTTATATGAAGACTACATACTGAATATATTATTACACTATGATTAAGCTCTCAAAGTCTTGCCTTATTATCGAAGCGTAATATGTAAAACGAATACGTAATAAGAAAATGCTGCTTTGTCCATTAATGCACGTGAACATTACCAAGTTGATATAAGTAGCTTTTAATACGAATTAGTTAAAAGCATCTATAAGCTTACTACAAGGGCCTTGTACCACATTTTACAATTATATAGTTGCAGTTGTGTGAGTGAGATAGCGCACTACACGGTTTAGAGCAACGTTTCACTTTCACAAATGCCAGAGCACTGCTTTAGGTGAAGATGTTAGGACCTCTGGACTCTTGCCGGTGTGGAAGCTAGACGGCATTAGGTGCAGTGCAGCGCCATCTTGCTTCCACAGTGAAAGAACTTGATGTGCCTGTTGGTCTAGTGGTAAGTGGCCCTGACTGCTATACTGGAAGTCGATTCCCACCAAATGTTTGTGTGATGAGCACGATCATATTGCTCTGTGTCTGGGTGAAACTAGATGGCGTTGTGTAAAAGTTGTGGAATATTTATTTATTGAATGGCAACTTAGAACAACTAGATACTGATCTCATAGTACAGGTAAAGATTCTTGCAAAAACAAAAGCCTAAGTAAAGCGTGGTCGGGCTTTTAGTCTTACTAGAAATTATTAATTAGTGAGAAAAAGGCTTTTCGATTCTGTTCGGAGCTTATCTTAATAATCAAATGTCATTTGTTTAGTGGGGCTGGCACAAACTACTTAGATGACTCTATGCAAGTCCAATTTAGAAATTGTATGCAAATCACTAGTAGAATGCATGAAATTTTCCCTTTACACTACTTACCCTTACTACTAGACGTCACTCAAAACCGAGACAGAGATATCACCTGTCTTTTGAAGCTTTTCAGGTTGATGAACCGAGACCTAAAGTAAGCTAAGTGAGCTGAAGTGAATGAAATTTAAAAAGAAAATATCAGTGGAATAAAAACCAGGATTTTGGATATTAGTTCCAATGGTTTTTAGAAGTCGGTGACGAATATTCGTTCTAAGACAAATAAAGGAAACTCCGAAGAGGTTTTTTCGGTAGGTACTTTGATACAATTAAAGACTGCGGACCGTAACTGCGTATCTGATTAGAGTTAAAGTAAATATTACTATTAATAGTCGTAGCTACGACTGGCACTTTTGCGTATTGTGTAGAACTACCTACAAGTTGAACATTAATAAGTGAAGAGAGGGTGTTGGAAACGTCTGAGATATACTGAGTTGTATTTAGTCTAGCTATAACCTCGGCTTTTGTAAGTCGGCTGAAAAGTTGGAAAAATCATTGATATCTTAAATTAATTCTTCGCATAAATAAAAACACTTTAGTCAATTAAAGATTTATGGTTAATTCGATTGATTTATGAGAACACATTGTGCCCGGATTGAAAATAGCCATAATGATTGCCAACCTTCAGAAAGAGCCGGCAACATAAGAAGAAGAAGAGGACACAAAAATCACGTGACTATAAAATGTCATTTCATTTCCTTATCTGGACAAATTCTATGATCGTTTACGCATGACGAAATGCCATTTGTCTACGAGAAATTAGTAACTAATACCTCCTAGCAAGCAAAACATCAATTAAATAACAGTAGCTACAGAAACATTTAGGAATCAACGAGTCTAGTCGACATTTTACGAACATAAGCTTCGAGCTTACATCAAATTAGCATTTTGTGGCCCAAAGTGCACTTATTCGCTTTCGCTATTATCTTTTAATGGACCTACAAACGGTAATCTGGTCGCATGCTGATGAGTCCTTGTTTATTTTTGACAAAACAAACATTACGTGTGAGGATTTTTAAAGGTTTTTTTTTTACTGATTTTGTACTAACATGGATGCAGGTGTCTTTAATATTCCGTATCTAAACTTAAAACCATTTCAAACTCTATTCTTTTACCGTAGACTTTTTTTATTTTGATTAGGAGTGAAAATATATCGTCTGACGATTAGAAAAAGAAGTAAATTAATTTTAATAGAAGCTTAAAAAAATACAATTTAACACACAACGACCTAGGTTTCATTATACTTTATACGGTATCCTAGAGCCTCTACAATTTTTAGGCTTACATAGTAACACAACAGCGCTGTTCATCAAACAAGCCCGCATACGCAAACGTTCGACCGCTACAAAACAAAGCCCACTCTTTGTTAAAACTGTAACTATAATTACTGTTAACTTTGTTCCATTATTTCTATGAGAACGCTAACGAAAGACGCACCTTTTACATTGAATTATTAAAATTAAACCGTTTCACGTTGCGGTCTCAAAGTCGCTCGTTTGCGCCGCAAGAAAGTTGCGAAATACATAACAAAGGACAAAGGAACCAGACCGGGGGCCATTTGTTCACCGTACGTATTTGTTCGCGCCTAATTAAACATGAAACACTGAAGTAGCAGGTATACCAAGGGAATTAGGGGTCTGAAGTGTAGATTTTAATGTATTGCTCGTTTCCGGGAGACGGGCTTTTTGCTTAGTTAGTTAGGAGTGATAGTGTTCTGTATTGTTTTGAGAAGATAGTTTGTAATGTCAGAAATTTGATTAGATACTGGTATTTTGATTCTATTACTAGTGTGTAGTATTACTGTTACCCGTCGCAGCAAAAATAACCCGTGATACAGTCCAGTACAGTCATTCCAGGGTGTCAATTACGTCCATACTAAATTTCATTTATTTATTTATTATTTGGATTTATAACAGAGGTAACATAAGTTACATATTTATAATTAAATACAGGAACTGGTTACTGTCATCCTCCAATTATAGGAAACCACAGCATTCACTGTTATTAAAAGCTAGTTACACAAAAGTTTGGCAAGACAATGTTTGATAGAATATTGGTAAGATAAGAGAAAATAACAAGAAATAAAAAAAAAATATATAATAAAGTAATAATTATATGCTTCTTAAGCTTTGGCGGGTTCGACCATTGTAATATTCTACGATAAAATAACGAATATTAAATAACAAACATAGAGTAACTGTTTATCTAACCTTCAGAAAATTAACTTTTAGTTAGTTCGCATTTAGGTAACTATATTTTGTGTATTTTCCTTTTCCAATCAAATACGAACATTGAGATCTGATATACATCAAAACGCTAAGCTGAGTTTGTTCCTCATGAACAAGGAAACCTTACCAAATATAAATGGACAAGGTTGTGAAATAATGAGATTGTTCTCTTTGACTAAGTTTTCTTCTTCAATACAATAGTGGGAAGGAGAACTGCCACTTTGTACAGATCTTAGCTTAGAATAATAGCGATAGACATAAGAAGGAATACAAAAATTGTGATAAAATATTAAAAAGGCGTTTCAATTTCTGGACGGCATATCCTGAATAATAAGAAAGTCATGAAACGTAACGTGATGCTGATATATCGGTTTAAAGAAATTAGTTTCTCAAATGAGATACGATTAGAAGTTATAAAGTATGGACATGTTGTCTTCAAATTAAAGTATAGCATTAAAGTTTGTAGCCTCACTGCCTTCTTTTACTTATTTACCTATTATAAGGGCAATTCCAAGTTTAGCAGCAACTGAAATATAAACCAAAACCCAACAAACATACGGACCGGATGAAACAATTACGAGTCCGTAAATTCCAGGCAGTAAAATAGAAATACAAGGTTCTATCCCTAACCAGTTACTAGTTATATTATCGACCTCATTCCGTTAATGAGAGCAATCCACAAACATTTGCATATGCCGGCCGTGTTTATCTGTTAACTACCAACACTTTGCAATCAGGACGGAGCCTCAATATCAGTATGTACCCACTGGAAATTGATATTGCGAGCTTAGAGCCGAATTGGTGGCGACCGCTGATAGCACTATGTTCTTATTATGCTTATCTTTCGCGATAATTATGTGGCTTTCCGATTTCGTGTTTGGTTTGTACTTTTTGTGGGATTGTGTAGGAACGGTAGCCATATTGGTTGTTGAGTTGGCCTAGAGGTTTTATGAACATGAAGATTCACAAAAACATTTATCCTGGGTGGGAATCGAACTCACGACCTCCGGTATAGTAGTCAGGGTCATTAACCACTAGAATAACAGGCCCGTTTTTAATATCATATCATCTAAAGGACCCCACCTATCCTACCTTTTATAATTTTTTTAAACACATTCAAGTATATTCACCAATTCTAGCTACCACATATAAGTACTCAGGAAGCAGTAAACACACGTTTAAAAGTAATATGTATGCAGGGCTTTCCTTCCAATATTTTACCAGTGACCTTGACATTGGTTTCAGGACGATATATTAAATATACGACCTACATCGTAACCTTCGGTAAAACGTGTATATATACCTATATGTATATTATAACAGGTACGTGACTTGGTAAATAATGTACAGGCAATAGATGCGGGATAAAGGCTATTGAACTGTTAAGGAAATTTGCATTCTTGAAGGTATACGATTCTTTGGGTGATCAAAGATTGACGTTTTGGAAATTTTCTTGCGTCTAGCGAGGTTAGGAAAATGTTAAGTGTTTGGCATTTGACAGATTCGTTCAATTGTTTTTGAATGTTAATAATTGGTATGCATCAACACGGTTAGAAAGAGAAAAACATGTCTCGTGCTCCAATAATATTCCAAAGTATTTGCTTCAATGAAAATCAGAAAAAAAATCTTTTCTTGTCTTCTATATACAAATAGGATTTACAAACAAGTAAGCAAAAATATTAATGTTTAGAACCGATATCCCTATACACCACAACTCGAGCCATATAGTAAAAATTGCATGTTGTCAGATTGTACCTGCCGATTCCCCAATAAATCACTTTATGGTTTTACTACTTCCTCAACCCCTGTGTATCGGTTTATGAATATATTCAATATTCTAATCGCGGTGTATACCAAATCCGTATTACAATTTAAAATCGTAATCGGGGTCGTATTACGTGCGTATGACGGTATCTATGGGATCTCGAACTCAACCCATACTTTTTGTACGATTCGCGAAAATAAATCCGCTTAACCACAGAGAGACTGGCGAAATAAAATATTCTATTAGCAAAATCCGTTAGCTCATAATTCACTCAGAGAGCAGCGCACCGCGGGCATGGCAGGTGGTCTTAATAAATACGAAAATGGCCTATCGCGGGGTTAGTAATAAATTCAAAAGGCAATCAACGCCACGGGGGCGGGTAAAAATATTAATAGCCGAGAAATAATTATGTATTCATGACTTTCAGCCTCGGTCGGGGATGAAGTGGAGCCGAAGCATCGGGTAAACTAAATCCGCGGGGATTGGGTGAACCACTCGGCGCCTTTCCCGCTCCGCCGGCGGCGCGGCGGCGGCCGGTCACCGCCAGACCTCGCTCACCTCACGTTTTTGCCAAAGTGCACGGATTATCGGGAATTACCCCACGACTACCACTCGATCATATCCCCTTTTCACTTTATATTAAAGCCTTAATTATAAATTAATGCTACATAACGAATTAAAGCCGTGTTTACACAAGAGTAGTCAAACATTTACAACTTCTGAAGAGTTCATTACGGCTAGCAAATTGTAATTGGCTGTTGCTCGCGGCCATTCCTGTGTTATATTTAAGTTTTCGTGTTAGAGTTAAAACTAAGTATCAAACAACTCCAGTACCGTATAAACCAAATTCCTGGAATTGAATGACGACAGTGGCTTAAATATCAGGTAAGGTTAAAGGTCAAGTATAAAAAGAATTGAATGCTTAAAATATATAAATAAACCAGACATTTTTAACTGTCAACCAAATATGATAAAGTCATGTCATGAAATAAAAACCAAAAACAAGTTGTAAATCCAACCCTGCTCACCTTTACCTACTGCATATTAATCCACTGTGACAGAAAACAAAACAAGCTAAATCAGCTTTTCTCGTTCGGTTGCAAGTCATCAATCAATCGTTAATCCAACGACGCAATATCCATAAAATGGATCGCGGCTCGGCGTGCATTCGGTACGCATTCGGTACGTAATTCTGGCGGAGCGAGGCGACGACAATGCCGCAATCGGACCAGCAATCTGCATAATGGATTGCTGGGCGAGCGACTCGTCCGGTCGCCGCTCATTCAATTGTCGCGGTCGCCGATGTGTCGCACCGTTATTACGGAATACGGAATTAATAATTTCATGGGAGTATGGCCGCAAAGGTTCACACCTCATTGGGTGTTAGAAGATTTTTTGCTCGATTTGTTACTTTAATTTTGTAATTAGCTGCTTTGTGCCCTACTGAGGAAAGGTGGCGGGATAACTGATTTATGTTTTCTTATTATATTATCAAGCACTCTACAAAAGCTATGAGAAATACCCAAATCAGTAGAAACACTAATGGCATGCCATGTTTTTAATTTGAAAGCACCCGAAATTTTAAAAAGTATGACACCAGCAGCCGATTTTCCAGTGCACCCACTTGAGGCATACATTAGCATATTTATCACGAATCGTGCATAAATAAACGTGCATATTAAAAGCCTGCAAACTATAAGTAGTTATAACTATATTCATAATATTGAAACGTTGCGAATGCATGTACACTAAATTGTGTGAGTTAGTAATTTTGAATTTGAAATGCAAAATATGTGACAGAACCGACACAGCTTACTAGAACGCGTCCCATCGGAGATCTTTGCATATTTGACAAACTGTTTTGTCAAATTCTAATCATTTATTCAACGTATGTAGGCTGTGGCCGGTGCCCGGTGGCACAACTACATCACTATGACGTAGGTCAACGGTACTTCGAAAGTAATGACGAGGGACTGCCGTAATACTTGTCAAACTATTTTATTTTGACAGTCGAAGAATACGTGAAGTCTCTTGTATCTACTTTAACGGAGAAGTTTGTGACCTAAACTTATCTCTTCCGACTTAATTTGGCTCCATCTTGTCTCCATGAAAATTTGAAGTTTTTTTTCTCTTCGATTTAGGGTTGATAAGTTCCAAAAAGACTTAATCTCATACCTTAAATGGTTTTACCCTAAAACAGTTCACTCCAAACACTTCAAAACCTACTCTATTTAGAATAAACTGCATCTTCGGAGGTGATAACTCTGCAAAGTAAAAGCATCTGTAGCCCCGTCACAAGACGTACGGCTCAATAACGTGGTCTAATCTAAGCCGGCTCTCCACCCGAGATTTACTGCTCACATATTATATGTGCTGTGAAGAGGAACAATAGCCGAGATATTGATTTAAAGTATGATATATAGGGCAACACCGTCTTGATGTGGGAGATGTATGAAGATTCACTCGAGTAAATTCCCGCGTTGTTTTCGTGTTTTCCTGTTATTTTCGAGACGGTGATTTGTTGGCTTTTCGGCTTAATGATTCGGTGTATTGGAGGGAATCAAGGGATCTTCTTTTCCTCTTAGTACGCTTAATTAATTGATTGGCCGTTGATGTAAATAAACATTATGTGCGTTTTGTAAGCTTGTTTCTTTAAGGGACTTGTTAATTAGTAGCGTGACACGGGTTTTTGTGAATGAAAGAGATTTTTTTTATAATCATTTATTTAAGTAATAATCAGTGTAATCAGAAATTTGTTAGAATTACCTTAAATGTACAAAAGTAATTTATCAGAGGTGAAATTTAATCAGTCAGAGATAAGTGTTTCAATTTATTAAAATTTTCAGGTCGTGGATTCGGTTAAACAAACGAACTTCTGGACGTCGGGCAGAAGACTGCCCGACCGATGCACGATGGGCAAATATCGTCACCCACTGGACACCGGAGGAAGGACATCGTCGTCGAGGTCGTCCGCGGCGAGGGTGGATGATCTTGTCAGATATGCAAGTCGCACGTGGCCAGAAATCGCAAAAGATAAAGTCGGTTTGGAAGGAGAAAGGGGAGGCCTTTGCCCAGCAATGGGACCTTATATATATAGGCTACATAAAAAAGGTCTACCGAATTTCCAATTCATAAACATCTGAACAGGATTATACGATATATACCTGAGTAGATATTAGATATATCATGAATATATCAAAACCTTCGAAAGCCACATCCTTTACCCATTAGTGACGTCACCAACAATCAAATGCGACGTACTAATTACACGTAACGAGATTAGGTTACTATGTACAGTCAGCAACAAAAAACAGATTTGACCGACTTCCAAATTACCTGTCATTATCTGTTACATATACAAATTGGTGTTTAGTATGTTTCAAAAATACTTAAAGTGTCAAGTAATTTTTTTTAAGACCAGTAGTAGTTGCAGAAAGTAATATTAATTTAAAGCATACAATTGTGTACACTCCAAAACAGTTATTTCGAAAATGTCTGTGTGTGTTATATCCTGACCGACTTTTTTTGCTGACCGTACGTAAGATTAATAATTAATTAGACAGAGCACATACTTATGCGTCATTAAGTAATCGAGTCACGAATGCCTACAACAATGTTAACACACTAATTTGCTATGATCGTGTTAAGCCAAGACTATTGAAATTATCTGTTACTAGCTGTTACCCGCGACTTTGTCTGCGTGATATGGAAGATGTGAAGTGCTGTACAAAAAGTAAAGCTAAATAATGTTTAATGCAAGCTCCTTAATCGAGTTCTGTTCCAAAATTATATCTTAACTTTCTATTCATTACCTGTAGTCTTACAAACATATTTGACTGTTAACACTGCTAGTTTTAAAGTTTAGTGCAACATTCACATGATGAAGGGTCATATTGTATTTGTGTTGTGGCCACTATCTACCTATCTTGCACTGAGTTGACAACTTGGATTTACTGGACTTGAAAACGGGTGAAGGTAAAGGGGTGTGCCGTACTCTTACAGGCTAAAACCGGCGGAGTGCTTCTCCGCTACGGGAACGCTTTCGCAAACTACCGCAAACCCGGACAGGGGAGCTTTTCTTTTAAAGGGATTTTCTTTATTGACTTGAAGTCAGTTTTCCCCATCGCTTATCAAGAAGCCGTCTTTGCCTTTATCCAGTACAGAAGACATCCCCAAGGCTACTGCCGTAGGCTATTTACGGTGGTTGGAGGAGAGCAAGTTGGACCCTTTTTTTTTCGGGTGGAAATCCTCATGGACTTCCTCCACCTGGGCGGAGGCGGAGGGGCGTGCCGGACTCCTACCAAGCGCGCACCTGCGCGCGGGGCCGCGGGAATCCGGATTCTTCCGCAGCTCCACGCTAGTGCTGGCCCGGTGCGTCCGGGCCTCGCCTCGTGCACGGGGTGGTGAGGTGTTAACCACCCTGTGCATCGTCTCAGAGGCGCGTGGCGACAACCCACCCGCGCCTCCGTCTCGGGTCCGTCGAATCGGGGGCGGGGACTTCCCAAAGTCCCACGCCCCTGGACCCGAGCCTGGACCCATTTAGGGGGCTGAAAAAAGGCGTTATTCGTCCTTCCCCTGCGCCTGGTGCGCTCTCTGCAGCCCGGGAAGGGAGTGGAGATCTCCCTCTCCCATTCCGCAGTCTCCTTCTGCGACATCACGTCCTCGCAGAAGGACACCACCGCCTCCCACGACTCTGCGCCGCCGACCATCGTACGCACTATGGCCGGCAGCGACAGGTCGCCTCCTACTACATTTGTGAGGACACGGCGCTGCTCGTCCCAAGCTGCACACTCGGCGAGCGTGTGTTGCGCCGTGTCCTCCCCGCATTGGACGCAGTGGTGGCACCGAGCGTCCGGCTAGTTGCTTCGGCAAGTACCTATGCGGCACAGGTACTTGCCGAAGCAACCATGCCACGACAGCACCTGCGCCACCCTGAACGACAGTCACTCCCGAGCCAGTCGTCAAGTACTGGCCAGATCGCCTCGACGGTAGCGAGGCCGGCGGCAGGGCGCAGAAGCCTTTGCAGCAAGTTGGGCCTTGCGTCTACCCCTTGCTCGGGCACGGATCCGGTAGCGAGATGAGGCCTCCCGTGCTCTTTTCTTGGAGCTCCATCACTTTTTCGCAGAATTCAATGACGGCACACCAATTAACCGCGCTTACGGTAAACGAATACCCTTTGGTTATCGATTTTTATTCAACAATTTTATGTTTAAATTTATTGCTGAAACACTAAAAATAATAATGTATTGAATTAGGTTGTGGAGCTTGTTGCGTCGCTTCTTCTCCATTTTTAGATTAATGAGAAAAACCTTCTTCTTCTTCTTTTCGTGTCAATTGTACGTAGTATTTGGCAACACCAACTGCAGCATCATTGGTGAATTATGTTAGATCCTCCGAATTGCAGATGTGCGGACACTTTGGGCACTCTAGGCGGTGTGACATTGCCTGTACAGAGATGCCGCATTCTCACTGGATGTTAGAGGAGTCTGTATGCCCAAATTTACTAATTTTTGTTTGCAGCGACCTACTTGAGTTCTCAGACATTTTAATGCTTTCCAAACAGGCCACTTCAAGGTACCTCCGGGCGGCAGATGTCGATGAGGTAGGACATAGGTGGTTCCTCGACATGTTTTTCGAGCGCGCATGCGACTTCTCCTCTAACGTTAGGAAGAGCAGAGGGAGAACTTATTCAGCGGGGTTGGTTTTAAACAGTTTGATATTATTCGACACATTTCGTTGAGCGCTATGCGCTGTGTTGCGGAGAACATCAGGTACCGCTCCCCATTTGGTAGATGTATGTATGTGCAGCAGATTATTCCAGGCACCTATCTTCTATTTCGTTTTCTTTCTACCCTTTAACGGACGAATTTTCAAAAATGCTCGGTTAGTGGTCTAATTCTGGTTGTTTGAGCTGAGCCAACTGAGCCTGAAGAAGGTTAATGCTACGCACACGTAACAAAAATTTGCGGGAGTACGCGTGCGGGGCATACTCGTACTCGAAATTTAATAGACATGAATGATCGAATATCGACACACTTTCACTTATGCAACTACTCTATACCATCGCAATTGGTGCACAATTTTGTAGTGCATAGGTACTATCAAATCTTCAAAACTACGTGTCACACACAACAAAATTGCAGTCAACAGCTCGATCATAAAATATAGTAAATCATTTACCGTCCAAACTATTTTTTTTTTTGTTTTGGTAGTTGGTTTACTGTCATGTCAGTAAATATCCACAGCTCCATCTAAATCGGATGAGACTGTCAGAGCTCATAATTTTGAGGAACAACATTATGTTAAAAAAAAACCAAGTGCTTCTTACAATACTTTTGATCTACCAAAAAACGATAGAAAAAAAGAAAATATTATGCTCGACTGAAATTTGCTTTCGTACTCAAAAATTAATTAAAGATAAATTGAAAAAGTGTGTGTCAAAATGAAATTTGAACTTGGAGTAAAAAAATGCGAAGCTCTCTATTTTCCGACCCGGCTATTTTAATTGCTTGATTGTATGCCAAATAAGTTGTTAATATAAATGTCAAAACATAAAACCATAGCAACAGTATTTTGGTCGCTATGGTGAAGATTCGCTTCTGTCAGACCAGTTACGTGAACTTTAAAAATATTTTAATCTTAAATTTTTACCATTTAGGGCTGATTTAAAAAAAAAAAGTAGCCTAAGTCACTCTCCAGCCCTTCAACTATCCTTACACAAAAAATCAGGCCAATCCATTGCACCGTTTTGACGTGAAAGACGAACAAACAAACAAACACACTTTCGCATTTATAATATTAGTATGGATTGATAATTATAATTTGGGATGTTGATTTATAGGTTAAGTGGGTAATCTCTTTACAATTGATTTTGTATCTATTAATTTCAGTGTTTTAATATAAATATTCTTCATCATGCACACAACGCCATTTAGTCTCAAGTTAAGCATACTGAGTAGCTTGTGTTATGAGTGCTAGACAACCGATAAACATACGTATGTATTTTTAAATACATACATATTGTAGATAAATTACACCCATACACATAACAAATGATCGTGCTCATCACACAAACAATTGTCCTGGGTGGGGATCGAACCCACGATCTCCGGTACAGCAGTCAGGGCCACTAGACCAACAGGCCAGTCATGTGCAATATGTTATGTAGGTATACAAGCAAGGCACTTTTGGAGGTCCGGTGTTTAGAGATTCTAAAGTAAATATCTTCTCTTTACGAATAATAGGAGGAAATACAGAGAAAACAGCTATTTCTGTCAAAATATGATTGCAAGTAAAATCAAGAATTAAAAAAAACGATATATCCGTCACATTTATGCAAAAGGGCCATTTATTTTGTTAATTTAATGATAACATAATACACAACTGAAATGAAGATTTAAACCTAGCACTTCATGCCCAAAAATCGTTTCTTTTTCATATTCCTATCTTATTGTACGAATGATAGAAAACAAAATGTATATTTCGTTATACTAATTGTGTGACGTAGAATTATAGCAGCGTTATTTGAAAATGCCAAAAATCGCTTGAGATTATAAAACGTGGCCAAACTAGGGAAAAATATGTACGAGACTAACTCACTCTTTTCGATTTTTCATTTGAGATAGGATATAAAATTGCGTTGAATTTAAAAGACATAAACTTTACGCCCATTTTAAATCCTGAAACGCATTTAAGTTACCATTAATCTCCACAATGGACCAATAATAGCATCATATAACACCGTTCGAAAAAATCCAGTTACATCTACCGTGGGGGGTAGTTTCGACTAAAATTTCCATTTGGTTGCGACCGTTTAAGACCATTGAATGGGCCCTATTGTGCTAGTCCTATTGTGTTTTTCTATTGACCGTTGGCTCATAGGAGAAATAGCAGTACCGTCCATGGATTTCGATTACTGTACTGACTATGTAACCGGTATTGCTGGATTAGTTATTTTAATAGACCCCTCTGGAACGGGATTGGCATTTAGTTTAATTGAATCGCTTTTCGCGTTTAAAAGTATTGGATATTGGCCGTGGTCATTTTGCTTTTTTGTGCTTGTTTTGGAAAGCTATCTGATTTTGTTAATTAATGAAAAAAAATATGTAGTAACTGTTATGATTAAGTTAACATCAACACTTATTGATGTATTTATTTTAATGTTGATTATAAATTGTATTTTTTGATACTAATTGTGTAAGCTGTGGTTGCTTGCTATACATATTCCGTATTTAAAAATATATTTTGGAATTGGTAAAGTCCAACAATTTAGTCATATTATCTTATTGTTTCACTAATTTCCTATAATCACCTTAGAAAATATAACACACCTGATCTAATAAACTCCAACAAGATAATCTCACCTACATTCACTTGACTTGTCATATAAGAACCTCTAGCCTTCAGGATTCAAGATGGAAGTTGGATTCTATCTTGAATCCTGCAACAATTCACAGAGGCGTCTGCTCCCACGTTTTAAGGATTACTCAATCATTCTGGATGAGTGTTCCTTTCACATTTCCCTTTCTTAATCCCTGACAGCGACTAGGAGCTACGGAACAACTTGAAGACATACGTCCAGGTGACCGCACAAAGACTGGACAATGTAGTGAGCGGAACAGCTTCATGTCATGTCAAGGAATCAGGCTTTGGTCTTTGTTCAGGGCTTGAGTTTGCAATATCTGGAGATGTGATACAAGGCAGGTATATTTATACTACGTTTATTGTGTTATGATGGTCAATAAGGCAAATAATATACAAGGCAATCTGTTATGTCAAAGATTTATCTGAAAATTTGGTCTGCACGGATAGCCGAGTGGTCACCACGCCAATTATCAAGGTTCGATCCCCGCGTAGGACAAGAATTTGTGCGATCTACAAAAGCTTGTTTTTGTCTGGGTGTCTTTGTGCACTGAATGTCTGTGAAACCCTCCGCGATACAAGGATTAAATTACTTAATGTGGGAGACGTTAAAAAATCCTAAACACAATATAAATTCCAAGCGTCAGTCGGTTAATACGCTTTTGACAGCCAAATGAACGAACATTCTTGTTAAAATTCTATAGCTCACCGAAAATTGTAAAGGACTCAAATAATTACTTTCTTAGAGACAGCTGTTTATTTCCAAATTTAGTATATTTTGTCCGGCTATTTTTCGCACCTTGTATAGTTCCATAAGACTGATATTTATAATTCCTACAACAAAACCATTACCTACATTACGTTAAAAACAGGACTGTATTACAATTTAATGCGAGCTCACATTCTCTTGGTACCCCTGTTATTTTAGTTTCTCTGGTGATTTACGTTTAGGACGAGATCTACTCTTTCACGCTGAAATTAAAGAAAAACAGAGCGCTGTCGGTATGTTTATTTTACCGTACAACTTGTAAAAGCTAGCCGGACTTGTATCCAGACGTTGTGATTAAATGTTACACGTACCCTTCTAACTTTCAGTTGTTTTTATAGTTGGCTAAACAGACGCTGCTTTGTTTATTTTATGTTTCGTATTTTTTATTACTATTTTTTCTATTGTACTAATACTGAATGTATTGAATTTGTTTTGGCCAGTATTTTAGTATATTTCAAAGATGTGAATTTCAACCATAATAATGTAGTTTATATACAGTTTAAACTCCTAGCAAATAATATAATTTCCAGCTGGAAATATCTTTCAGAACTACGAGTTCATAATTCTAAGAGTATTTCTCATAATATAAACTTACAATACAATGAATAGACGGAATTACTGTATAACGTGGCCAATGTACAGCCGAGATACATTCATAATGCATCATGTATGAGAAATAAGACAATAATCTGCACAATATCGCAGGAAACAGTCGGCCGCAGCTACATTAGGTAATAATAGAGAATCCTTCGGGCTACCTGTGGACTCCATCCACAGACCAAAGAATTGACTAGAACGCACATATTTTATCACTCTTTATTACTATAATATACTGCTCTTATTACCAATTCCTGTTTAACTTAATATACGATTTGTAGTAAACAGTTTCTCTGAGGACACCTTTTATTAATGTAGCCGAAAAAAAATATTTGTTTTATTTTTTTCTTTTTCACGTTGCTTTTGGTGATTTTGAACCGGCGGTACTGTTTTTAGGTAGAATTTTCTGGCAAGTATCAGGCTATATATGGAATAGCATAAGCTTATCGAAAACGTGAAACACGCGTGTGAGACAATGGAACAGCTCGTATAATAAGTAAAAACCCTATATGCAACTTGACAGGTCTATAAGTTGTTCAGTCTATATTCCCATGATGCCGGCTAGCAGCGAACGTCGGGTGGTAACGAGCGCAACATATCATTTGGCCGAGTGTGAAATACGGAATGCCTGAAAACAGAAACAACGTGATTCCACTGATTCTACTGCTTACTCTCTCATCACAAGGAACGCATACATTTACCCACAATACGCTATTATCCTTATGAAGGGTTTAGTTCTCTTTGAGCAGTATCTTGTAAACGTAATAACTTTACAAAATTAAGTAAGTACTTACTTACTCGATTGACTGGAATATCGCTATTACTGTAATGCCGTTTAGACCAAAATCAAACCAAAAGTAGACTTCTCGAGGTAAGTAACAGTGCTGGAAATATGTGTTGTGTGTTTCATGTGCTTACATATCTTAGCCCAAATTTGCGGCAAATAATCACTGCGAATAGATTATGCGTAGGATGACTTATTTCCTTATGATGTTATCATCCGATAACATCACAAGGAAATAAGAAATAACACACTGAGTTGAATAATACAAACTAACCTCGAGATTTGGGGTTACTTATTGCTTTTACTCATTTACATCATGAAACATTTTTTTTTTTCACAAAACGTGACATCAAAAATAATGTCACAATATTATTTTAAAACCATTAATAACAGAAATTTTAAATTATCCCACCAAATTAAAGATGGGTCAGTATAATTCGTGCCCTCAAGTTAATTATAGATAAGTTAATAATACGTTTTATTTGTATGTCAGTTACAAGTTGAACTTGTCAAGTTGTGACATGTAATTACTTAATTACTGTAATGATCACTTATACCTCTGGACTTTGGTCACAACTGTCTAATAAGTCTACTTAATTATGTTAAATGCTTTAATGTTAAGTGGGGTATGTGATTATTTGCAGGGTTTTTTCGTAATAATATATTCGATGAAATAATGCCACTCTCGTCTAACGTCATCTTAATATATACGAATCTCATACAAAGCGATGATGATGGTAATACCTCAGCTTTCGACATGCATGCCTACTAGTAAGATGAGCGTTATAGTATTGAAAAGTTATGGAAAAAATCTTCAATAAGTTACCGAACCTTTGACGGTTTAATTCGATAACTTATTGAAAATATTCTTTTGATGACTTATAAATGGATAACTTATAAAAATAACTCTAAGTAATCAGTGACATTTATACAATCTATAGCGTCAACACGAGTAGAAAAAAATGTATGAAAATGACATTTCGTTTCTATAAGTCACGTGACTTCGACCTGTCATCTCCATGCATTCGAACGTTTTTTGTCAATGCTAATGACTTGAAAATGTCACTTGACTACAGGGGGTTAATTTACACACGTATAGTATCGAGTGTCGTGAATTTCGATAGACAAATAGTGATGACGAAATAATAAAGAAAAACTTTCTGAGCTTCATTATAAACGGATCCCCAAAAATTAAAAGAGTCTAATAGATAAAGCTTAAGGATGACTTAAAACGATGAATGCTCATTATCAAATTAAATATTAAAGTTAATTAGTTTTCAAAACTGGTGAATTTGACCTTTTTAGTTAGTATTTGGTAAACTTTGATCAAATAACTACGTCTATTATCCACAATGGATGCAAAAAACGTTAAGCCTATAGATTCCTTTAATGACGTTTTCAAAATATTGTTCGTAACTGGGTTTTTCATACACAAAGAACCAAAAACCCGATGTCGAAAGATTGGCTACGAAACATACAGAGTTGCTGTCATGATAATACTTCTTTTACATAATTTGATTCATCTAATATTTATTATACAGGTAAAATGGAATTATGGATTTTATCTATAAAACGCCTAGTAAAATTTGCACCTTTGATAAATAATTCTCAAGAACAAAAACTAATCAGAATTAAGGTTGTAAGATAAAGTTTAAACCATACTATATGGAGTTTCTTGCCGGTTCTTCTCCATAAGAATGACATTTTGGAGTCGCGCAACTAGAGTCAGTAACGTTTTGAAAGTGCCTGAAAAGGCCTACTCGAAATAAAGACCTTTTGATTTTGATTTTGAATAAACAAAAAAATATACCTACATTTAAAACTAAATATTAATTTATAACTAAAAAATAACATGTTTACAAAATGGAAAAATTTAAACTTACAAAATGATTACTTGGCTTGCTTGAAACTGTTCCTATGCTTTTCTTGGCTAATACGAACCGCAATTCGTTATAATCTACTAAAATACTTTTTAATTACAGAATCCTCATGATACAGACGTCCTTTTCGATACTCTGATCATAGAAGTTCCTCAGATAAACTTATTCGTGAAAGCTCTTACGTTTTACTTACGAGAATCGAAAATCCGTAAACTGAACAAGCTGTTGATGGGTAAGTTGAATCCATATTATTGACCAAAATATATTACGTCTTAAGTCTTCTTAAAAACAGAATGACCCTGTACTAGTTTCAAAAACATATTTTACACATATAGTACCTCAAAGGCGACTAATGGACCTTAAGACCTAGTGCACTGTACCAAGCACCTTGGGTCACCCGAATAGTGGCGGGTAAACAACCAACAATCGCATTCCCAAAGAGGGTTAGTGTCAGGCAGGCGGCCGACTATAAAACCATAGCCAAAACCATTAGCAACATGTTTAGAAAAAAAACATGTTGCGCCGACCCCAAGTAAAATGGGATAAGGGCAGGAAGATGATGAGTACCTCAAAGTTGACCTAGACTAGAAACAAACATTTGTGGTTCACTGAAATGAGGGATTCAAACCAAACGTGGCTGCTAGCATGTAAGCACTGCATCTCACGCCAAACTTGAGCATGGTGATCACTTGGTGGATTGACGCGTGGAATTTAAACTGAGTTTAGTATTTAGTATGCATGTGATACTTCTTCAGTCTTGCCAATTACAAAGCAAGTTGTGAGTTTGGTTTCCAGATTTACTAGACCATTATTCTATTCGACGTAAGAGAATAAAGACTCCCTTTTTAACTCATTTTCTGATTTCCAGATCCCATTTTTGCGATAAACAGTGATGAAGACGGAAAAATATTGCTGGAAAGTAAAAAATTAACGGATCGTCTGTGGAGATTCATAATAATAAATTGTATGCTCACGTCACCTATGTGGGTAGCAATCATGTTTCTCAAAAGATATTACGATCGGACCGCTATTATCTATGTGTATACTCCGTTTGAGGTCAATTCTTGGGGCAGGTACATATGTACATTCAATATTCTGTTGATTAAACTTCAATTAACTATAGAAAGAAGAATCAAAGGCCTACCACAACGTCATTGATGCACCAAGCTTAGGCACACCCGTTATAATTTAAAAAGTTAATATTACCAGTTTCAGCATTATAATCAAAACAATCAACTCTCTTAAAATTAAATATAGTTTGGGAAATCCATTCCATCACACGTTTATTCGTTATATTTGTATATTTTATAAAGCTACCCAATTTTATCACATTTCTTTTTTAGCTACTCATGGTCTGTGTTTTTGGAAGCGTGTCCCTTGTTCTGGATGGGCTGCGGTCACCTAACTTTAGACTGTGCTGTTGTAATGTATTTCTCGCAAGTGGAAGTCCAACTGAAGATCATCAAGAAAAATATAGAACATTTGTTCGACTCAGACCGCCCGGCCAACCAAATGTCTCAAAGCGGTAGACACCGATACAGTGATGAAATTGACGAAGAAATTACTAAACGCTTCTTACATTACGTGAAAAGATATGAAATCCTTCTATGGTATGATAAAGATACATCGATTGGTATCATTCGTTATTTTGTAAGTTAATAAAAACTTGAGCCTGTACTTTTATGCTTCAGGTTTTCACGCGAGGTCAACTCCATCTTCAACATTCCGATTTCAATTCAATTTTTGACATCGATGATTGCTACATGTGCGATTACGTACATTTTAAGTACGGTCAGTAATTTTGTTTTGTCATCTTTGGCAAAAATAGCATTTTGAGAATAGTACCATGATCTAATAACTATATATTTTTTTTGTTTTTAGATAACCTTACTATCATTGAAGTGCCTCTTTCTGACACTTTTCTTACTGCTTGTATTAATTCAAGTATTTATTTGTTGTTACTTTGGCAACTTGGTGCAATTTGAGGTGAGGCTCTTTTGAAATTTGTGCAGTCTATCAAGAGCATAGTTTCTAGAGTTCTATTTGTATGCTATCTTCCAGAGTCAGTCAGTAGCGTCAGCGGTGTACCTGAGTGACTGGCAGTCAGCGTCGCCAAGATTTCGCCGCGTCCTGCTCATCGCCATGGTGTGCTGGTCGCGTCCTCTCACTCTCACAGTCTCCGGCATCATACCACTCTCACTCGACACCTTCGTCACGGTAACTTCCAAAATCATACTTTCTCGTATTCCAAAATTCAGTATTTTAAAGTACCTAACTTAAATTTTCAATGATTCTCTGCAGTTTCTCAAATCGGCCTACACCTTGTATGCAGTGAATGGCAGCATAGTGGACAGCAAGCAACAATAAGAAATATAATATTGTCAGGCAAGAGTAAAGTATCACATATCATCTAGTAAGATGTAGAATAATAAATTAAAGTAATAATTATTATTGGTTTTATTTCCTGTATTAAGTAGTGATTTCATTGACGAGTCAAATGCTCACTTTTAAGAACATCACAAGCACGATGACTTCGATACCTTGAGTTATCCTTCAAGTTATTCATTGAATAATACCTTTTATAGTTTTATGCGACTGTTGATAACAAAACACAAAAAATATACCAATGTCTTTTAATCTTTTATTTTCGGGCTTTCGTTGTAACAAAATGTCAGCCCCATTAAGTCATATCCACGCAAAGAAAAACATATAAGGCCTTTAAGGAGCTGTAGTTAACCTTATTGTCTTCTAAAACCGCATCCAGTGGCGTCGCGGGGGACCGAAGTATCTCTGCCACATTTGCGACTAAACTCCTGTTACACCTTCCACTGGTAACCGTAATCAGGTGATAGGTTTCGTAAAGACAGGTTCGCCATTGTTTTCTATCAAGTTTTTGATCTAATTCTGAGTCTTCTAATACATCAAATAATCTTTTTCCATCTCGGTATACGAGGCTTTGAGTGGCTTTTGCCTTTAAAAATACACTTTATGTCGCCGTGGTTATTACAATTTGGGCAACTTACATTTTATAAATGAAACTTTTGGTTCAAAAATAACAGAGAACTACGAATCATACGTGCTACGAATCATACTTGCTACGAATCATACTTGCTACGAATCATATGAGCTACGAACCATACGTGCAACGAATCACCTGCTACGAAACATGTGCTACGAATCGCAAGTGCTACGAATCACAAGTGCTAGAATCATACGTGCTATGAATCACAAGAGCTATGAATCACAAGTGCTAGAATCATACGTGCTATGAATCATACGTGCTACGAATCATACGTGCTACGAATCATACGTGCTACGAATCATATGTGCTACGAATCATACGTGCTACGAATCATACGTGCTACGAATCATACGTTCTACGAATCATACGTGCTACGAATCATACGTGCTACGAATTTTACGTGCTACGACTGACCTACTACGAATCATATGTGCTACGAATCATACGTGCTACGAATCAAACGTGCTACGAATCAGACGTGCTACGAATCATACGTGCTACGAATCAGACATGCTACGAATCATATGTGCTACGAATCAAACATGCTACGAATCAGACGTGCTACGAATCATACGTGCTACGAATCAGACATGCTACGAATCATATGTGCTACGAATCAGACGTGCTACGAATCAGACGTGCTACGAATCATACGTGCTACTAATCATACGTTTTACGAATCACAGGTGCTACGAATCATACGTGCTACTAATCATACGTTTTACGAATCATATGTGCTACGAATCATACGTGCTACGAATCACATGTGCTACGAATCATACGTGCTACGAATCATATGTGTTATGAATCAGACGTGCTACGAATCATATGTGCTACGAATCATACGTGCTACGAATCATACGTGCTACGAATCACATGTGCTACGAATCATACGTGCTACGAATCATATGTGTTACGAATCAGACGTGCTACGAATCATACGTTTTACGAATCATATGTGCTACGAATCATACGTGCTACGAATCATACGTGCTACGAATCACATGTGCTACGAATCATACGTGCTACGAATCATATGTGCTACGAATCATACGTGCTACTAATCATACGTTTTACGAATCATACGTGCTACGAATCATACTTGCTACGAATCATACGTGTTACGAATCAGACGTGCTACGAATCACATGTGCTACGAATCATACGTGCTACGAATCATATGTGCTACGAATCATACGTGCTACTAATCATACGTTTTACGAATCATATGTGCTACGAATCATATGTGCTACGAATCACATGTGCTACTAATCAGACGTGCTACGAATCATATGTGCTACGAATCATACGTGCTATGAATCACAAGAGCTATGAATCACAAGTGCTAGAATCATACGTGCTATGAATCATACGTGCTACGAATCATACGTGCTACGAATCATACGTGCTACTAATCATACGTTTTACGAATCATATGTGCTACGAATCATACGTGCTTCAAATCATACGTGCTACAAATCATACGTGCTACGAATCATACGTGCTACGAACCATATGTGCTACGAATAAAACGTGCTACGAATCATACTTGCTACGAATCATACGTGTTACGAATCAGACGTGCTACGAATCACATGTGCTACGAATCATACGTGCTACGAATCATACGTGCTACGAATCATATGTGCTACGAATCACATGTGCTACTAATCATACGTGCTACGAATCATATGTGTTATGAATCAGACGTGCTACGAATCATATGTGCTACGAATCATACGTGCTATGAATCACAAGAGCTATGAATCACAAGTGCTAGAATCATACGTGCTATGAATCATACGTGCTACGAATCATACGTGCTACGAATCATACGTGCTACGAATCATATGTGCTACGAATCATACGTGCTACGAATCATACGTGCTACGAATGACCTACTACGAATCATACGTGCTACGACTGACCTACTACGAATCATATGTGCTACGAATCATACGTGCTACGAATCAAACGTGCTACGAATCAGACGTGCTACGAATCAGACATGCTACGAATCATATGTGCTACGAATCAGACGTGCTACGAATCATACGTGCTACTAATCATACGTTTTACGAATCACAGGTGCTACGAATCATACGTGCTACTAATCATACGTTTTACGAATCATATGTGCTACGAATCATACGTGCTACCAATCACATGTGCTACGAATCATACGTGCTACGAATCATATGTGTTATGAATCAGACGTGCTACGAATCATATGTGCTACGAATCATACGTGCTACGAATCATACGTGCTACGAATCATACGTTTTACGAATCATACGTGCTACGAATCATATGTGCTACGAATCATACGTGCTACGAATCATACGTTTTACGAATCATACGTGCTACGAATCATACTTGCTACGAATCATACGTGTTACGAATCAGACGTGCTACGAATCACATGTGCTACGAATCATACGTGCTACGAATCATACGTGCTACGAATCATACGTGCTACGAATCATATGTGCTACGAATCATACGTGCTACTAATCATACGTTTTACGAATCATACGTGCTACGAATCATACTTGCTACGAATCATACGTGCTACTAATCATACGTTTTACGAATCATATGTGCTACGAATCATACGTGCTTCAAATCATACGTGCTACGAATCATACGTGCTACGAATCATACGTGCTACGAATAAAACGTGCTACGAATCATACTTGCTACGAATCATACGTGTTACGAATCAGACGTGCTACGAATCACATGTGCTACGAATCATACGTGCTACGAATCATACGTGCTACGAATCATATGTGCTACGAATCATACGTGCTACTAATCATACGTTTTACGAATCATACGTGCTACGAATCATACTTGCTACGAATCATACGTGTTACGAATCAGACGTGCTACGAATCATACGTTTTACGAATCATATGTGCTACGAATCATACGTGCTACGAATCATATATGCTACGAATCAAACGTGCTACGAATCATACGTGCTACGAATCACATGTGCTACGAATCATACGTGCTACGAATCATATGTGCTACGAATCATACGTGCTACTAATCATACGTTTTACGAATCATATGTGCTACGAATCATACGTGCTTCAAATCATACGTGCTACAAATCATACGTGCTACGAATCATACGTGCTACGAATCATACGTGCTACGAATCATACGTGCTACGAATCATATGTGCTACAAATAAAACGTGCTACGAAACACGTGCAACGAATCATACATGCTACGAATCATACGTGCTACGAATCATACGTGCTACGAATCATACGTGCTACGAATCACATGTGCTACGAATGACCTACTACGAATCATATGTGGTACGAATCATAATTGCTACGAAGCATTTCCTTTTTGGTATCCTATTTACGTTGTCTAATTTAGTAACTGTAAGATAAAAAAACGCTGTTGATAATTTGATGCAATGTTGTAATAATTGATAACCCTGTAATTCTTCAAAACGCACCACTCTAAAAATACTCAGAATTGCGTTATTTTTGATGTACTGAAACCATTTACTGTCACGTCTATACTTACATAGGGCAGGAATGAGTAAAAGCGAGCATGCCACATTTTCGAAAATGTCAAAATTAGCAACGTTCGGTCTTCTCTCGTCGAACGCCTACAGCGGACTGATTTTCAGTACCGCAGTATTTAATTAATAGACATACAGAAGTCATTCAAGTCCCTTCCCGATTACAGCAGTTTCATATTAATAGTTGGTTATTACTCCCCTAAAGATTAAATGATCGAACGTTTTTCTAGTATCAACTGCTTGTAATATTTTTGACAATCGTGTTATAAATGAATATGAAATGCTTGAAATTGTTAGCTATGTACGAAAAGCGGTTATCCTCTTCAATCTCCTCTTTGGTGGTTTCCATGTGTTATACCCAGTTTGATGTGTGTTTTAAAAATATCTTTAAACAAGTATTAATGTTTTTATTTTTCCTTCACTTATTCAAAATTCTCTTTTTGTATAGTACAACCTAGTGTCAGAGTTGAAGCCCTAGGCCTTTGGCCTCAACGTGGCTTTATTTTATAATACTCATATGAATACAAAAAGACATTGGTGCGTATCTCGATTCGAACCTAAGACCTTTGCCATAGCAGTCCAACACTCACCTGACCGGTAAACGAGTCTAAAGGTTTTATTAATGGACTTAAATTAATTAAATTGGTGTTAAGGTAAGCATGACTTTCAAAAATTAGGTAATTGGTTAATTATAGTCGGCACCCAGTTCCCTGTTATAGTGATGTGACCTTTCACAATTTCAATAGAAGTGTATCAAAACCGAAAAGAATACTTTATTTAATTTTAGCTATTACGTTCCAAATGACGAATGAAGCCATGAATGCTCATTATCCAATTAAAAAATAATCATAATTAGATTCCCCCGAGCGGTAAATTTGACCTTTCAAATCATTCTTTGCTAAACTTTGATCAAATAACTACGTTCATTATCACGATGGATATAGGAAACGTTAAACCTTTAGATTCATTTACTAACGTTTTCAAAATATTGCTAATCGCTGGGTTTTACACGCAAAAAGAACCCAAGAACCGATTTTTCAAATATGGCTTCGAAATTTATAGAGTTGTGGTCATTGTCATTATTTTTTGCCACAATTCGATACATCTCATTTTCATTGCGCAGGTAAGAACAATTGATGTTACAAAAAAGTAAATTTCTTTAAAGCGATTTCGTTCATACGATGGGATCGGAATCACCTACTGTTAGGTATAGCTGACCAATATTTCCTGCCACTTATTTCTCTAGTGTTCCTTTACCCAGGTATTTCTAACAAGTTTTGCAACATCGTCGATCCAACGAGCTCACGGTGGTCCTAACTCTTGCAACGGTCCTTGGTCCCTTAATCCCTGCACCACTCAATAACGGACTTCTTGTGCCGTATTTACATCCAGTTAGCTAAAGCTTACAAGATGGCGAAGGCTGATGATTTAGACTTATTAAGCTAGAAACATTGATCAAAATAAATAATATGATTTATTGCAGAATCTCCAAAACACAAGTGCCCTATTCGACACTTTAATTGTAGAAATTCCTCAAATGAACTTGTTTGTAAAAGCCATTACGTTTTACTTCCAAAATTCGAAAATACATAAATTGAATAAGCTGTTGATGGGTAAGTTGACTTGGCTTCATATAGCTCAAATAACACTATTTTTTATCAATTCTTCCATTTTCTCCGCAAAAACACCTTAATAATAATTTTGCAAATATAGATATTCGTTTTATGTACCTTAATTACCCCCAGACTTTTTGTACTTATCAATATTCTGAATAATGTGAAATATTTTGTTTGTTCATTTCTTCTTTTTCAACCAAGTTATTTAGTCAACATGTTAATTATATTTCCAGATCCTATTTTTGCCATCAACAGCAGCGAAGACGGAGACATATTGCTTGAGAGTAAAATAAAAACAGATCGCCTGTATAGGTACATAGTAATAAATTCTATAGTCACGTCGCCAATGTGGGTGGCGCTAATGCTTATCAAGAGATATTACGATCGGACCGCAACTATTAATGTGTATACTCCGTTTGAAGTTAATTCTTGGGCCAGGTAAATATACAGGTTCAATATTGTAGACTAGTGATTAATCTTAGACATAGACTCGAATGATAGGCTTAGCTCTGTCCATGGCAAAATAAAGCTACTTATAAAAAGCTTCAGCGTTATGGTCCATTTTAAATGAAAAACCCCTTTTAAAGGTAAAAACAAAAATATTAACCATACAAAATTGTCGACAGCTGATAGAGATAGAATGGGAGGATGTTTTTCTTTTCTGAGTGGACTGTCTTGGATAAAGCTCGATTCGTAAGGGAGTAGTCCTCCAGTCAACACCTCCTGATGATGCTCAGTTGAGGGACAATCATGTGTGTTAACGGAATAGTAAAGGAATAGTGCTAACAAAACGTTTTTGCGGCATACATATTTTTGTGGATGGGAGGCAGTGCGCATAGTGCCTTACCAATAATTATTCGATTTAACAGAATTAACACAAGATAATTTAGTCAACATTAGTTTGAAAAAAGTTGTTCTTCTATGCACAAAATCCGTCAGTGTCAGTTCAAACATGTGTAATATATGTTCTTCAGATACTTATGGACGGTATTCATGGAATCGGCTCCCTTATTCTGGATGGGCTGCGGCCATCTTTGCTTGGACTGCACCGTCGTGTTGTATTTCACACAAGTGGAAGTCCAACTGAAGATCATCAAGAGGAATATAGAACGTTTATTCGACACAGATAGCTCGACAAACGAATTAATACCAAGGGTTCGCCACCAATATAGTGATGAAATTGACCAGGATATCACAGAGCGCTTCATCCATTATGTGAAGAGATATGAAAACCTTCTCTGGTAAAGATACCTCGTCAATAGCATCAGTCAACTTATATATTACAAGTGGATCAAAAATAGTATAAATTATGCCTTTTATGCTTCAGGTTTTCACGAGAGGTCAACTCCATTTTCAATATTCCGATTTCGATACAATTTTTGACATCGATGGTTGCTACATGCGCGACGACGTATATTTTAAGTTCGGTTGGTGTAAATTGTGAAATTGAAATACGTACTATCTGTGGCTATATTAAAGCTTTGAAAACGGTAACATAGTTAATAATAATATAATTGCTTTATATTATTTCAGATTACACTCCTATCATTGCAATGCCTTTTCCTAGTACTTTTGTTACTGGTTTTATTAGTACAAATATTTATTATCTGTTACTTTGGAAACTTGGTGCATTTTGAGGTAAGGTTCTTTTGGAACTATATAATCTTCCATGTATATTTTTGTTGAGATCTACTCAAATGCTATCTTCCAGAGTCAGTCGGTAGCGTCAGCGGTGTACCTCAGTGACTGGCAGTCAGCGTCGCCAAGATTTCGCCGCGTCCTGCTCATCGCCATGGTGTGCTGGTCGCGCCCTCTCACTCTCACAGTCTCCGGCATCATACCACTCACGCTTGACACCTTTGTCACGGTAAGAAGGCAATTCAGAAACATCTTGTCATTCGTTTCATTATCAGGCCCCATCGCAGTGGCGTATCCCAAAATTACTTGATTTAATGTTCCTAGATCTAAGACTAATTAGGGTCATCAGATTCGATATTTTACTTACAAATTTAGTTACAATTAACCATGTTTTATATTTTTGCAGTTTCTCAAATCAGTTTATACCTTGTATGCAGTAAACGGCAGCATCGTGGACAGCAAGCAACAATAAAATATATGATTTTAAATGTGTTAATGTATCTAGTTAGTACTTAAATAGTAAATTTATGGAATATTATTATTGGTTTTATTTTCGCTATGTTAAAGTGTTGATTAACACCATGTGTTACAATGTGAAAAGCTTATGTGAGAGCGCTCAAGCACGATCCCAAATCAAATTACACTGCCTTGAATTGAATGCGAGTGTATCTCTATGAGCTAGTCGATATATGCCTGCTGCTGGTACAGGCTTGCTCAGATGTGGGTAAACTTAGCAGATCAATGTCCAGCAGATCAAAAAAAAAGAGAGTTCTATTCGCATGCAGCTGAGTTCTATAGTTCCTGATAGTTTTTTAGAAATAGTTCTGCTGTTTTTACCCCAAAAATTTAAATTAATGAAATGCTCTGCTAACTTCCCGTAGCAGATCAATTTGCAGCAGATCAAAAAAAAGTGTGTTCCTTTCGCAATGCAGGTAAGTTCTAAAGTTCCTGATAGTTTGAAAAATAGTTCTGAAGTTTTTGTCAAAAAAAAAGACAATTTAAAAAATGATCTGCTAACTTCCCGTAGCAGATCGAAAACTCGAAAATATCATTTTCATTGCCTTATAATATATTCCCACAGCCTAGAACTCTTTTGTTTTAGACAGCACTATAGTAGAACTGCAATGCACAATTCGATTCGAGTCCAGAACTCAAGTCTCAGTGCCAGCAGAGCATGTAAGAATGTTTCAAAACTCAAAAAATATCATTTTTATCACTTGTAAAATTGCTCACAGGCTAGACTAGAACTCTTTTGTGATCCACCCACATCTACAACAGTGGGCGGAGAGGCGGTACGGAAAACTGACGTACCACCTCACGCAGGTGTTGACCGGACACGGGGCCTTCGGGCACTACTTGTGTCGGGTGGCCCGCAGAGAGGCCACCACAGTGTGTCACCAGTGCGGTGATCCTGACGACACCGCACTGCATACGCTGGCCCTGTGTCCGGCCTTCGATGGGCCTCGCGCCGTCCTCGTGTCAGCGCTGGGCGGAGTAGACGTCTCCGCGCTGCCGGCTGTTTGTCGCAGCCGCGCTCAGCAGCCGCGCAGCGTGGGACGCACTGGCCTCCTTCTGCGAGACCGTTATGTCGCAGAAAGAAGCCGCAGATTACGTCCGGGAAAACGATCCGGACGCGCCCCAAATACGCCGTCGTCGGGTGGGGCGGCGAAGGGCCGCGCATGAGCGCGCCCTCCCGCCCTAACCAGGGTCCGGGCGGTGGCACGGGGGTGCCACCGTCTGTAGTAGAGGACCCACAACGGGGGGCCACATTCGATGCTATGGGTGTGGTCCCAGTATCAGGCGAGGAGGCCGACGCCCTTTACACGTCGGCCTCCAACATATTTTGCGAAAGAGCAACCCGCTGGCCGAAAATCGAGGCCAGCGGAAGCCCGCGGTCGGTGCATGAAGTAATGCTATGCGCTGCCATGCACCGACACCAAAACGCGGATGACGTAGCACAGCGGTTCAGGTTTAGTCAGTAAGAGTCTGACACTACCCGCGGCTCCCCCCGGGGTCGCGGGTGTCCATGAGGATTCCCCCGCTTTACCAAAAAAAAAAAAAAAAAAAGGTTTGGTTTTTAGGTTTACCTATAGCCGGGATAGCTGGGATAGAGTTCCCTAGGGATAGCCGGGATAGCTGGGATAGATTTCCCTAGGGATAGCCGGGATAGCTGGGATAGAGTTCCTTAGGGATAGCCGGGATAGAGTTCCCTAGGGATAGCTGGGATAGAGTTCCCTAGGGATAGCTGGGATAGAGTTCCCTAGGGATAGCCGGGATAGAGTTCCCTAGGGATAGCCGGGATATAGTTCCCTAGGGATAGCCGGGATAGAGTTCCCTAGGGATAGCTGGGATAGAGTTCCCTAGGGATAGCTGGGACAGAGTTCCCTAGGAATAGCTGGGATAGAGTTCCCTAGGGATAGCCGGCATAGAGTTCCCTAGGGATAGCTGGGATAGAGTTCTCTATGGATAGCTGGGATAGAGTTCCCTAGGGATAGCTGGGATAGAGTTCCCTAGGGATAGCTGGGACAGAGTTCCCTAGGGATAGCTGGGATAGAGTTCCCTGGGGATAGCCGGGATAGAGTTCCCTAGGGATAGCTGGGACAGAGTTCCCTAGGGATAGCTGGGATAGAGTTTCTAGGGATAGCTGGGACAGAGTTCCCTAGGGATAGCTGGGACAGAGTTCCCTAGGGATAGCTGGGATAGAGTTCCGTAGGGATAGCTGGGACTGAGTTCCCTAGGGATAGCTGGGACTGAAATCCTTAGGGATAGCCGGGATAGAGTTCCCTAGGGATAGCTGGGACAGTTCCCTAGGGATAGCTGGGACAGAGTTCCCTAGGGATAGCTGGGATAGAGTTCCGTAGGGATAGCTGGGACTGAGTTCCCTAGGGATAGCTGGGACAGAGTTCCCTAGGGATAGCTGGGACTGAGTTCCCTAGGGATAGCCGGGATAGAGTTCCCTAGGGATAGCTGGGACTGAGTTCCCTAGGGATAGCTGGGATAGAGTTCCGTAGGGATAGCTGGGACTGAGTTCCCTAGGGATAGCTGGGACTGAAATCCTTAGGGATAGCCGGGATAGAGTTCCCTAGGGATAGCTGGGACAGAGTTTCCCTAGGGATAGCTGGGACAGAGTTCCCTAGGGATAGCTGGGATAGAGTTCCGTAGGGATAGCTGGGACTGAGTTCCCTAGGGATAGCTGGGACTGAAATCCTTAGGGATAGCCGGGATAGAGTTCCCTAGGGATAGCTGGGACAGTTCCCTAGGGATAGCTGGGACAGAGTTCCCTAGGGATAGCTGGGATAGAGTTCCGTAGGGATAGCTGGGACTGAGTTCCCTAGGGATAGCTGGGACAGAGTTCCCTAGGGATAGCTGGACTGAGTTCCCTAGGGATAGCCGGGATAGAGTTCCCTAGGGATAGCTGGGACTGAGTTCCCTAGGGATAGCTGGGATAGAGTTCCGTAGGGATAGCTGGGACTGAGTTCCCTAGGGATAGCTGGGACTGAAATCCTTAGGGATAGCCGGATAGAGTTCCCTAGGGATAGCTGGGACAGAGTTCCCTAGGGATAGCTGGGACAGAGTTCCCTAGGGATAGCTGGGATAGAGTTCCGTAGGGATAGCTGGGACTGAGTTCCCTAGGGATAGCTGGGACAGAGTTCCCTAGGGATAGCTGGGACTGAGTTCACTAGGGATAGCCGGGATAGAGTTCCCTAGGGATAGCTGGGACTGAGTTCCCTAGGGATAGCTGGGATAGAGTTCCCTAGGGATAGCTGGGACTGAGTTCCCTAGGGATAGCTGGGATAGAGTTCCCTAGGGATAGCTGGGATAGAGTTCCCTAGGGATAGCTGGGATAGAGTTCTCTAGGGATAGCTGGGATAGAGTTCCCTAGGGATAGCTGGGATAGAGTTCCCTAGGGATAGCTGGGATAGAGTTCCCTAGGGATAGCGGGGACAGAGTTCCCTAGGGATAGCTGGGATAGAGTTCCCTGGGGATAGCCGGGATAGAGTTCCCTAGGGATAGCTGGGACAGAGTTCCCTAGGGATAGCTGGGAAAGAGTTCCCTAGGGATAGCTGGGACAGAGTTCCCTAGGGATAGCTGGGACAGAGTTCCCTAGGGATAGCTGGGACAGAGTTCCCTAGGGATAGCTGGGATAGAGTTCCCTAGGGATAGCTGGGACTGAGTTCCCTAGGGATAGCTGGGACTGAGTTCCCTAGGGATAGCCGGGATAGAGTTCCCTAGGGATAGCTGTGACAGAGTTCCCTAGGGATAGCTGGGACAGAGTTCCCTAGGGATAGCTGGGATAGAGTTCCGTAGGGATAGCTGGGACTGAGTTCCCTAGTGATAGCTGGGACAGAGTTCCCTAGGGATAGCTGGGACTGAGTTCCCTGGGGATAGCCGGGATAGAGTTCCCTAGGGATAGCTGGGACTGAGTTCCCTAGGGATAGCTGGGATAGAGTTCCCTAGGAATAGCTGGGACTGAGTTCCCTAGGGATAGCTGGGACAGAGTTCCCTAGGGATAGCTGGGATAGAGTTCCCTAGGGATAGCCGGGATAGAGTTCCCTAGGGATAGCCGGAATAAAGTTCCCTAGGGATAGCTGGGATAGAGTTCCCTAGGGATAGCCAAACCTAACCTAACTAAAAACCAAACCTAACCTAACCTTACTAAAACACAAACCTAACCTAACCTAACTAAAAACCAAACCTAAACTTACTTTACTAAAAACCAAAACTTACCTAACTAAAAACCAAACATAACCTAACTTTAACTAAAAACCGAACCTAACCTAACCTAACTAAAAACCGAACCTAACCTTACCTAACTAAAAACCAAACCTAACCTTACCTAACTAAAAACCAAACCTAACCTAACCTAACTAAAAACCAAACCTAACCTAACTTTACTAAAACCAAAACTTACCTAACTAAAAACCAAACCTAACCTAACCTAACTAAAAACCGAACCTAACCTAACCTAACTAAAAACCAAACCTAACCTAACCTAACTAAAAACCGAACCTAACCTAACCTAACTAAAAACGAAACCTAACCTAACCTAACTAAAAACCAAACCTAACCTAACTAAAAACCGAACCTAACCTAACCTAACTAAAAACGAAACCTAACCTAACCTAACTAAAAACCAAACCTAACCTAACTAAAAACGAAACCTAACCTAACCTAACTAAAAACCAAACCTAACCTAACCTAACTAAAAACCAAACCTAACCTAACCTAACTAAAAACCAAACCTAACCTGACTTTACTAAAAACCACAACTTCCCTAACTAAAAATCGAACCTAACCTAACCTAACTAAAAACCAAACCTAACCTAACCTAACTAAAAACCAAACCTAACCTAACCTAACTAAAAACCTAACCTAACCTAACTAAAAACCAAACCTAACCTAACCTAACCTAACCTAACTAAAAACCGAACCTAACCTAACCTAACTAAAAACCAAACCTAACCTAACCTAACTAAAAACCGAACCTAACCTAACTAAAAACCAAACCTAACCTAACCTAACTAAAAACCGAACCTAACCTAACCTAACTAAAACGAAACCTAACCTAACCTAACTAAAAACCAAACCTAACCTAACCTAACTAAAAACGAAACCTAACCTAACCTAACTAAAAACCTAACCTAACCTAACTAAAAACCAAACCTAACCTAACCTAACTAAAAACCAAACCTAACCTAACCTAACTAAAAACCTAACCTAACCTAACTAAAAACCTAACCTAACCTAACTAAATACCGAACCTAACTAAAAACAAACCTAACCTAACCTAACTAAAAACCGAACCTAACCTAACCTAACTAAAAACGAAACCTAACCTAACCTAACTAAAAACCAAACCTAACCTAACTAAAAACGAAACCTAACCTAACCTAACTAAAAACCAAACCTAACCTAACCTAACTAAAAACCAAACCTAACCTAACCTAACTAAAAACCAAACCTAACCTAACCTAACTAAAACCAAACCTAACCTAACCTAACTAAAAACCGAACCTAACTAAAAACCAAACCTAACCTAACCTAACTAAAAACCGAACCTAACCTAACTAAAAACCAAACCTAACCTAACCTAACTAAAAACCGAACCTAACCTAACCTAATAAAAACCAAACCTAACCTAACCTAACTAAAAACCTAACCTAACCTAACTAAAAACCAAACCTAACCTAACCTAACTCAAAACCTAACCTAACCCTATTTTTTTTTTGTTTTGGTAAAGCGAGGGAATTCTCATGGACACCCGCGACCCCCGGGGGGAGCCGCGGGTAGTGTCAGACTCTTACTGACTAAACCTGAACCGCTGTGCTACGTCATCCGCGTTTTGGTGTCGGTGCATGGCAGCGCATAGCATTACTTCATGCACCGACCGCGGGCTTCCGCTGGCCTCGTTTTTCGGCCAGCGGGTTGCTCTTTCGCAAAATATGTTGGAGGCCGACGTGTAAAGGGCGTCGGCCTCCTCGCCTGATACTGGGACCACACCTATAGCATCGAATGTGGCCCCCCATCGTGGGTCCTCTACTACAGACGGTGGCACCCTCGCCCGGACCCTGGTTAGGGCGGGAGGGCGCGCTCATAAGCGGCCCTTCGCCGCCCCACCCGACGACGGCGTATTTGGGGCGCGTCCGGATCGTTTTTCCGGACGCACTCTGCGGCCTCTGAGGCCAGTGCGTCCCACGCTGCGCGGCTGCTGAACGCGGCTGCGACAACAGCCGGCAGCGCGGAGACGTCTACTCCGCCCAGCGCTGACACGAGGACGGCGCGAGGCCCATCGAAGGCCGGACACATCGCCAGCGTGTGCAGTGCGGTGTCGTCAGGATCACCGCACTGGTGACACACTGTGGTGGCGTCTCTGCGGGCCACCCGGCACAAGTAGTGCCCGAAGGCCCCGTATCCGGTCAACACCTGCGTGAGGCGGTACGTCAGTTTTCCGTACCGCCTCTCCGCCCACTGTTGCAGATGTAGGCGGATCGCAAAAGAGTTCTAGCCTGTGAGCAATTTTACAAGTGATAAAAATGATATTTTTTGAGTTTTGAAACATTCTTACATGCTCTGCTGGCACTGGGACGTGAGTGCTGGACTCGAATCGAATTGTGCATTGCAGTTCTGCTATAGTTCTGTCGAAAACAAAAAAGTTCTAGCCTGTGAGCAATTTTACAAGTGATAAAAACTATATATTTTGAGTTTTTAAACATTCTCACATGCTCTGCTGGCACTGGGACGTGAGTTCTGGACTCGAATCGAATTGTGCATTGCAGTTCTGCTATAGTTCTGTCTAAAACAAAAGAGTTCTAGCCTGTGAGCAATTTTACAAGTGATAAAAACTATATACTTTGAGTTTTTAAACATTCTCACATGCTCTGCTGGCACTGGGACGTGAGTTCTGGACTCGAATCGAATTGTGCATTGCAGTTCTGCTATAGTTCTGTCTAAAACAAAAGAGTTCTAGGCTGTGGGAATATATTATAAGGCAATGAAAATGATATTTTCGAGTTTTCGATCTGCTACGGGAAGTTAGCAGGCCATTTTTCAAATTGTCTTTTTTTGGGACAAATGCCAGAACTATTTTTGAAAACTATCAGGAACTATAGAACTTACCTGCATGCGAAAGGAAAACACTTTTTTTTTTGATCTGCTGCAAATTGATCTGCTACGGGAAGTTAGCAGAGCATTTCATCAATTTAATTTTTTGGGGTAAAAACAGCAGAAATATTTTTTAAAACTATCAGAAACTATAGAACTCAGCTGCATGCGAATAGAACTCTCTTTTTTTTGATCTGCTGGACATTGATCTGCTAAGTTCACCCACATCTTGCTCAGGTCGTTCTGACACTTTCCTCAAAAGGCTAGTCCAAGACATACACTACATTTGTTTATACAGTTACAAGTATACTCGTTTTACAACCATTTTCTGGCCTATAAGAGCCAGTCTCTTAAAGGCTAGACAATGGTTGTAAGCCCTGGGTTTGTTGTGACATTTCTTGTCAGTGTAGTCAGATGTAAAATGTGACACCAGCGAGCACAAAACCAACCTACCTACAGATATTTCATTTCTTACAAAAACACTTGATTTTTTTTTAAAATAAGCATTTATTAAGTAGGCCTTAAAGTTAAAAACATATATTTAATATGAACACATCAGAAGGGGGGCAGCCACACTTGGAAGTGAGGGCCGAAGTCTAGCTTCTTGCGCAGTGCCTCTTCGAACACCGCGTCTCTGGCGGCGTCGCGGGGGGCCGTGGTATCCTTGCCACACTCGCGACTCACCTCGCGAGCTGCTCGCACGAACTTGGATACCTGGGCCACGCTATCACGTACGTCTTCCACAGGCAACTGTAATCACATGATAGATTCATTATTTATTTTGATTTTGATTTTGATTTCTTTTAACTACATAGATGGCGTGATTTTCTTGTTATAAATCGACAATATGCTATTGAGGTAGGTGGGGTTCAGGGACGCGAACTGTAATTTGCTCAGGGTAGCGCCTTAAAAAGTAGAAAGTACAGTCGAAGATTCGGAAACTTTTGGTTCGATTTGGACCAAATCTTTACATAAATATTGATTCATAGTTTTATTATGAGTCGTTTACTTATGTTTTGTCAAACATAACATTGTCCTAAACCGATCTGTGCTCGTTTCTTCTTCAAATCAAAAGCAGAAAATGGCCTGGGTATGTTGGAGGCCATTTTCTGCTGAACTTTCTTTTAGGCCAGTAATAATAATGGTAACGCACCTCATCATCCTTAGGCAGTGAGTGCGGGTAGATCCGCACCCAGTGTCCCACGCGGCCGATGGCCTGGTTCCACTTGACGCCGTTGCCCCAGTGGCACGCCGTCATCACGCGGCGGCGGGACGCGGCCGTGGAGTACCCGCCACGCCATGACTCGTCCACGCTCTCCGACGTCGGAATCGTGCCGTTTGATGTCGACTGGAATATCAATGATATACATTTATTGTAATGTAGCTAATAGCTATGTTCCATTGTAGACATTGCGACGGGCGTTATCGCTCCCGTATAGGCACCAGCGTAAGTGCCAAAAGCAAATAAATTAACATGGCTGCTGTTTCAATCATCTGTCATAGATTTTAAAGGTCACTCATGAATGGTGGATAAGGTTGAAAATGTTTTAGTTGGTTTTTAAATTATACAGATGTCGGTCCTAAAAATTCTCGTTAAAAAAACTCAATCAACGCCTATATCGTTTGTACGTATGTTATAAAGTTCAGCGTCAGTGCAAACGAAGTTATCAAACAATGTCTAAATATATCAAAGCCAATACCAAATCGTGTAACTAACAATTCAGTACCATTTCACTGTAAGCGGTAGAGTCACGGAAGGCTAAAAACATTTATTTTTCTATATCTGTGCCATTTCAAGTCTTCGATATCTGTCATAATTATTTATGTCCTTGTTCACTGCTCGCTGTCAAGGCCACAACCTTGGGGATCCATTCCACGATGTTTATAAAAACAGAAACAGCATGCTACTTACTTGTGTTTCATGATAAGTATCAGCTAGTTTTGTTTTTAAAACTACTTCTTTTTTCTTGCCAGTTAAGAATGAAATATTGTATAAGTTGTTTTGAGGCAAATACTCCTTGAAACATTCTTGATAGAAAGTAAAAACATAATATTCCAAATAGTGTCCCAGTTTGGAAAAATATTTATTTTCAAATACAATACCTAAATGTTGTTTTACCTGGACATCGGCTTCACTGCTCGCGTCCGCGCTTTTGTACCGGCCGCTATTAAACTCCTTGCTTTTTTCGAGAGGATCCTGAATTTTTGAGTGATCATTGATATTAGATAACTGAAAGCCAATTGTCAAACACCAATCATGAGGTTGCAAATAATTTTAAAATTTAGAAAACAGTTGTAAAGGTGAAAAATATTTGATTCAAACTTTGGATTTATGCAGTTCATATTACAGCGTCATCAAATTCTGGTAACCTATAGATAAAATTGTTTATGGTATTGCATTGAGCATCGCAGGATCCGAAATATGCTTGTTGCTGTCCCAAAATCAATGCAATGTCTACTTAGAATCCCAAAAACAGATAGCAGATTACGTTGATGACTGATTCAGTTTGACATTCATCTGGAAGTAAGTCAGTTAAAAATAAAGCAGCCCAAAACACATACATTAGCTTTATCTGGTGGCGCGTTAGGAGCTGATCCATTTTGCGAGGCAGGCGTGGCTGTCGACGGCACCTGCCCGGCCTGTGCCGGCGCCCCGGGGCCCTGCAGCGTCACGCAATGGATGGGCATCGCCCGGCGCCGGCGCGAGCGAGTGCCGCGACGTGGGGCAGTGCGGGAGCGACCAGACTTCGTCGATCCATTCTCATCCTCTGAACTACAACTGGAAATTTGAACTCATTAAATTCTCGGTAGAAGTACTGTCTGAGTTTAAGATTGTCAATAACACTGTCCTTTGTCTTGTCCCTTGCACTGTCACTATTAATATAAGTCAAACTAAGAGCATTTTTTGCTCATATCACGCATAGCTTAATCCTCTTGAATTTTTTGATTGCTGATCCAATCAGGTTGTAAACTGTATGAAAAGTATGCTTTCCATAAAGTTTTGTTATTTAATAAATTTATGAGGTTAAACGGTTTTTGAAATCATATATTTTTTTACTAATACCGACTACAGTTGCCTACTGCAGCATACCTGTTAAGATTTGGCGTAGGAGGCGGTGGCGCTTGCAACTTAGCGAGACCTGTATGCTTCATTGGCAGACCAAGGAGATCAAACAGCTCGTGTAGCATCGGCTGCTTAACCACTACGTCAGCTTCGCAGTCTGATGCCAATGCCGGAGAGAGGTTTACCTGGAACACATTACCTACTATGTTAGTAAATGGAAAGGTACATTAAAAGTCGATGGGTATTAGGTTATTGTTGTTTCTCATTTTTGTCTGGACAAAAAGACATTTTTTTAACAAAATAGATATTCAAAGACAAAAAGCATTCTTTGATTAGGATCAATTTGTTTCTTGTTCAAAATATGGTCGTTCCTAAGTGAAAGTAAAGTGAAAGGAAAGTACTGTTTTTACCCAAACAATAATATTCAGCAAACGAAGTTTAATAAATAATGCGAAACTTTATATAAGTTTCGCATTCATTTGTAAAAAAATAAGGAAATACATAACGTAAAAGTTGTGGTCAAATCATCATTTACCTCCAACAACCACGGCTTCAAACAGTCATCCAATAGCACATCGAAGCCATAAAACTCGAAGCAGTTCCTCGCCGGCGGAGTGCCAGCCGCCTGCGCCAGCAGCGTCAGCGTCACCAGCGCCCTGATGCGCTGCCACACCACCCACTCCGCCGCGCCCCAACGCCCAATGAGAGCACGACGAACTTGCGTCAATGTCCACTTACACCCTGTATACCAGAAAAAACCTCTTTGAGTTTTGTACCAGGTTGTGTAGATTTACTAACTAATTTAATGACTCTCCCTAATAACTATGCAAATGCTACCTAAAACTATCTGAAATACGGCTACCGCTACCGATTGATATAGTGCCCATTAAATGAATAAACTATTTCATGGGCTAAACTTTTACCTTTCGATTTTACAGGGTAGATACAGATGTTATGCTTTTACTTAGTTCACTTCAGATAATGATCATGACAACTTTGAGTCGATCTATAATGAGAAGGATGGTATCTACGCTACAGTACGTTGTGATGATGATGAATAAATCAGTAACGGTACTCAAGATGTTGAAAATCTTCTCGCGACCATCACTTACTTCCACGGTGCAAGTATTTCTTTCATTCCACTACTTTTCGTTTAGGATAACGTCATCGGTCTTCGGGTCAAGACGCCCGTTGTCAAGGGAACGGGCGTCTTTAAGAACATCTTAACACTTACCGCTACCGATTCGGTCCTTACATTCAGCGTATCTCGGGCCGCTTTTGTTGAGCGACGAGTTGGTCAGGTGCCGGTACGGGTTGTGGATGTCCGAGAGCGTGTACTTGTCTGTGCCTGGAATTGGTATTTCATTTGAGATTAACAATGAGGAAAAGATAGCACCGCCATTTTTTAAAGCAGACTTTTGCAGAGAATCGATTCGACTGCATTGTCAAGGTTTGTATTAGATACTTTAACGTTTTGGATTTCATTATATTTTTCTTTAAAAACTCTAATAGTAAGCTAGATTCAGATATTTCTTTGAGGGCTTATTTAATTGAAAAAGTGTTATTTTCGGGAACAATAAAGTTATTTTTATTTTTTTTAGTTGCAACGAAAAGCAGACTTTGTTCAACTTTGTACTACGATCGCAATTCAAAACTCTCCATGAAAATCGTCAAATAAGTATATAGTAGGAGGAAACCTCAGTACCGAATCTAGCTAGTCCTTCGGCGTACATGTATGCTGTCAGCGGCCGGTACCCGGGCACGCACACATACAGGCGTAAGTCGAACTTGTAGCCGGCGATCAGTAGGGGCCGCTCGATGTAGCGCTGCACCACCGCCGACGTGCCACAGTTCATCTCGCATAGACTCTGGAATACAGAATGTTTGTTTACAATGGTTTAATTAGTTCGCCAGAAAGATTTTCTAAATATATTAAATGTGTTTTTTATTATTGAATCGATAAAACACATCAAAGCTGGTAAACTTTTGAAAGTGGAGGCTAGTGACGTCGCTTGCCATTTTATTGAATCATAGTAATTTTGAAGTTTTGCTGTATCTTTCTGTGTTCATGATAACTTAGCACACACTCAGTTTATTTTTCCACCCCTTTTCTTCATCGGTTCAGCCTCTTTTTGCATGGCAATGCAAGCATGGCAATTTCCCACCATTTCAAGTAATATTTTGGCAGTCGATGAAAAGAGACGCTGCTCTACGCTGTGCAGTGTACTATATCCCGCTTCCACAACAACAACAGCCTTACTTTAGGAGGTTACTCCCCCCCCCCCCAGCAATTAAACAGTTCACACATAAACCTACCCTGAATAAGAAGATCCCCCTGCCCTGGCTCTGCGCCACCGGCTTATGGATCCACACGACGTTAGCTCCCGCGCCGTTCTCGTCGCGCCGCAGTCGGGAGCACTCTGATACCAGCTTGGCGTACTCTAAGGGCAGGTGGTAGCACGGTGGACTGGAAATATAAATATGGAAAGTTAAGAATCAAAATAAAAGGTCTTAAAAAAGTACTCAAATTTATCCCGCTCCGAAGTTTTACGAATGATATTAAATAATAAACCTTTATTTGTCGAAACATGGTACAACAAAGATGGTAACAGTTATAAGTAGCTGCGCACATTTTGCCCTAAGTAGGAAAACTTAGTGATAAGTTAATATAACATAAAAAATAATTTCTCTAGTTAAAATATTGCCTCTAAGGTGTAGAAGCACATTTTAATAAGCCAGTGTTTCAGCTGAGGTCAGGTATCAGGTAAGTAAAAGTTCCACCCCTTAAAGAATTTTCAGTCTGTTTAGTACTTAAAACTCTATTGTTTGAGAATCTGAGTCCTGTACCTATGTTTTGTTACTTTCATACTTATTTCAAAAACTCTTCAATCTCCAAGGAGTAACAGCTAAATCATGATTCTGAACACAAGTAGATGTGCTTAAACTTCACTTCTAAACTTAGGTCTATACGTCAAGAACTTATGTCTTCATCGTACATCATAGTCTGTAATCAAATCTATAAATATCTATCCCAAAATAAGACCCACAAAACAGTTCTCTAATTTAGCAACTTGGTAAACGCTCGATTTCATTAGCTATAATATGTTGATTCTTCCAAAAAGTTCCAGTGTGAAAAAGAGGTACAGATTACAGACGGATAGTACTGTCTCTTTTCAACAATAGCCTTTAATACTACAAAACATAATTTAACATAGTCCTGGGTACCGACCGAAAATTCGTAGTTTTATTGGCAACAATCGAAGGCATAAAACAGCTGTTTGGGGCATAAGAATAAATGCGATGGATGGAAACGGATGGCGTGCGGATAATAGCAGGGAAACACCGAATGTGTACGCACTCGTGATACGGTCCTCAAGACCATAAAATTTCGCCAATACTGATTGGCGATAAGAATTTACAAGAAAATATATGGATGTTCACAAGTTGACGAACACCCTGTATATCGTAAAACCCCGGCAGTTATTTTTTCACGTGAATGCAGGCATTGATATGGTCCTGCATGCACGCGATAGCACAATAATTTCGGGTACGCACGTTAACCTAAAAAAGGAGTTTCAAAATCCTAAATGACGTTTACATCTATAGCGAAGACAAACTCAATTGTGCTGGCTGGCTTCAAACGAACTATCAATACAGCAAATCTCATATTTAAGGATACTTTTAATCGAATCAGATTTAGGCGTAACAAGTAAATAATTGTAACCAACCCATATACCTATCTAGCTATCGCTTGCTTCGTCTAATATAGTATGTTTTAAATTGTAATAAACAATTTCAATATCTACGCTGAAACTGATACAAAAAAAAAACATTTTAAAATTTTCCATTTAATTTTTAAATGAATCAAAACATCGTATAACTCTGCTACTCCGCTTCGTAACTCTTTGTAAACTTAAATCAATTTGTTAAACTGTAACCGATGTAACGAATCATCGATTCCATGAATCAGCATTTAAATGCACGATTGTTTGCATCGCATACCAACATAACTTTTTCACTACCCTCAAATTATTCATCCATTTAATTTTTACTACTTGCTCTATCCCTCTCGTACACACCGGGCCCACATAAACGTCGGCATAAATGTTTGGGGTGATCCAGTAACTTGTGGTTTCACCAATGAATACAAAACAAAACAAAACTATGACATTGATTCGTTTTTCTTTATGTAATCGTCACGCGATCTCGGCGGTACCACTTGGGGGTAATTGTTAGGTATACCCTCATTAATATACAGAACAATAATTTGGTTCGCCGTGAACCTTAACCTTCCGACGCGATGCAGAAATTTTTAATACGACCTTTGGAAACTTGGCACCGTATACCATCGGGTGTCGGTCCCAAGTACTCTCCGAAGGTTTTTTCAACTATTTCCTAGCTTTTAGTTTCAGCCATACATTAATTGTTATTGCCTTTACCCTGACAGTAATGAATGCAATTATTTGCATGTCTCTATTTTATGTAACAGAGTCAAGTTGAATGTTAAATTTCCTCGAAACAATTGTGAATTATTAAGACTGTAAATTGGCTAACCTTTCTAAAAATGTAACCTTGTATACAATGTCACTAAAAAGTAAATGAATCAATTTAACAGATTTCACATTAATTAGGATGCAAATTAACAAATAATAATAATAAAAAAAAACCATTAAAATCATAAGAAACTTTACAACGAATTCTTTTATTCCGACATTTAAAAAGCAAACTAGTTTCACCATTGTACCTAGAACCTAATCTAAAATTGCAACTAGCAACACATAAATAACCGCGATAAAGCCATCTGTTCTGTTCTCGCATTAACTTACACACGGCGGTATTTCGGTGCAAATTCTTTTTTTCACCGCAGTAAGAATAGGTAATGCAAGGTAATGCCGTGTGACACGCGAGGCAACGCGTGGGTTCATTCAAATAACTGATGACGTGAAGCGATTGACTCGTGACCCGGACGGTACACGACAATACGACGAATCTGTGTATACCAAGTACGCACATGACAACATAGACTAACGAGGGGAAGATAGTGACTTAGGTACTAATAAATAAATATTCCTCGACTTTCACACAACGCCATCTAGTTTCAAAGTAAGCAGAGCTTGTACTAGACAACTGATAAACATACTAATATACTTCTAAATATATTAGATAAATTACACCCGGACACAGAACAAATGATCATGCTCATCACACGAACATTTGTTCTGGGTGGGAATCGAACTCACGACCTCTGGTATAGCAGTCAGAGTTACTAACCACTAGACCAACAGGCCAGTCAAATGTACGCTTTTTTTTTTGTCAAGTGAAGTAATCCTCATAGACACCCACGACCCTGGCGGGAGCCGCGGGTAGTGTCAGACTCTTACTGACTAAACCTAAACCGCTGTGCTACGTCATCCGCGTTTTGATGTCAATGCATGGCAGCGCATAACGCGTTACTAGAAATGTATCACAATTTAAGAATTAAAACAACAAATGTTCTTTGGGAAGTATATAAGAAAGAGCTAGGAAGCAACAGACAAAATTCAGCATTTAGAAATGTGAGGCAACGATGTCCAAACGATACGAAACGACGATAAAAGTATATAAAAATATCATATACTTGTTTAAAACAAACTTCAGAAAAGGAAAGTGCTTAGATAGTAGCAAATAAAATAGCTTATTTTAAAAAGCCTGTCGAAGAAATCAACGCCAACGTTTAAACAATGGAAATTCCAAATGGTATCTATTCACATCGACTCTGTGATTCCAACTAACTTCGTGATTGATGGATAGACTTCGATAATTTATTTTTTACGTCCCTCACAAATATTGTATACGGGCCCCAAAACAACGTAAGTTTTGTCAAAATTCTTTCCTACGGCAAAGGGGAATCGGTTCAGCCATAAATCTAAATTGCATGTGGGTAATTTCATCAAAATGTACTTTTTATGACGAATAAGTATGAGGTGGAGTCCTGAAACGGCAATGTTCTCAAATAAATATGTAAACTTTTTATCGTAACCGCGTTTTATTTACCTATTTCCAAGGAGTAAATGCTATAAACCTAATTCCGAAGGCAATTATGCAGTCAACTTTATTGTCCCGATTTGCAACCCGCCCAAATCGTCGAATAAAAATGTAAACAAATATGTTCTGTATTTTACGACAATTTTAAATCAATTTTATTAATCTTTGTGAACAATTCGGATCCGCGGTTGTTAATTCCCATCCGGATAAAATCACAATTTACAACATCGGTGCTGGTTCGTGGACTTGCGTGTACAAAAATGTTTTTTGCCCGTTTTTATTGCTTTAAATTTGTAAAAATGACCCGATGTTAAACCGTTTTCATTATTATCGTGAGCGACAAAATGAGGCTTACGTTACGGAGCTTTTGTTTTCACATTTTTTTTATGGCGAAAACGAATAACAAGGTTTACAGGTTTTATATTCGGTCGCGATTGCAAATATATGCAAAAAATTGAAACATTCATGTTTACTGAAGCTTTGTTGTTTCTATTTATAGCTCGGCACGTTCATTGATGGTAGCGGGGCAGACGAATACATCTTCTCGTAAAATCTGTTTTAGGTATAGTACGGTTTAAGACTGATACGGGTTCAATAGAATCGTGTTGTTGTTAAATGCGCTAAAACAAGATTTGGAACTTACTAACAAGTGAACTAGTGGTAGAAACCAACTACGTTTTATAAGTAAGAAATCACGGCATTTACAGTTATTTTTCATATGCACTCTTGAGATCATTCTCAAGAATGCTAGAGACAATGTTATTTTCATTGCAATCTCTGGGCCGATAAAATTTAGTTGCCATTGACTCGATAAAAAAAGGATACTTTAATACCTAATAATAATTAAAGTAAAGACCAAGTGAAATATTTCTAAAATCTATTACTATAGAACCAAACAAACAATTAAATAAACAAATGGAGATCTAACATTAAGTTAATTTGTGGAAAATGCGCAGACATGATAGGCAACGAAAACCGATTATGATCATATTTCGCGTATCGAAGCACGCGACGGGTCACAGTCATAATCATAGCATTCATTGTAAATCACAATGGAGCTAGGCTCAAGCCATATCTCAAGGTAAGTATACAATTAAATATAAATAAATAAATAATAAATATTATTCAATATTCCCACAATGTCATCTAGTCTCAAATTAAGCATACGATAGTAACTTGTATTATGAGTATATTAGACAATGAGTATTACACAACTAATAAACATACTTATTACACCTAGACACAGAAAAAGTTATCGTGCTCATCACACATAGGTACATTTGTCATGGATGGGAATCGAACCCACGACTACCGGTATAGCAGTCAGGGCCACTAACCACAAGACCAACTAAAACTGAACTCAACATAATTATGTACCTTTTCTACATTCAAGTTACATTTGAAACGGGAGTAGTGAATACAGTTCTTGAAAGAGGACGAGGAAGTAAAAAAAAAATCATATTAGATCATCATCTTCCTGCCCCTATCCCATTTCACTTGGGGTCGGCGCAACACGTCTTCTAGACATGTTGCTTAAAGTTTTGGCTTTGGTTTTATAGTCGGCCGCCTGCCTGACACTAACCCTCTTTGGGAATGCGATTGTTGGTTGTTTACCCGCCACCATTCGGGTGACCCAAGGTGCTTGGTACAGTGCACTGGGTCTTAAGGTCCATTAGTCGCCTTTTACGACACCCAGTGGAGGATATGGGGTGGTGCTATTCTTTATATCCGGACACCACACGGAAATAAAAAAAAAATTATATTAGATAGTGAAAGTTTAAGTTTGAATTAAAAGGTAAGGTAAATTATAAGAGGACTTGCTATTAAACAACGATGCTAGTTTTGTAGAGGCCTGTGATGTCAAAAATCTTTTACAATCATTATAAATTTTACAACAATGTACCTGAGCACATATCGATGATGCATTAGAGTTAGAAAAGATAAAATATTGGTCGGGGAAAAAGTCTTTTCGCATTAGGTATAGTATGTACGGACTTGTAATAAAATCTTTTTGGCTATAGTATTTGTATCTGGCTGGTTTTGGTATAATTGAAAGTTAAAATTTTAAAGAACATAATTCCAAATTCTAATTTTATTAGAGAGACAAAGATTTTATTACAAGTTCATACATTAGTCCAGTCATTTGGTAGAAAATAAGGGGGTTACCTGGAAAGTTTTCCGGGAGTTTTGAAAATTGGGTATTTTATAGATTTCGATATGCTCTTTTCGAATTTTAACTTTGCCACCTCGTACGACCGCCGCTCGCGCCGCCATTTTGAAAAAATGGCGCCCAAAAACGGTTTTTTGGCAATATCTCCTTTCTGAGGCATTTTACGAAAAAAATAATTTCTACAAAATTAAACTAGAAAAAATTTCCTACACTTTATGTCTTATTCACTTTTTTATAAAATCAATAGTTTTGGATGTACGATGATTATAAATAGCAACATGACAAGTGGCATTAACTTATAGATGTAGGAATATTAATATGATGGAAATATTAATGAACTTAAACATTAAACTTCACTTCTCAAGGTAAAGCCAATGCATCAAGGATGTAGTTCATTTGGTTTTATCCAAAGGAGAATTATTAAATGAACAATATAGTATTTAAATATTTATTACAAAACTGGCTGCCGCAATCGAATTAAAATTCTCTAAATTTTATTTAGAAAACGTTTATTTGGGAAAATAAAAGGGCTGCTTTTAGGGTTTTCCCGGCAATTATTCGACTTTTTCTCACCTTTTAACCTTCCCTAGACCTCCAGGAGCATTTCAAGACCAAGTTAAGATAATTCCGTTCAGCTGTACTCGAGTTTTATCGAGACTAACGAACAGCAATACATTATTATATATAAGACTAGCTGACTCGGCAGACTTCGTACTGCCCCAACGATAAATAAAAAAAAGTCGCACCTTTTAAACCTTCCCTAGGCCTCCACGAACAATTCAAGACCAAGATGAGATAAATCCGTTCAGCCGTTCTCGAGTTTTAGCGAGACTAACACAAACAGCAATTGATTTTTATATATAAGAAGATGGAATTTAGTAGGTAGACTAGTGGTTCGAGTTTCTAAAATAAATGACCAATCATATTTGTTCGCAATACACACTACAACATAAAGGTTAAAGATATCGATCCACTTCAACAAGCAAACAAGTCCCGGTAATCAACTCCAAAAAAGATATTTACTATTTTCTGGATTCATTACGTTCCCTAAATTTGCTTATTTAAATTCAAATGCAACTCTATTCCAAAGGAATAGGGTTTATATTCCCGAAAAGTTCCTAACAGACTAACTGATCGAATCAATTATTTATTTCTTCCGAAAGTCTAGGGGAGAAAGATTAGTAGCCTGCCAATTTTATGTTACGTGCGCCATAGTAATATCGACCTAGGGGAAATACTCTGAAATATAGTACCATAAACACACGATTTACGTTTGGAAGAATACTTTTACTCCCTCGTCGATACTAAAAGGTTAATAAATAGCCTTAATGTGCATCACAACTGGTAATAAATAATTTAAAAGGAAACACTTTCATTTAACAAATCCTATCATGAGCCCAAATTAGTTTCATCGCCATAATTTACAATAGTCTTATAGTCTTAGGCCGTCCATGTCTATTCTTCCATAAACAGGGGGGGTGGCCCTTGGTAGGTGCCCCATCACATTTTAGATTAAAGTTCTCAACAAGGCCTCTGCACGTTGGACCTGTGTCCCCGTGTAAGCCTTTAAAAAAAGACCTGGTTTCTTCCCTTGAAGTTAGCCCGTGAATTGAAAGAGATTCAAATGACTTAAAAAATACAATTAACAATAAATAACACGATAAACACGTGTATTTAAACACGATAGCAATTATAATTAAGATTCTTACGTTTTTTTGTAATTCTAATTATATTCAATGGCACGTGAATCAAACACGTGAATTTTCTATACTTAATCATCAGATTAATAAATTTTAATAAAAAGGTTATTATCTGCTCACAAGAAATTGTAATTAGTCCGTCAAATGTCAACATCCATAACAAAACGTCACAACATTGTCGAACCATTACAAAAACGGGTCTTATAATGAATAGCTCTCATAAAGTGGAGTTATAATGATTTATCGCTAATGATGTTATCATGATGTCATCATATCATCTCTACACTTGGTTTACGGAAAGACTAGGTTTCTCAAGGTATTTCCAGGACACGTGAGTCTTGACACTGGCAAAAAGGCTCTCTGGCAAAATTGATTCGGCCCAAATTTAGACCAAAAACTCAACCCCTGTTCCTGCATTTACTAGTTATTCAATTACTCAATTATCCATTGTTACAGAGATGATAAAAATAAATCAAGTTAAGATCAATATGGGGCACGCGTCGGGCACACAAAAATTTTGAAGAGAGGAAGAGGGCTGAAATTGTAATTTATTAAAATCATTTTTTTTTTATAAAATATAGGTATTTTATCTTGCATTGTGTGTTTGTAATTTTAATTGTTCGTATTTATACAAACGGCTGGATCAATTTCGATGAAATTTGGTATGGAGTTAGCTGACACCCTGAATTAACACTAAGGCTACTAAACCAAATGCATCAGAGGGACAATTTTTGCAGCTATAACCGACATTCACACGAGCGAAGTCGTGGGCAACAGCTAGTTCTTGAGTATACCCGTAAAAGCTATGAAACAAATCATAGAAGTACGATAGATTTACCTGAAGTCGTAGACAGCGCCGTAAATCCGCTTCATGCAACGCAGAAGACGTGAGAGATTGTCTTTCCTGCATATCGATCCTCCTTTCGGTATGTGGTTCATGAACTGCAATACAGAATATGGTTTTAGACTTGCCTGTATCATGTATGCACATTTTATAACAGAAGTTGTTACTAGAGGAAGTTTATAAGATTTGCCTAACCTCGCTGGAGATTTGAAAAAAAGGGAGACAAAACTGTTCCTATCACACTTTATCTCTCGCTGTTCATTTGAGAAATGCAAATAATAATAAATGTCCATTTGCTCCTCATCATATAATGAAACAATGTTTGGTAGGTACTAAAGTAGAGCCGGGTGTCTGTGATAGGTAAGATCTGAAGCTCATTTACGTTCTGAAGTGAAAATGATATCTCGTCTAGACTTAAAAAAAGTAACCTTCCAATCTTTAGCCTTCCAAAAAAAATATCGTTATTATCTACTTCTTGTCAACCTGTCGAAGTGCTTAAAACCAGAACTGCGGTACATTATACTTCATAACATTTTCTAGCCTAGCTATCTAACCTGCCAGTCTCCCAGAGTCTTATAGCTGGCTGCAGGGAAGGCGCTGGTCTTCCACCAGAGGTTCCAGCGCTCCTCCAGGCCAGTGTGGTAACCTTGGTATACTCGCCAACCACGCTCCGCACATACCTGCGAGAAAAGGCGTGATGTGATAGGACTTTAAAATAAAATAAATATACATTTATTCCTATTATAAAAGACAAGGTTGCAGTTTGAGTATGACAGTTTGAGTGTATTGTATTTATCTTGCTTAGTCCGTTCAATCGTAGTGTACCTTTTACATGTGAAGGGGTTCCAGTAAGTAGTAGTAATGACACATAGAAAAAAAAAACAAAAAAAAACTAATCGTGGCCTTGTGGATTTATGTGTGGATTTGTATGCACGAGGTGCAGGTTCGATCCCCAGCACAGGCAAGTACCAACGTAAGTTTTTCAAAGTTATATGTACTTTCTTAATTATTCTAAGACACTACTGACCAACGGTGCAAGAAAACATCGTGAGGAAACCTGGATTTCAAATATTGTTATCTGAAATCGCCGATCCGCAGTGAGCTAGCGTGGTGATCATTGGTCAAAACCTTGCTTATGTGGGAAGAGGCCTGTGCCCAGCAGTGGGACGTATGTAGGCTGGTTTATTATTATTCATTATAAACTTAGCACTAATAATTTATAACCAGTAGCAAAAGCAGGTGGGTCAACTAATGCTGTAGCGGGCCGAGCACGACCCACCACAGCGCTAATTTCCAGCCATACCTATTTTAGCAGTTGGGTTTACGATTTTTTTCCACTATCATCGCGGTCGACCTCGATACCCATGTCTTCATTTAGAGTCCAGCAAATGACAACATTTGGCCATCTCCATTCATTAAGCAACACTTCATCCCAAACACACTGACCTCTCCTTTTTAAATTGGACGTTTTGTTACTTTCAGCTTATTACTTACACCATTTCCAAATTTTACTAATCTATCGATGGCACTTCTAATCTTTGCAATTAATCATACGTGATCGTATGTAGAGTAGGTTCAGAGTAGTCTTGTTGCGTACTTATAATTAATCTAACACACATTACAATTTAGTAGGTAACTAGGCTACATTATTATATCATAAACACTGCATAAACAGACTAATTACCGTTAAAAGTTCAAAGCGCAAGGCTAAAACTATTGCTTATGGGAAAATGATGTCCAGTAATGGTATGTCACCTTCTGTGGTTATTGTCTAAAATTACTTTTTTGTCTAGACAGGTTTATTAAATGGTGACGGATTAAGTTCATTATTAAATGTAAAACGTGTAGCGTGTCCGACTGGAATATTATTTTTAAAACTAGATAATTGGGAACGTGTTTTTTTAACAATAAAATTTCATAATTAAAGCGAGATCCGCGAGGACTGGTTCGAGGTGGCGCAGGACAGAAAAACGTGGAAGAATTTGGGCGAGGCCTTTGCTCAGCAGTGGGACACAACAGGTTTAGAAAAAAAAACCAGTTAAAAAATAAGGAGAGGTCATAATCTCACTAACCGATGACTGTACAAAATAAAGAAAAACATACTAATAGTACGAGAAGGATCTCTTGGCACGTGGCCGAAATCGGAACTCACGCCGTCACATTTGATTCATGCAAAGCATCATTTTCGATTCATGCCCTCATTTTAATTTCATCCACGTGCCATAAAATCCTTGTAGCAAAGTATGTAATACGGTATTACGCACTTTGCTACAAGTAAGGATGGAAAAAAATATAATTAGTTATTACTAATACCTAATTTTATTAAATTGACGGACTAAATAGTCAGTCAACATACCCAATGTTCCATAAAGATATGACACGTATGAAGATATGACATGACAATGAAACACCAGAGAACATAAGAGAAAGCACGTGGTCACAGTACCTACATATTTTGTAATTGATTTAATATAAAATGTTACCACAATTAATTTGCGAAGAAAATGCTACAAGAAAATCTGAAAATTAAGCATCCAATGACAATTTTTTCACCAAAACACGAGACTTCTATTCAACAATATGATGTTCTTTTAAAGTTCGGCCACGTGGAATCGAAATACGTCTGACAGGCTAGATACAGGCTAAAATCGCCTTTATTGTCAATGCAATAAGCTACACTCTCGTAACTCGTTATCATCAGCTGATGCATACATTCAAATGTAATTAACTTTACCTATGATTTATTTTTTTGGAAATTATAAATGCTTGTACACAATACTGTATCGTGACAGATTTTAATTTCAAAGTTTTATTTGCTCGGAAAATACATTTATGAATACATTCTGTTGATTTTAGATCAATATATGAAGACAAACAGTCGTAAAACGTATTTCAAATAAAATCTATGAAACAATACAAGTATTTGCAATTAATATACAAGCTGATGTCAACATCAGATCGACAATTTTTAATACATTGTACAAAAATATTATTTGTCTGTTTATCCATTAAGCTACTACTGATCTAATTGTGATGAAACTCTAGTCAGATATTCTCTTTCCTCTTTCTTTTTTAATAAAAACGTCTCCCGCACTAAGGAATTTAATCCTTGTATCGCGGGAGGTTTCACAGACAATCAAGTAACATGCACCGAGATACCCAATTTTGCATTGGTGTGGTGCACCTATACCACTCGGCTATCCGTGCAGTCAAAAGATAAATATTGTAACAACACCCATGAAATCGGGTAAAAAGCAACAACTAAACAGTAAACACTTTTACTTAACGCCACGCTGCTAAATTGCAACGCATACTGGGTGCAGCTAGATACATACACAGACGTGCCTTGGAACTACAATTAAGTTTTAATTATTTCTAAAGACTGTTATTGTGCGATCTACTATCTACTCACTATGCTTTGTTTACATTTAATGACTACTTCAAAGTACAGAGCAAAAGTTGTCTAAACTACTTGTGGTACCTTGACCAGCAGGCCGGGCCCCGATCCATTCTCATTGAGTCTGAATATAAAAGGCTCGTCATCGTCGAAACTTCCGTCCATACTTCAGAGTAGCCCTACAAACATGTCTTTTTACTATTCAAAAATGGACACAATCGTATGAGGAACATTTCCATATCAGACGCGATACATCTTCGCCTCAATGGAATATACTCGTGTATGTGAACGCGTGAATCGCATGTCAGCTTATCATCGCAATCGTAATACTCAAAGTCGTGGTATCGTTCGAAACACGTTTGCGTTAGTTTGGCTGGTAAGGTGCGGCGCGAGCGACGCGGGCGACTGGTGTGGTCCGCCGCCCACCCAACACTGTCTCGAACGTTTGTTACGTTGCAAGGTGATGCCCAACCCCCAGTGATTTATAACTCCCCGTTCGTGACACGAGCCTCCTGTAAAAAGCAACGTAACAACGATAATGCATTTTGTTAGTCTAATGACGCGTCGCTTTTTATATTTAACCGAACAACTTCGGCAAAGTTGAATAACATTTTTGATGAATGCGAGTCTGGGGTAATATTTTATTTCGGCGACAGACTGATTTTTACTATAATACTGTTTTACAATTTTGATACTGAATTACTGACAAAACTTTAAATATTTAACAAACGACAAATAATAAAGAATTTTGGCACCAACACCATGAAAAGTCGTCCAAATTTTACTTCCTTTAAAACTGAGCTATAAAAAACTGACAACTTACTTTAAAGTCAAAAGTCGCGATGGATACCGAACCTCGTAATTACAGGGTAGGTTTTTAGCTCCATAATTAGCAGTAATAAAAGTTTGATTGAAATCCCGCCCGCTTCCTGTAAACTGTATACAGTCTACAGACTATTACAGGTTTTACAGTAACAGTTCGCGTGTTGTGTTGTATCGATATAAAACTCTTCGAGAACCGACGTCAGTTGTCATTCAAAGCAGGGTTGAATAAAAAAGACAATATATTTCATTAGCTGCGTTACTAAGGGATAGGGGCTTAGCTTGCGTGTTTAGTTCCCCCTCGATAGGAATTATAAAAATAAGTAGAGCTCTACAAAATAAGAGCAGCAATGAGCTTTATAAACTAGCTGTTCCCCGCGACTTCGCCTGCGCGAATGTCGGTTAAAGCTTTAAAAACATTACCCCATGCTGACATTTTCTGACATAACCCAATTTTTCTATATCGAACGCACATTCCAACAACTATCGATATATTTTAGTTAATATTTACAAAAACTAACAAATTATACACTAAAAACCACACTATACATTATTGAAAGCAGCATGAACATTGGTGCAGTAGTTTATGAGTTTGTCGCTGACAGACAAACACGACAGAGGACTTTGTTTCATAATACTTATGTAGTGAAGCGTATTTGGTTTGCTTTTTTTATTAAAAAAGGTGTCTTCTGCTATATCTACTCTGGTAAAGTTGTCCAAGGAATGGTTGCAAACTTGCCGGGATACAACAGGGTTACTGCTATCTCTTAAACTGTCTTAATAATTGCAGTTGTGGACGCTGTTCTACGCCATAGAGTGCTCTATCATGCTTTTGCAACTAGAACAGCCTTCTTTAAGAATTAGAGATGAGCTCTACTTACAGCAAAAAAAAATATGATGTAAGGAAGTTTGACTGTCTGCAAAGGGCTCCAGGAGGAACATAGTGGGTTTTTAGGACGTTGGACTATACCTACGTCAACCAAATTAAAAAATAATGATGCGATCATAAACCACTCATCATAATAATACCACTTAGTGACTATTAACGTAAATTATTTTTTTTAATGTTAACATCGCGGCATCGTAATCATCTAATAACTTCCATTAATATTTTATAGCGCCTCGTTAGCATAAATTAACATTCATCATCATCATCATTCCCCTGCCCTTATCCCAATTATTACTTATGTCAGTCAGCATTATCCTACTAATATTATAAATATTCACATGTATGTAGGTAGTTTGTGAGTATGCATGTTTTTTACTCTTTCACGCTTAAACGGCTGGAGGAATATTTTATGAAATTTGGTATGGAGTTAGCTGTCACCCTGAAATTAACACTTTATAACCGATTGCGTCAAAAGGGGGTAATAATTTTGCAGCTATAACCGATATTTGCGCGGACGAAGTCCCTAGTATGTCAATAATTCACTCTTCTTACTTTGTTGCATGTAATTTTTTAATGTAAATTGTAGAATAACCAGACATCGCATCTTTTTGTATGAAAATCACTTCATCTACACTTATCACTACGTCGCAAAGTCAGACAGACTTTCCTCAAAAAGCCAGTACAGTAATATACACTGCATTTGTTAATACACTCACAATCGATTAACGACAATTGTCTGGACTTTAAAAGAGACATTGAATGTCGAATCCAGCGAGCTCGAAACATATTTAAGACGTGTAAAAGTGATATAATTTTCCTTTTTACAGAATAAATTATTTTAATTTCACAAACAAAATCACTTTCCACTGTGTCTGTCCGTATTCATGCTTAGATTTTTAAAATTCCGCAAAGGATTTTGATGCGTTTTGCTATAAGTAGAATGTTTCAAGAGAAAGGTTTATATGTATAATACATCAGTATTTCACCCGTGCGACGCTGAGGCAGGCCGCTAGTGATATATTAAACAATAAAACTAAGTGCTTGTACACGTTGACTCGCGGGCGCGGTGGCGGGCGATGTCACGAAATATCAAACATATGAGGTGCTTCCGAGTGTTCACGTTCAAAACGCACGTGCGGTCCAACTAGCGGGCTAACTAGCGACTGGCGCGCGCGGCGAGCTCGCGACAATTTCAAACGCTTGAGACCTGTGTGTGTGTTCACGTCGAACTAGCGGCGGCGCGCGCGTTTCACTCGCGACGTCAGGTCAGTTCAACCAGTTTGAATTTGTCGCTAGATGCGATAGCGCGTTTTTATCATGTCATTCAGTACAGAAGAGAAATCTTGAAGGATGTTCCCTCAAAATACCATATAAAGTATGAAATTCACCATACCGTTCTCTTTCTTTATTAATTTCGTGCACACCAATTCTAATTTTTAGCATCTCCCACTTTAGGTATGAATTTTCGGTTAAAAATAAAAGATCGTCGTCCATGTTTACAACCTCTGAAATACGTCACGATCGCGCGAACGCCTGGCGTTTAATGTGAACACGAGCCCGCCACGTCTCCCGCGCCCGCGCACGCGCCCGCGCCCGCGCGTAGCAACGTGTACAAGCACTAACACCAAAAGAAAAACGTATTAAAAACTTTAGCATCACAATGCTAGCCTTAAGTAATGTAGAGACGAATATCAAAATATTTCAATACAAAGTTGTCACCGTGACCTATAGAGGTATTGTTTGCAATCATATTAGTCTAGAATTAATAACAACTTTGATACAAAGTTACTAACACCTACCATGACCTACGAAGTTCAACACGTAACGGTTACGCAGTACGTTACGTAATAATAACAGTAATTGCAGGATTAAGGTAGGTTTCATTGTAATTTAGACTCGTGAGTATTGAGGCTGGTCTGGCATAATTATATGTAGTGTAGATGAGCTATCTTTCTTGAATCTAGTATAGAAAGCATAAAAGGATAGCAGAAGAGCAGCTTCTTCCTATAGCAGTCTGAGTGTCTATGTGCATGTGAATTGAATGTCTGTGAAATCCCGCGCGATACAAGCATTAAGTGAAGGGCATCATTATTAAAAAAAATATTTGATTGTCTAATTTAATTATTAATTTACAGTATCGTAAATTTTAATTCAGCTTAAAAAATTAAGCCAGTTGAATTAGTATAACATACTAACGCTGTGTCGACAATGCAAATATACAGACTTTGTTTTAGATTAAAAGTGTTTTAGTATCTGAATCCCACGCGCGTCAAATTAAAAAAATATGCCCGAGAGCTCTTCTGCTTTTGTTCCCTAGCAGTAACCTAAGTATCTATTCAAGTAATTTATTAATTCTCCTTAATATTCACAGTTCCCATTATTAAGGATTTAACCTGTTTTACGAACCATTATAACCAATCAATTTTATCTTCTAAATAAATAAAAGGGAATTATTCTTAAACGAAAGCAAAAGTATCAAAAAGGATATTTCATACCATGAAATGATCCAGACAAATAAATAATAAGTACGAAGTAATTTGTCTAGTTTCAGTTAGCATTAGTTTTGGCTATTAGTCTGAAACTCTGACATTGCAATCATTTTCTCGAAACAACCGTCTAATCCAAAGTCATGGCACGAGCGGCCAAGGGTGGCAGTTAGGGGTTGACATAATAAAAAAACGGTTTTGAATTAGAATATTTTGCTTGACAACCAAATTATATTTCAACGTTTGTGCTTTTGTCTTCCACTTCTGTCTATTACTTCGACGTTTGTGCTTTTGTCTTTCCCTTAGATAAAAAGGGATTAGGTTTTTCTCTGTGTACTTTCTTTTCATATCTTTTCCGTAAAATTTCCTGACCGATTTCGGTCACAGCCCGGCGGGCAGCTAGTGTTATTATGACACCACCCGGCAACGTAGGACCATATTATAGTGCACAAAGCAAGTGCGCAAACACAGGTGCACTCTCTATTCACCTACTCGCATGACCCAGTGGGATGGCAACCGAACACGACCGGAGAGGATTATGGAAAAACTAAATAGGGATATAACCCCCAAAAACTTTCAGTCTATTTTCGTTCAAGTTATTATTAGAACAGATTTTTTGTCCGTCTGGTCTATTTGATGTAACTAGAAGACACAAAGTCAAAAAAACTTTAGTAATTTAGCTTATAAATTGATTCTAATGTCTCTGAATACTATGTATAGTGTAATTATTTCTGAGCAATGGATTTTGTCATTAAAATAAATGGTCGTGAAAGTTCGAAGGTCGGGGAAAAATGTTCAAGCACTGTACCTTCAGGTAAAGGGGAGTTTATATCTATACCTTGGCAACGTTATTAGAGAATACGTCACCGAATAATTGTTCTTCCTAAAACAACCACATATACTAGGCGTTGGATGCGAGTGACTGCGAAACAGATCTCAGTGGCGTGCACTTGAAGAGGCCTATGTCCTGCTGTGGACTGCGATAGGCTAATGGTGACGATGATGAAAACTCGCTAACAGGCCTCCTATACGTCTCCTTACTAACTTAAATACATTTTATTTGAGTTTAAAGCAGAGAACTGAAATACGTCTTCCCTAAGGGAAAAAGTAGAGCTAATTTCTTACCGCGCCTTTTAATTATAAAGATCAGAGTTGTAGACATCCAGAAATTCAATTGATAAAAACGTGTTTTGAAGATGTTTGTCGTACATTATCATTTGAATAAAAACGCTTTCCTTTTCCATTGTTACAAGTATGTAAGCAAAGATGTTTTTTTTGGCAAGCAAAGAACCCAGAAAATAGTCATCACTCGTAAGTACCATGATGACAGGATTGATAGAGTCATAGAAGAACCCATGGAGAAACCAATTAAGCGATTTAAGAATTCCTCAGCTAAATAGGTGATTTCTATGTTAATACACCACATATTACCATCACATATCCAGTGCTAAACATAAAGCTGAGCAATTACGCAAATTAATGTATACAACGTGTAACGGAAATAATGCACATCCACAGACACCCCAAAAAGAATATCCTTTTTTATCCACAATTATTGTATTGAAACATTTTTATCATTTTCTTAGATATTTGTTTTTATTACATATTGTCAGAATAATTTGTACAAATAATTGGCAAAACGAGTGAAATTTGATAGTGTGAACCGCTGTGAATTGCTAAAGCCTTATTGCATCGACTTAAGGCTCATTTTCGTTTACTTCGAGTGCTTTATGAAAATAGTGTCTACAATTTAATTATTTCTAAATAATTTTTTGGAAAAAAAAAAATATTTATTTTTATTAATGAAATGGATTCTGTTATCGATTCTGAACAAAGTAGTTTCAGGATGTGCGTTAATTATGTTACACGGTGTATTTATTAACTGCATATTAAACATTACATGGCATGCGGGAATAGACCAAGAAACTAACCAATGAAGCGGTCAGAAATAGGGTTTTTCGTTACCTATGAAGTATATACCGTTTATTTTTCTGGGTGATACGCTACTGTCTTCAACCAACACCGAGGGCACGGCTTGGGGATATGTCGGAATCCACCGGCCAAAATACTCCGGGCCCCTTCTACTACCTAAGCCAGAGTCACGGGATCGCTCGCGCATGCTCTACGTGAAATCACAATTACACCTAACAATAGCTTGCAAGAGAAATGTTGGTATTCAGAGGTGGACCCAAGTATTCTGATAAGAACATATTTTGTTTCCTCAGTATGAGACTTATTCCAAGACAAAGTTGCCATGCTGTCCTAAGTTACCTGACAAAAAAGGATTACTCCTCAAAGGATGAAGGTAAGTAGATATAATTAAATACCGCCAGTCAAGTGAACTGACGTGATCTAATTAATCAATAGACGTAAAAATTTCACTAGAAAAGATAACATGTCAAGAAATACTAGAATGATATCAAGGTGACTCTAACCAACTTATTTAGTTTTCGTATTTTCACTTAAATATTAAAAATACAAAAGAAAGGAATTTGTCAAAACACTGCAATTCATAATTGCATAAACCGCAACAACAGTATGAAACAGACTTTTTACCCTTTAAAACTAACGAACCACATAATTTACGTGGAAATAGAAGCCGTAATGGATGCTTGGGACGCACGATCATTGGGAAAGTGCAAGGTCAGACTAGAAACATTCACCGGTCGGTAATTGTTCCACTTTTTATTCCACTGTATTACGAATTAGCCTGCTTTAGCTTACCTTGATCCTGTGAGGTCATGGAACACAACTTCGCTGTTCGGAATCAGAGCCATCATAACTTCGTTTAATTCCAATTTTAATTTATTTACTATCTCATCTCGTATGCATCCAACAGCACTTTGACTTTGATTATTTAAATCTGTCGAACAATTGCTTTTTTATGTCTGAACCAAAAAGGTTTATGAAAAAAGTGTTGCATTTAATTAGTTTTTACTCAACTTTGTGCAGTCTTTATGGCTCTCTCATAAAATATAATAGTCACGCAGTCAGGGAAACGGTTTATTACTTAGCAGTGGTACTTCATCAAGTGCTTTAATAAATATTTGTCAGAGTTCTAGTTGTATTGTCAGGAGAAATGTTTTTGTGATGAGCACGATCATTTGTTCTGAGTCTGGGTGTAATTAATCTATAATATGAATGTATTCTGAAATATTTGTATGTTTATCAGTTGTCTAGTACTCTCAACCTCACTCACAACGTGACCACCATAATTATTGATGCTGTGCCACCAATATGAAAGAATAATCTTAGAAATAAAACCACTCAAAACCTTACAAATATTTTAATAATTAAACTTACATGAGCACCTGTGCAACGCAAAACAAAATTAATAGAAACAGTTTTATTTACATTACAGCAGAAAATAAATCATACACAGTACTATTTATTACCCATATTATCAATATCTTTTCTACGTCTTTGTGTTCACAGGAACACATTCTCTTCTTTCTAGTGCTATTTGGTAGTCTTCAGCATCTTTCATCATGATGTCCAGTTTTACCCTGATGTGTGGTGTTGAGTTTCCTTCGATGTCATCGACAACTTTGTACCGACGGAGCAGTGTCGATAAAGCAGTCTTGACTGACAATAGCGCGTATTGGTAACCTGTCAAACAAAAGCAGACGTCTAAACTCCTTTCGAAAGAAGCCTTTCAGTGTGGAAGTGAGACGACGCACTACACTGCGTGTAGCAACGTCTCTTCTTTTATAAAAGCAAAGGTCTTACTTTAAGATTAAAGTCTGGTGGAGCAGTCTGCTTGCGCTAAGAAAATTCTGACTGTAGCTGGTAGGTCCCGAGGACAAGAATGGGTTATAGAGCTCTCTAAAACTTTCTAAGGTGACTAATAATTGGTGACTTCATATTTAGAGAAACAGATACGACATCACAAAAAGTAAGTAATAGCTCCAAAAGATGTTTCAATGTTATCATCCAAATTGTATTCTACTCTTTAATAAATAGAAAAACAGACTGCAATTATTCATTATTAAAACCACATAAATTAACCTTCTAGACCTTACCGAGTAAAAATACCATACTTCAGTAATATAATGATTACATATTAATCGTTGTTTTCTTGATCAAATTGTCTCTGTCTACGTAATTTAATAACTATAATTTGCTCCCTCATTGACGGGTTGAGCAAAGTACAAAATGGAGCCTAGATTTATTCGAGATACAAGGCGTACTTTCCGGTTTCTTCTGTTCGTTAAAGGCCTAACTTCGCGGACATAATACAGGGAAATCCCTTTTGCGATAAATAATTTAATTAATGTAAACTCGTGTGCCATTATTGTGGAGACAACCTGCCACAATTAGGTACGGAATGAGCGTTTGCTGGAAGTAATTATAAGTATATCAGAGCGATATGGGCAGTGGCACTCAACATGATGCCTTAGGCTTAAACTTATACATAGATAAAGGTGCTATAATATCTGTTAGCAAGCAATTTTTGCGCAGCAAAATAAGTACAGAGAAATATATTTATTCTGTAATACAACTAAACGGCACTGACTAAAAAAGAATGCAAAAAGAGAGAAACAAGTAAAATAGGATAAGGGCAGGAAGATGATGATGTATGTACTGTACTTATTCAATATCCAGTCCAATTGAATATCTATATTCTTCCTACTTTAAAGTATTATACATGTATAGGAATAATATTAGTTTCTGTTAAACCTATCTATAAGCTAAAGTTTGAATGTCACTGACCAATCTTTCTATGCCGATATACTTGACGAACTACATTTTTTACGTTCACATGTCTAGAGCAGAGATAATTACTGCTCAGATATGTAGCATGTGTTCATGTTGATACAAATTATCCCTAGAATATATTGCTTATTTATGATTTATAGGAAGTTTATAACATACAACACACGTCTCAAATATAACGCAAGAAGGTTTTTTCTTATAAATACTTTGATAAAATGTCAAAGTCAAAGGAAATTCGTTCCGATTTCAGCTGCATACCAAAAGACCCTTGTAGAAGTATTTTCTTTATGACATAGTGTACTTAGTGACGTAAATTACAAAGACTATCTCCTAAAACTGCAAGGTGAGAGATAGACTACGTAATAGATAGAGGCGCCAACAAAAAGCAAAAACAAAATACAGTCAATACAATGTTATAACTTACCGACACAATTCCGGGGTCCATTACTGAAAGGCATGTAGCTGCAGGGGTAAGCGAGGTTGAACCGTTCGGGAAGAAACCGGTCGGGGTCAAATTTGTCTGCGTCTGGACCCCAGTACTTGGGGTCTCTGTGGACCCCCCATATGGAGCACACGATGCCTGAACCAGCGGGCAACACACGACCTGATGCTGTAGAACATTAAGGATATTAAGATTTTATTTACAATTTCGATGTGGATTAAATTGTCTGGTCAGTACGTGATGAATTGCAACGCATTGCCACGCACCGATAAAACGCGGAAGACTTGTAAAGCAGTTCAGGTACCTATACCACCCGAAGAGGTAGGTGTCTATTACCAAAAAAATATTGTCTATAAAATACTCGCTCGCCACTTTTCAAAGAAAGCTCAATTACCAAAATTAGTTTATTTTTTTCAAGTGATGTGCTAATTATTTTAGTTAAATATTTATTGGTCGTATAGAGTTAAAACTACCATATTGAAAGTCAAGAAATTGTTTTTCTCATTATAAATGAAGGACCTCAACTTACGTAATTTTGTATCTTGTAAAACTTTCCTAATAATAAGTGGAACTGGAGGAAACAGTCTCAAAGACTCCTTTACAACTCGCTCTAAATATTTCAACTTAAGTAAATCTTCCTTTTCACAACTACGATCTGAATCGCCGAAAACGTCGTATAATCTGAAAAAAAATTGTTAAAAAAGTCAAAACTGGAGAAACACAGAAAAATTAATTAACAGTCATTCATATGTATTAGAAATACATATTTTTTTTTGTTTGCAACGACCGACGTTACAGCAAAACTATCAAGAATAAAAAAAAACAATCTAGCTTTTCCAAAAACTACAACATTATTACGTTGATAGATGTTAAGTTTAGCACGTTTTGTTATTTTCAATGTAAACCCCATATTAACCCCATAATTGTAGAACTCATCTTTGTTCACGAGTCTGTGTGCAACTCTCACACAACGCCACGGGCACAGATACTTAAACAACAAGTTTTTGTAGGTATTTAGTAAAGTGGGAGCATAAAATAGTTTGTGAGTATATATTTTCTAATGCACTTTATATATTCGGTTCACAAGAAATATTGTTATTATAAAATAAAGTCACGTACTCTTGGTAAAGCTTTTCTTGGATCTCGGGGTATTTTCCCAAGAGTTTGAGCGTGTATCCCATAGCCACAGCTGATGTGTCCGTGCCAGCCACAGTCAGGGTCATCACCTCCTCTCGTAGCTCCAGGTTGGTGAAGCCTTTCTCACCGCCAGACATGTGGATCAACAGGTCTAAGAATGTTTTGTTCTTGTAGGCCCCCAAATCTACGGAATAGTTTTAATTTTGGTACATCAAATAAAAATGGAAGAGATCAGCGCATTCAAGTAGGTATTATACGCAAACAGTTCATTCATGTAAGATTAATCATAAGTAAGACTCTATCGATGCATTTATTGACTAGTTGTAAACTAAAGTTTCCCTACTTTTAAATAAAATGTAAAAAAAATAAAAATACCTCTTACTTACCATATTCAAAATCAACTTCGGTTTTCGATTCCTTTTCCTGTTTCAATTCTTCTCTCTTCTTTTTTATGACCTGCAAAAGATTTTACAACAATCCCCTACTTAAATATTCTGTGTAACTTGATTTCTATCAATGGGTACGCATTTACAAAAATAACAAATGAAAGTCAAATATCAAATTACCTCATCAGTAAAGTTGTGTAATGTCGCGAGGGATTCCTGATGAGTCTTGTACTGCGGAAAGAACTTGTACATCCAGTCTGGTTGCAGCCATAGATGGAATATTCTCTCACATATCAAGTTTAATAAAACAGACATCGCTTTCAGGAACGGCGAACCCTTTTCTGCCTGGGCGTTTAGCTTCACACCTATCGTTGTTTCTGTCAATAGAGTTGTTTATATCAGATATTATTTAGTGAAGACTAGAAACCTTACATACATACATTGTAACATATTAATTAAGATATTTTGGTCACTGGTCTAAGCTAACTTTAACGCAGGGGGTTTACACATGGTCTCCATTGAGCGTCCATTCTTTGAGATACGCCATTAGACATTAATGAAAAAGAATCAGTCACATATGAGCGACTTTACACAACACAGTATTCTGTCTCTAGTAAATCGGTATAAAAAACGTATCTGAAAAACTGAACCAGTAAAATAAAGACCACGTACGTGTCATAACATTAAGATGTCATGATACCTACATGGCCTTAAAAATACAGCATAATGACTTGTGCCAAAATAACTCGGTGCTCTACAAATAGCCTATGACCTCAATCCGAAATTAATCTAGATCAAAGTTTACCCAAAACCCGTATTTCCACCTATCATAAACACATTAAAGAATAAAGTCTCAACAAATAATATAATGTATCCAGAAAGTTCAATAAAATTAGGCGAAATCGTCGAAACAGACCTTGCGTGTGGAAATTATCATGACAAATGGATCTAGACTGAAAACAATGATAAAGTACATTAACGAAGTATCATCAATCAAATTCACCAGTTTCCGTAATTAATTTTATAATAACGTGAAGTCTCACACCGAAAATAGTGGCCCTGTTGCCCTAAAGCTCGTGCGGAAAACTAAAATATCAATTAGGTTTTAAAATGAAAGAGATTTAATGATACAAGTGTGAGTATTAGAAAAATAATTGATATTTTAGTTTTCGGCACGATCTTACGCCTTAAAATGAAAGAGATAGAATGATATAGTAGGAGTATTATGGTGTAAAACCTTTGTAAGACAGATACGTACTCCAAAGTTCAAAAACAAAACGTTTTATTTCCAGTTAGGCTCTTTAAAAAAACTTGAAATTACAAGTTACTGACTATTGGTTCACTTTTGTTATCTAATACAAGACTTACCACAGACAGAGTCCAGGGTATAAGAGCTCAGCATGGGCCATATGCTAAACTTCCCGACGCCGCTGTAGTTCATCAGATTCTTCACCATGACGTCACTCCTCTCGGCGAAGACGTCCACAAAGCCCTCCACTATCTTAGGGCTGAACACCGGAACGACTACTTTGCGTCGACGTCGCCATATTGGAACTGTTTAAATAAATGATGAATTTAAAAAAAAAATCTTAGGAATATTTTTTTGCCTTTTCTATCTTCATAACAGTTTTAATTGTTATTTGAAAGAAAACCGGGGTAACAACAAAGAATAATGAAATAAAAGGATATAATATGCACAATAGTGTGTATTTTTTAATACTGTGCGCAAACACAGATGCACTCTCTATTCCTTTACTGTCACAGCCCGATGGGACGGCAATCCGATAGGGCTGGTAGGCCATATTTTTACGTGCCTTCCGAAACACGGAAGCTGTGATATTTATTTCTAAAACGCACATAACATTCGGATAGTCCTGCGGTGTTACCACGAGGCTATCATAGCTGCAAACCCTTTAATAACGCAACGACATTTCAAAACTCAAAGAGACTCATAGTGATTCCTGGCTGGCATGTGCCGTTGAAAACAAAAGTCGTAGGTAGAGGAGACTTATGTTACCTCATTTACTAAGAGCGAATTATAAGTAATTAGCCACTGAGCAAGCCTAGGTATTTCTTGGAACTGATCTTACAAAAGCTGTCAGATTGTCTAACCCCAATGATAGAACTCACAAGCCGTGCCAACTTATTTCTAAAGCTGTTCCTGTTTGCTTTTTAATACCTAGTTTAATAATTCGGCTGTCAGCTCAAGGTTTAATTACCACTGCAGTTATAAGAAAGCATGCCAACCACAAGGTTTTTTTTTCTTTTCATGAAAGTTGATTGGGGTAAGGAGGTCAGATAAGCTCCATATTATGATGTACAATATCAAACTAAATCTGGTAGGAATCATAACTGACCATAAACTGTGTGTAAGAAATAGATAAGCAGAAGAAACATAAAAACAGTGTATTACACAACGTAAAAAACAAATTGTTTGTAATAACAACAAAACACACCAAACTTGTTTGTAAAACACTGCTATCAAAAACAATATTTTTTATGCTAACACAAATTATTTATTCGACACATGGTCTATACTTAACATGCAATTATTTTAATTATTTTTGATTGTTCCACAAAATAACAAAAAAAGGGTTGGATCCACCTCAATAACATTTTGAGATGACATGACTTCGATTTCATTTCGTATTTCTAACCCGTAATATTCAGATGGTCTACCACCAACTCTTAAAGTAATTTTTGTGCAGTTGTAGAAGAGAGAAACCCCTCTCTATACCACGTGGTGCACTCCAACGCTTGCATTACTGCACTAATATCACTTAAGAAGGCAGTGGTAGACGACTGATTTTATAAGGATGTCAGTCACCCACGGTTTAGTATAGGCCTTGCCTTTTGAAATGAAATGTTTTATTCTGTAAATAAGATAAATCTTATGTCTTTTTTTACATGTATATAAGCTCGCTGGATTCGACATTTCCTAACTGGCTACCCTGAGAAGAAACGTCGAAACAAACTAAGGAGTCATAGCCATCATTTCAGAATTCCGGTAAGAGAAGAGCGTAGCTACATCATTCTTAATAAAAAAAAAACATCTGTAAAAAGGAAAGTGTCACAAACCGTTCTAAAAGGACAAAATAAGTTAAAACGTTTTTAAACTACATATCGTGACACATACTATTACACAACATTTTACCTTGTTTAAAATATTTTTGAAACACTTACGAAATATACATTTATTGCATGTTTGCTAATATTATTTTCCTTAATCTCATACTGGCCTCCGAAATTGGCAACTAGTTGTTTGTCGGGCATTTTTCTTGGACGTGACTTGAACGCATATGGAGTCATTTAAAATTAGTTAAAGCATTTTGTATTTTGGGCATGTTTCAAAAGACCCTATTACCTACAAAGATAGTTGTCTTAGTTTTTATTAAGTGTGTTTGTAAACACAAATGACACCTGGGGAATTACAGCCTCCTCTTTAAGTGAGATTTGCTATTGAGGAAGCGAGACGGGGTATAAAATAACTGCACGGATAGCCGAGTGGTACAGGTCACCAAACCACCAACCCCTGTGCGCGACGTTTCGCGGGTTGGGTACCGCGCCAGACAAATGCTTCCGCGGATTCGATCCCCGCGTCGGACAAATGCGTGGTCTTAATCTGGGTATCTCGGTGCATGTGAAACCCTTGCGATACAAGGATTAAATTACTTAATGCGGAAGTCGTTAAAAAAAATACATGTAGAGCAGAGTCTCGCTTCCACTGGTCCTGTTTCACCTAAAGTATTAAAGTATCCTTACTTTATGATGATCGTAAGCTCACAGGACAAAGACTCTTTACTCTATTCCTAAATAATATTTTACTACTCATAGTGCAATTTTACTACTTCTTTTGATAAAATAAATAAAATAAAAATTAAAGTAAATTGAGTTGTACCTGGAGCAAATATCCCGCCATTTCCCGTTAGTTTCCGAAGAAACCTATGTAGGTCATCTTTCTCCATACATGTCTTTAGCACCATCTCGAGGTCTACTGGATCCACTAAGACTATGTAACAGAAACAAAAAGATTATTTTTATTAAGGCACCAGCAAAAGTTCGATGAATTTACTCTTATTTACAAAATATCGTGGCCAAGCTACCGTGGCCACATTTCCTTAAGGGTTTTTTGGGGGATATGTAAGTAAACACCGTTACTCCCATACATTTGGATTTGATTAGTATGGGGGATTATTAGGAAGCTAGGGGGCTTACAAAATTACTGTCGTAAGGGAGATCCCGGTCAATAACGAGAAGAGCGCTGTTTCACCTTCCGTGTCTTAGTTTACGTGATACAAACTAGGCCCCGGAAAAGTTAAGATAAGGGCTGCAAGGATAGCAGAGCGGTACAGGTCACCAAGACAATTACCACTGTGCGCGACGTGTCGCGGTTTCGATCCCCGCGTAGGACAAGTATTTGTGCGATCCACAAATGTTCTGAGTCTGAGTGTCTATGTGCGCGTGAATTGAATGTGTGTGAAACCTCTCGAGACACAAGGATTAAATTCCTTGGTTGTTTTTTTTTTTAAGAAAAAGTTGATGTAAATTTGTATAAAATTAAACTGACTGGAACGGTGCAACCTTTCAATTAATGTCCTTGGTTATCAAAGGTCTATTATTAAAAATATAATAACTCGTATCTACTTAATAAACATTTTTACATTCGAACTCCATACTTAAACTTTAATTATTGATCCTCGAATACGGAAATGTAAAACGGGTGTAATTTACACAAGTTTATTGTCCTTATACAGATTCGTCTAAATACTAGGATATTATCAGTTATGGTAGTATTAGTAAACACTTTTTTTGGTTTTGTCGGGTAAAAAGCTAATGACTGGGTGTGTTTGTACATATTAATAAAATGTCTGTGATATCCACCGCGAATTCCTTAGTGCGGGAGTCGTTTTAATACGAAAAAAAAAATACTTCAACCCACTCTGATGGCACAGCGTAGGGATAAGATAAATTGACAAACATCCACCAACTAAAAACACCCCGGGGCCCCTTCTACTATCTAAGCTAGAGTCACAGGATCCTGACCTACCCTGTGTTAGCCCTTCGTATATAGCAAAAAATAAAATACGTCGCCTAAGATCTTTATAATTACGCAACTGATTTTGAAGTGGGTTTTTTATAGAAAGAGTGATTTAAGAGGAAGTTTTAGCGAAGCTGGGGAATGTCGCAAGTCAAGTTTATTTATACTAAACAATAACCGGTGTTCGAATTGTTCAAAAGTCGCCCAGATGTTTGAGGTCTTTTCCTTTTATGGTGCAAAATTAATAAGTAATTTATGTAAGTGATTAAAGCTTAATATTATATCCTTGTCACTAACCATTTGGTATACTTTGTCCTTAATTAATTAAATGTGATTCGTGTAACTCTCGCTCATTATATCGCTACATAATATAAAAAATGTCGCTTATGCTGTCTGTATGCCTTTTTGTGATTGGATCTTTAGCAGTACGCAACTGATTTTGATATGTTTCATTTTAATAGATAGAATGTTTCTGAAGTTATATACCTATGTATAATACTGTCATTGCACCCGTGCAAAACTGGGGCGGGTCGCTAGTTTAAATAAAACGGACAGATTTAGCAGTCGAGTACGATATTTTTTATTTTTGATAAATAAGATCAAACCGTGTAGGTTTGGTTAGCAACCTTTTTTATTAGGTATATTTTTTCTTTTGAATTTAATCCTTGTATCGCGGGGAGTTTCACAGACATTCAATTCACATGCTCAGAGACACCCAGACTCAGAACAAGCATTTAAATATCTTTATTTCTTTCCTGTTCATAAATATGAGTTAAAACAAATATAGATTTATAGTGAATGTGCATCTCTTTGGAATTCTTAAAACTGTGAAGGTTTCTTAGCCCCAGAGGCAGAAAGTTGACACACTTCCTGATTAAGTTCTCGTAAGACTATCATCGTTATTTCTTATCTTCTACACCTTATAGACTAAGTAAAACTTACTAAAGTAAAGGATAGGCCCCAACCAAGCTTTAATGATGCCATCATTCTTCATAGCAGCAAAGCTTAAGTCTTGCAGAGCCGTCATGATATCTGAAAATAACGAAAAAACCTTTTGAAGAAAAGTTCATTATTACGGATTTACCAACTACCAATAACAGTTCGACTCGCAACCCCGCCGCCGCGTCAGCTCATGATTAAGAACTCCAGTTGGGTCCGAAACTAGTCGGGCTATCCCGATAAATACGCGTGAGTAAACCGTTATACATCTCTTAAATATGAATAATTCTCACGAAAGTTATTATTATAATACCAATAAATATGTAACATCAACAATTTCAAGCAGACATGTAGTACATTTGTTGTATTGTGTACACTGTAGGTACCTACTGTTTCTTCTCGTCCAACTAGTGAATTATCACTACATAGTATAAAATAAAGTCGCTGTCGCTGTCTGTCAGTGTGTTTGCTTAAATCTTTAAAATTTCGCGACGGATTTCGAAGCGGTTTTTTTAATAGATAGAGTGATTCAAGAAGAAGATTTATTTGTGTAATACATCAGTATTTCATACGTGCGAAGTTGGGGCAGGTCGCTAGTTACATAATAATTTATGCATTATGCTTACTAGGACCACTAGGACTACTAGGACCCAGGTAGTAGCATATCTTTATAGTTAAAATTAATTTATAATTAAAGTATCGAAGTTGAACTAAATGCACACTAAAGTTTTGCAATTTATTTTTCAGAAATCCATGATTACTTTTTAAATTCAGTTCTAAGTGTGAAACATGTTTGAATCCTTCTATCCATATTTCAAAAACAAAATTTCGATCAAATGCTAAGTGCTAATTGTTTGAAAGTAGCTGTTTATGTAGTTCATAAAAAAAATAAGGATCAAACTCGAAATCAGCTGAGAGGTCAATCAGAGCAGCTCAAGTCATCTGCTTAGCGAAAACCATGTAGGTATATGTAAGATGTGATATAATTATAAAAGTATCCAAGGCAAAACAGTGTCTCACAAAACCCAAACTAAGTAGTTCGTCTGCACAACAACAAAGTCTCTATCCCTAAAGTATTTTTATAATTTGGCACTGTAGACTACCAGAGATACGGATTGTTTCAAACAATCTTACCTTCAGTATCCCCCAGCACTTTATGCGCAACTCCAAACAGCGGCGACTCATCATCAGGTCCTGGTATCTTCGAGGCTAGCCTGTACATATTCCTCCTTCGATACCAGAACGTAAGCACTGACAGAACAGGCACAATCAGCAGTAACCACACAAACATTTTGTCACTTTCTTTGGACACGGGGTAAGACAAATGTACGTGAAGGTGATATGTAGGCTGCAAGGAGCATGGCCCGCGCGGTCTCGCGGCTCGCGTGTCAGTGTGATGGCTGCCAGCGACGATTTATATAGGCATTTTCCTCCGGCCATCGCTGCCCGCACTAATTCTCTAGCAAACAACAGGGTCGCTAAGTTCACGGAGTAGTTACACACAACCTTCGGACATGAGGAAGCGACTGTTATTATTATATTTAAAATCTTTATGTGTAACGACGTGTTTTGCTTGTCATTCGGGTTAGAGGATTTCCTTTTAGGTGTCATTACAGATAAGTATCTTAACACAATATAATATCTTCTTATGTATGTTTTACATGTAAAAATGTTGTTGGTCTTGCGCTGAATCCACGTGTGCTTTAGAGCAGGAATGCAGTCACGTTCTATACTGTTAGCTGTTTAGGAAGTCTGAAGATTAAGTCGTACAATTCTTGATGAATTGAGGAAGGTATTAAATAATGTTCTTAGAAAGAAGTTAATAATCGGCTTTTATTGTACACCATCAAAAACAAAGGCGGAAGCAACGTTTAATATTTGTTTGCGCTTTAGACTTCAACGACATAACTTCCGTTGTGCGTTTATGAATTTAGTAGCTCATATGTTTACGTATTTCGCAGATCGCAATTGCAATTTTTGCGCCAAATTCCAAATATTTTCAGTAATAAAGTGGTCATGTTCGACCCCTTCACATAAAGAAATTTGTTTCAAATGGTTAATGTGATATTAAAAGAGTACTAGGAATAAGGGCTCGCCAAGGATTTTAACTTGAAAAGCCAATCGGATGTTTATCTCTAATCTAATCGCCAGTAAATACTGCTCATGAACTGCCGTGAGTTCGATCCCACGTCGGACAAACATTTGCGCGGTCCACGAAAGCATTTTCTAAATCAAGGCTTCTTTTTGTAGGTAGATATATAATTTGAATGTTTGTAAAGTCCGCCCGACTGACAGAAAATTTTGTTTATTTTTAGTGCTGGTGCCGTTTTTTTAATGAAAAAATATATACCTACTAATATTATATTATGTATATGAAAAAGTTTGTGAGTATTGATGTTTGTTACTCTTTCACGCTTAAACAAAACAAGTACTTACGTACTTTTTACTCAACACTCAATTGTTTTTATAATTAGTTCTATTAGAAATAATTATAAAATACTTACCTGTATTTAGCAACAGTGTCAATGCGTGCAAAAACATCCTGTGGTTAGGTAATTGTTACCTGCAAAAACCTTTGTAAGTCTTCCATTATAATAAATATACTAGCAACAATGACGGAGAGAATGGTGTACTACTACCGGTACGAAGTTCGATTCCCGAATGGATTCTGGTATATTTGTGTGATCCACGGATGTTTGTACTAAGCCTGGCTTGGGTAATGTGTTCTGTGGAAACTTAGATACTAAAGGTACAAAGATTAGGTTTCCTATCAGGAGTTGTCTTATAATTATTTAACAAATTTTACGGAATAGTAGACTATAATACCAATCTGTTAATCTTCTAGTTAAGATAAACTCTCTTCCCTTTAAAAAGAAGGGACTTACATGCCACGCGTGATGACTTGCGGATTCCCCATGATCTCATCTCGCACTGTTCGTCAGTGCGTAAGCCCACGGTTTAACAAAACTTGAATTTACGCTACATCCCATATTTATTTATTGTTTCCTGGGTTCTTTCCAACTGGTAAGACGATATAAAAAGAAAGCAGGAATATAATAGATGGCAAGGGACAGATGAATAGAAAAACAAAGGGAGATACGCCCAGTAGGACCAGATGTGGGTTATTCAAGGCCGATGATGACGAAGACGATACATTTTTCTATATCCTAATGACCAGTTCCATTCATCCAATTTACAAACATTAGCTCTAATTTTTTTTATGACTAAGTATGAAGCCAGCAATGTTTATTTACCTATAATTGCACGGCTAAGTAATTTAATATAATGTATGGTTGCGTACCAGTAATTATTTGTACTACAAGTCTACCAGGAACATATTTAAATGCCAGAGTATCGTTAACGCCATTCTGTAACAATTATACCGGAACTTGTGACAAAGACGTATAAGTTGACATTATTTAATATAATTTATGTTGGTAGTAGTCTCATAAATGTTTTACGATGTAAAGAATATTGTCTACAATATACCTTTTTAAAAGCTTTTATTTAACTTGCAATGTATGGATATTTGTGTGTTCGGGTGAAATCTTTGAACTCAATTTTGAAGTAGAGATATTCAACCGTTTGTGCTGAAATTTTGTGGACGCATTTTGTTTGGATGACAATATATGATAAGATATGTGACGTCATTCTAAATTCAATATGGCGGATCATACAAGATGTCAGAACAGTTATATTTAATCCACTTATACAATATGGGTATCAAATGAAAGGGCTTGTTAAGAGTGACTAGAAAAAGAATATGACGTCATTCTGAATCCAATATGGCGGACCATGCAGGATGGCGGAATAGTTACCTTTAGTCTACTTCTACAATATGGGTATCAAATGAAAGGGCTTGTTAAGAATGACTAGAAAAAGAATATGACGTCATTCTGAATCCAATATGGCGGACCATGCAGGATGGCGGTATAGTTACCTTTAGTCTACTTCTACAATATGGGTATCAAATGAGAGGGCGTTTTGACAGTAATAATAACTTGAAATAACTAAAAAGTAAAAAATAAAAAAATTAAGTAAAAATACTTTTTAAGAAAAAGCTTTTATTTAAACGCTCTAAAAAGAAGAAAATAAAATATTCCTTTTGGATTATACTAACAACTTCTCATTATACACAATTTATATATAATAATAAAAGCTTGTCGCGAGGTTTACATACCAATCAACATTCCTTTATATCATAATAATTTGTGGTAAATCGAGCGACAAGCTTTTATTATTATATATAAATTGTGTATAATGAGGAGTTGTTAGTATAATCCAAAAGGAATATTTTATTTTCTTCTTTTTAGAGCGTTTAAATAAAAGCTTTTTCTTAAAAAGTATTTTTACTTAATTTTTTTATTATTGTTCATTTTTGTTATATCGTTTTATGTTAGTTACCCATTGTGTGATGAATGTTGGTATTAAAATGTATGAATCTGCTAGAATCGTTAAAATAATTGTCTTACTCATTTATCTATAGAAACGATTAGTCACGAGACAGACTTCCCCAAATGACCAGAATTGAATCAGATTCCTCGAACTTGGTTCAAAAATAAAGACACGAAATTCGGCATGCGGCATTATTATCTCATGACTGTGAAGATTTCACCACAGATCCCAAGCAAAGGATTTTTTTTTTTCGAAATAAAAAAACGGTAAATCAGATATTATTTTTATCACTTATTTACGTCGGTAACAAATTGCAAAAGGATTACCAAATAGGTAGTCACCGCAGCCGCTCCCTGAAACAAAAGGAAAATAGGTTACAACTGTATTTGCATAGAGCTTTTGAGCTACCTACCGCCAGTTATCCACCAGCGTAGCTTTTTTTGTAAGAGTATGTACAAGTCTTAGGAATCTATATTTATTAGTGTAGGTTCATATTCAGATAAATAATCTTCAATGAAGTAATCAATAAATCGTGGTCCATTTCTGGATAAATAAAACTCGCCCAAAGTAACGGCAAAATCCAGCTTTTGCCTTTTGCCTTCCGCAAACAATCTAAACCTTTCCTAAATCGTCGACAAGCCGCGAGCATTCTACAAATAAGCGATCTTGCTCTAAGGCTTTGCGTCAATCGCAAAACGTCATACACTGGGCATTACCGGCTATTATACGCGTAACAAGGTTATAACAATTAGCTAGAATAATGTTAACCCAGTGAACTACAATAGAGTGTCAAGTCACTCACCTGCTGTAGAATGGCGTAATTGAGTTTGTAGAGTCCAGAGGCTGTGAATACTGGCTTCTGGTGTAAACATTGCACTGAGAGTTGCATAGCCTGGAAATTATAAAGATTTGAACATAGGCTGTAGTAGGCCTAAGCAAAAACAGTGTTATGATATCATTTAGCTATAGGTATAGTAATTATATAGTACAGGCAATGCTAAGGACAATGGATAGTTCGAAAAAGCTAGCTTATTCCTAACTTTAGTAGGATTTTATTGCGGGTAGATTATTTTGCGTTGGCCAAGCTCAGCCGAAAAGCCTTTACCGTCCATCGCATAGGGGTTTCGGGATTGTACTATGGAGAAAAATAATGCCTTCTTCGAGCTGATGATAACCAACTGGTGTTGGTGGTTTTAACTCCTTGGTCATACTTATCCCTTAGACAACGCCATAAAAAGAGTTTCTTCTGTAAAAATGTAGCTAGTTAATTCAGTATTGGTAGGTATACTCTTTAGTACCTAGACTACCTAGATTTGTATTAGATACACGTCTGACGTATTGATTGTTTACCTAGTAAAGTGTCCGTCTGAAGAAGCAAAGGGCAAGCCAATTATTTAGTTCTACGTATAACTATTAAATGGTTTATTTAATTACCTCAGCTGTGACTGACGGACTCAGATCACTATTTATGATTTCATGCACCGTGGCGGACACATATTTCGCCTGAAAAAAATTGATAGGTATATTTTTTTATTTGGTTGGTACTTTCCCTTCTTGTCGTATTTTGATAAAATACTCACGTCTTACCTCACACATTGCTTGCTCACACGTAAACACAACGAACATAACTATGCCGAGCGAATAAAATATTTGCCAAAAAACGTAAATTAGGAACACTATGTATCTGGGAACATCGTGAAACAAGCCCGCCGCTGTCGCCTCCATAAAGTAGAACATGTACAAGATGATATAACAGAGGCAATCCAAAATAGTGAATGTTAACAAAATACCGAACATTTTATTCGTAGCTTCAGTCACTTTATACAACATCCCGTAGATTTTTGCACAAGCCCTTATTTTCCGGCAAATGTAGCGCTCCTGTAGAGTAAGCGCTTTCTGCACGTTGACAGTTGCTAAATTACTTCGCGCAAATAACTTGTATTCCCAAGACTTCTGTGACCTTATCTCTTCTAGCACTTTATTAATGTATTTGAATCTGGATTGCACAACGATTAGGAAGAAACAAAAGTGCGTCGTCGAAATCAGAGCAAGAGCATCTGAGTACATAACTTGAAACATTCTCTCGGACTGTATCGGCACGTCTATATAGCTTAGTGAGGCCCATGTGGTCATTAATCGAATCAAGTATATAATCAACTGGATAATTGACATAAAGAATGAGGATTTCGCATCTTGAGTGTAATCGATTCTCTCGCCCAGGCTTTCAAAAGCTCTGTCCACGTTACATATAACTTCCATGAATTTGTTGCTTCTACTGAAACTGAAGGGGATCTTCCACATGGCGAACACTACGTACATCGATGACGCTACTCTCTCGAAGTCATCGCCGTAACGCTGCACTTTAGTACTGTATAAGTTCCGCAGGATAGTCTGGTCTTCAGAATGAGCTACATAGGTGGAATAGAAATATACAACGTACCAAAGCACAAAAAAAGTAAATCCAAATAATGTAAACTCTCTGGTGATTTCATTGTCTGGGTTAACCTTCAAGACAAATATTGATATGCCGGCAATTTTCCTGATAATCTTAGACACATATAAGGCTTCAACTATATTGTTGTATTTTTGCATTTTAAAATGTTTTTTGATATATATTTTTAACTAGCTGACTCGGCAGACTTCGTACTGCCCCAACGATAAATAAAAAAAAAAAAATCTCACCTTTTAAACCTTCCCTAAACCTCCACGAACATTTCAAGACCAAGATAAAATAAATCCGTTCAGCCGTTCTCGAGTTTTAGCGAGACTAACACAAACAGCAATTGATTTTTATATATAAGATGGATTCGGCATTTTGTAAGGTTATAATTATAACAGACTATTCAAGAAGACGAATTTTATTTGAATGACTGATTTGGACCATACACTTTTAATCTATTAATGGACGGATATGTTAGCTATTGTGTCATATTTACTTAGTAGTAAGAATGTGTTGGGGTATAATAAACTCACGCATATTAACTGCTATTAAACTTAACGATGCCATACATTTGTGTAATGAAAAGAAAATAAAACAAATAGTTGGTATTCGCAGTATATCCACCGGATATTTAGTAATTTATTTCTCCTGAACGTTCACATTTACAGTGATAATCTACATTATGAACATTGTAGGCATTATATTGTCACAAACAATAAAGAAAATTAGGCATGTTATGTACAAAGGGATATCGAGGTCGACGAAAATTATTTTGGAACTATTTATAAGCACTATACAATTTTACATGATGAGAAATTACAAGCACATTGGTAGACTACTATTACAGTATAGTAGCGTCGCTGCATCGCGATAATAGATCTATGTAAACGCTATATTTTGATAAATATCTAACTAATAATGTACACAAAAAAATAAGTTGTGCTCTGTATTCTTATAACACATCATATATAATATCAATATATATTGGGAATATTGAGAGCTTACTTATCCTCCGTTCCTATCCTACATAAACCTCGGATCTTCAATAACCGTATCAGAAGCATTCTAAAACAAATCTTCGTACCTAGCAACTAAACTATCGTAGAGAGAATATCGATACATATTACAAGATTCAACTGTGTGTAACAAGTTTGTAGCATATGTATATATTATGGCACAAATATAGGTTTCGCTACGGTAACAGTGTAGTACAAATATATACTATTATAATTTGCGTCCCGTATTATAATTGAAAGCTTGTTTTATGGTACAGAGACCGTAGCACGTACACTATGGGCAAAGTACTCGTATACTCAAACTTTAATCGTTTTAAGAAGGATTTACCAATACCCTGTCGATAATATTCGCGCCAGTAACATTTGTTTTGCGGTACTTCGACCTATAGTGGTGTGTTTAAGTTAATTAATCGTATCCTTCCGTACCGCCCTCGCAAGCACACTAGCACTAGCCAAACTGAAGCGATAGAACAAACGTACCTAATGTACAAGCTCTACTTTATAATCATTTTTTTTTTTTTTACGACATAATGTGACAGCTTGACCTTTCCGATCCCGTCTTGCAGGCTTAGCGTAATTCGCTTTAGTTTAACTAGTGCCTAAATTACTCTTCTTATTTTTTATGATTATGCCAATATTCAGAAATTCATTCACATATAATAGTCCAGTCATTTGGTAGTTTTACCTGGAAAGTTTTCCGGGAGTTTTGAAAATTGGGTATTTTATAGATTTGGATATGCTCTTTTTGAATTTTAACTTTGCCACCTCGTACAACCGCCGCTCGCGCCGCCATTTTGAAAAAATGGCGCCCAAAAACGGTTTTATGGGAATAACTCCTTTCCGACGCATTTTACGAAAAAAATATTTTCTACAATATTAAACTAGAAAAAATTCCCTACACTTTATGTCTTGTTCACTTTTTCATAAAATCAATAGTTTTGGACGTACGAGCGCCGCAAAGTATTATTCATTTGCACCACTACGAGTGTTTCGTATATTTTTCTAAACTATTCTATTACTGACGCCGGTTTTCAAGAAGCAGGTATCAGGGTAATATGTCATTTTGAATTGGGCCCTTACTCTCGACTTTGAACGAAACTTCAACGAAATATTTGTCGGTAGAAGCTATATTATGAGAAATATTTAGTTTAGACTGAATCATCAGTGTACGTTTATTGTCGTACAGTGTTGTTTATGTTCTTAGAGCTATGGCTTCTTATACGGCAAATAGTTTAATTTGTGACAATTCACTTGAAAACCGGCGGCAATAATAGAACATTTTAGAAAAATATACGAAAAACACGTGGTGGTGCAGATGAATAAGTTAATACTTTGCGGCGCTCGTACATCCAAAACTATTGATTTTATGAAAAAGTGAATAAGACATAAAGGGTAGGGAATTTTTTCTAGTTTAATATTGTAGAAAATATTTTTTTCGTAAAATGCCTCAGAAAGGAGATATTCCCAAAAAACCGTTTTTGGGCGCCATTTTTTCAAAATGGCGGCGCGAGCGGCGGTGGTACGAGGTGGCAAAGTTAAAATTCGAAAAGAGCATATCCAAATCTATAAAATACCCAATTTTCAAAACTCCCGGAAAACTTTCCAGGTAGCCCCCTTATTTTCTACCAAATGATTGGACTATAAATGGTTTACAAATTGAGAATTCTTTTGTTTCATCGTTCATACTTTAGTGGGAAATACCATTGAAAATATTCGATTTTGAGATCAAGACTGTGTTAGTAATGTTAGTGAAAGTTGAAATAACCATATCACGGCCATTAGTAGTAACTTAAATAATAAAGAAAATTGATGTAAAAATAATAACGTAACAAAAATATAGAGCTGCCTCTCTGAGCTGATGTAAATTGCTGTTTATATAGGTACTTACTAAACACTTTGTGACTTAAAAACCAGGCTTATAATATGTGTAATATTAACCCCCGGCCTGGCCTGGGCCCGCAATATGAAGCCTTAAACCCATCATTATTCCTTACATATAAACAAGAATCTATTTTCTATATAACTGATATATCATGGCAGTAAAACTTCATACCACGGCCTGATCATACAAGAACATACAAACATTAATTATTGTAACTCATTCATATCACGTTTACACATAATGGCAGTTAACGTTTCAGATATTGCCACACTCAGGCACTGTAAATTGCTGCCGACATTATAGTTATAAAAAAATGAAGTTTATAAAAATAATACCCTATGGAACTATACTTGCTATCCTTCAAATGTAAATAATACGTATAACTATTTATAGCAACTTTATAAAACAAGTCGATACCGTAGTCCTTACTTTAAAGTAGCCTTTGCATTTAAAATTGTAATTAAAGATTTCTCTTAGACAAAAGTACGGTAGACCGAACGTCAGCGGTTACGAAAATGAATCTTATTGCTTTCACATAAAGGCGCTGTTTAGATAAAAATGTTCACGCCGATGTGCGGTCGACTGTACTGCGTAAAGCTATAAGAATTAACTTTCTACGAACTGGGATTGGACTAACTATTCTTGCGTAGCAGAATAATACGAAATAGGTAGGTTTAAGAAGTTTTAAATTCAATTTAATTTTTAAACTACGGACGATCTATCAAATAATATTTAGGTATATACACATTAGTGTCGAGGATAAAATATTGGTAATAGAAGGCGGTGACATAAAATCTAAAAAAAGTGTAGGCGAGATTAAATTCGATTTTAAATTAAGATTCTAAAAACATGAGATACCATAAAAATTGACGCATATAAAAAAAAGAAAACGTGCGGGATAAAACCATGCGTCAACGTATGCAGACAAATGCGCAATGAAGTTACAAAAAATACAGCGAGAATCACAAACCATGCCAATAGGAATCTTTCATTATAATATTTCCTTTGAGCTGTCTAATTAATTTAAAGCTGCCCTTTAAATTCACCTATTCTATAATAGTAACTTATTAATAGTATCTGGATTCTTTCATGAGTAGTAAAGGAACTCCGACTATCTAAGCTAAGTGAGAGCGATCGCTCATGTAGGTAACAGTTGTAAACAGGCACCACTGCGCTACACAGCGGGGTCAATGCCCTCCGAGACTCGGTGCCAACTTATACTACATTAAACTTACATATTTATGAAAAATAAATGCGCAATTGTGGTCTTAATTTGGTAATGTAAATTCTTCAACAAATATTTATTAACTAAAACGTAGTAATTTGTGATGTTAACGTTTTGGTCACCTTATCGCGTTCATTGTATGATGTGCTTAAATTGATGTTTGTAACTGATATAACACTAATTGCGTGTATGTTTATAAATAACGTGTGTAAGCCTTTACGCAAAAAGTGCCTTCATTTAGTTTTATACACTATTCTATTCGATAATTGAGATGTGTTAGTTTTGATATGGACCGTGTGCTCACTGCCTAATTTATATTTTCCTTTAATATATTTAATTTATTTGTCGTAATACATTTAATTAACACTGTAAACTTTTAGAGTAAATATAGCTTTAGAATACATTTTTCTTATTTCCATAATATAGAATAAAGCACGCAAAGTCTAAAACTGGCACTGTCCAGTCAGTAGGCAGTGTATAGAGTAACATGTAAGGCAGTGAGCACACGGGCCGCATCGCAGGCGCTCCCTCCAGTTCCCAGAGCACCATCGTAAGTTACCTTATTCTGTAGTATCATGAACATCTTGCTAACGGTACAAATGTAATCGTTCTATCATAAACAACGTCTACTCTCCCACACTAAACAATATTCGTAATTCGTAACTAATAAAAACAATCACGCAGCCGCACCAACAACAAATACTTTCAAACACATTGCAAATACATTTTCGTAAAGCTCAAGTCTAATATAATTAAAATCACATCTCATTAAATATCTTTGGGTACAACCAAATAAAATTATTTCATAGCGTACAAAAATACAAAAAATATACAAGAATGTCAAATATACTCAATTAATTAAGGGGAGTCGCCGAGCTTGCGATGTACCACACGAGGATATGTCCAATGATAAATCATGGATCTCACAGACTAGACACACAGGGTTTTGGTACACTGTCAAGTTCATGATATAAGGGTCACGGCACACTATTCGTCAGCTGCCCGGCAATAGTTTGTGGCGAGTAGTGAGCGTTCCCTAGAAGTCGGTGAGGCTCTCGCCGCCGACGTTGTTGTTGCAGTAGCTGAGATTCATCGGTCACAGAAGGTCCTGCACGTGCGACGTGTCGAGGTTGGTGATGAGGGTCTTGAGGAAGGTCATCTCCTTGCGCGCGTTCTCGAGGATGACGCGCGGGTCCTGCGACGTGCAGCGCAGGCAGTTGGGCGCGAACACCATCGCGAGGTTCGCAGAGTCCATTTTCGTTTGACTTACCACTTCAGGCGCAGTGAACTGTTGCAGGAAGCTTATCAGATATGTGAGGACCTGCAATATGAAATTGATATGTTATCCTACATACATTATAAATGCAAAAGTTTGCAAGTATGGACGGATGGATGTTTGATACTTTGTGCCGGCCTGCACGCACGCCGCGTACAGCGCGTCCGGGATCAGCGGCTCGTACAGCTCGCGACATATATCTAGCTAGACTGTGGCATGTCTCACCAGTCGGTTGAGCGGCGGCAGGCGGTGCAGCGCGCGCGCGCAGGCGGCGTAGTCGGTGCCGGCCTGCACGCACGCCGCGTACAGCGCGTCCGGGATCAGCGGCTCGTACAGCTCGCGACATATATCTAGCTAGACTGTGGCATGTCTCACCAGTCGGTTGAGCGGCGGCAGGCGGTGCAGCGCGCGCGCGCAGGCGGCGTAGTCGGTGCCGGCCTGCACGCACGCCGCGTACAGCGCGTCCGGGATCAGCGGCTCGTACAGCTCGCGACATATATCTAGCTAGACTGTGGCATGTCTCACCAGTCGGTTGAGCGGCGGCAGGCGGTGCAGCGCGCGCGCGCAGGCGGCGTAGTCGGTGCCGGCCTGCACGCACGCCGCGTACAGCGCGTCCGGGATCAGCGGCTCGTACAGCTCGCGACATATATCTAGCTAGACTGTGGCATGTCTCACCAGTCGGTTGAGCGGCGGCAGGCGGTGCAGCGCGCGCGCGCAGGCGGCGTAGTCGGTGCCGGCCTGCACGCACGCCGCGTACAGCGCGTCCGGGATCAGCGGCTCGTACAGCTCGCGACATATATCTAGCTAGACTGTGGCATGTCTCACCAGTCGGTTGAGCGGCGGCAGGCGGTGCAGCGCGCGCGCGCAGGCGGCGTAGTCGGTGCCGGCCTGCACGCACGCCGCGTACAGCGCGTCCGGGATCAGCGGCTCGTACAGCTCGCGACATATATCTAGCTAGACTGTGGCATGTCTCACCAGTCGGTTGAGCGGCGGCAGGCGGTGCAGCGCGCGCGCGCAGGCGGCGTAGTCGGTGCCGGCCTGCACGCACGCCGCGTACAGCGCGTCCGGGATCAGCGGCTCGTACAGCTCGCGACATATATCTAGCTAGACTGTGGCATGTCTCACCAGTCGGTTGAGCGGCGGCAGGCGGTGCAGCGCGCGCGCGCAGGCGGCGTAGTCGGTGCCGGCCTGCACGCACGCCGCGTACAGCGCGTCCGGGATCAGCGGCTCGTACAGCTCGCGACATATATCTAGCTAGACTGTGGCATGTCTCACCAGTCGGTTGAGCGGCGGCAGGCGGTGCAGCGCGCGCGCGCAAGCGGCGTAGTCGGTGCCGGCCTGCACGCACGCCGCGTACAGCGCGTCCGGGATCAGCGGCTCGTACAGCTCGCGACATATATCTAGCTAGACTGTGGCATGTCTCACCAGTCGGTTGAGCGGCGGCAGGCGGTGCAGCGCGCGCGCGCAGGCGGCGTAGTCGGTGCCGGCCTGCACGCACGCCGCGTACAGCGCGTCCGGGATCAGCGGCTCGTACAGCTCGCGACATATATCTAGCTAGACTGTGGCATGTCTCACCAGTCGGTTGAGCGGCGGCAGGCGGTGCAGCGCGCGCGCGCAGGCGGCGTAGTCGGTGCCGGCCTGCACGCACGCCGCGTACAGCGCGTCCGGGATCAGCGGCTCGTACAGCTCGCGACATATATCTAGCTAGACTGTGGCATGTCTCACCAGTCGGTTGAGCGGCGGCAGGCGGTGCAGCGCGCGCGCGCAAGCGGCGTAGTCGGTGCCGGCCTGCACGCACGCCGCGTACAGCGCGTCCGGGATCAGCGGCTCGTACAGCTCGCGACATATATCTAGCTAGACTGTGGCATGTCTCACCAGTCGGTTGAGCGGCGGCAGGCGGTGCAGCGCGCGCGCGCAGGCGGCGTAGTCGGTGCCGGCCTGCACGCACGCCGCGTACAGCGCGTCCGGGATCAGCGGCTCGTACAGCTCGCGACATATATCTAGCTAGACTGTGGCATGTCTCACCAGTCGGTTGAGCGGCGGCAGGCGGTGCAGCGCGCGCGCGCAGGCGGCGTAGTCGGTGCCGGCCTGCACGCACGCCGCGTACAGCGCGTCCGGGATCAGCGGCTCGTACAGCTCGCGACATATATCTAGCTAGACTGTGGCATGTCTCACCAGTCGGTTGAGCGGCGGCAGGCGGTGCAGCGCGCGCGCGCAGGCGGCGTAGTCGGTGCCGGCCTGCACGCACGCCGCGTACAGCGCGTCCGGGATCAGCGGCTCGTACAGCTCGCGACATATATCTAGCTAGACTGTGGCATGTCTCACCAGTCGGTTGAGCGGCGGCAGGCGGTGCAGCGCGCGCGCGCAGGCGGCGTAGTCGGTGCCGGCCTGCACGCACGCCGCGTACAGCGCGTCCGGGATCAGCGGCTCGTACAGCTCGCGACATATATCTAGCTAGACTGTGGCATGTCTCACCAGTCGGTTGAGCGGCGGCAGGCGGTGCAGCGCGCGCGCGCAGGCGGCGTAGTCGGTGCCGGCCTGCACGCACGCCGCGTACAGCGCGTCCGGGATCAGCGGCTCGTACAGCTCGCGACATATATCTAGCTAGACTGTGGCATGTCTCACCAGTCGGTTGAGCGGCGGCAGGCGGTGCAGCGCGCGCGCGCAGGCGGCGTAGTCGGTGCCGGCCTGCACGCACGCCGCGTACAGCGCGTCCGGGATCAGCGGCTCGTACAGCTCGCGACATATATCTAGCTAGACTGTGGCATGTCTCACCAGTCGGTTGAGCGGCGGCAGGCGGTGCAGCGCGCGCGCGCAGGCGGCGTAGTCGGTGCCGGCCTGCACGCACGCCGCGTACAGCGCGTCCGGGATCAGCGGCTCGTACAGCTCGCGGTACCACAGCTTCAGCAGGCTGGCCGGCGCGTGCGCGTCTAAACAGACACACACAAACAAACCAGTTAGTACCGATGATTAAAATCGATACAATTTTATAAACTCGGCGTACAATGAGCGTGTGCGCGGCGCACACGGGGCAACGACTCGTCTATTAACTCTCGCCGGGTCAACGCAGGACTTATTTAACTTTCGCACGCACGCATGATTTCCCACGAGGCGGCTTGCGTCCTGGCCGGATCCCCGCCCTTAGACCTAGAGGCGAAAGTACTCGCGTCGCTGTACAGATGGCGCGAGGAAGAGCGGGCACGGGGCTCAAGGCCGGCGCAGCAGCAGATCGCGCTGCGCCGGAAGAGCTCCATCAGGTCCTGGTGGCGGAATGGCGGCAAAGTCTTCTGCGCCCTGCCGCCGGCCTCGCTACCGTCGAGGCGATCCGGCCAGTACTCGACGACTGGCTCGGGAGAAGGCACGGCTCCCTGTCGTTCAGGGTGACACAGGTGCTGTCGGGGCACGGTTGCTTCGGCAAGTGCCTGTGCCGCATAGGCAGGGAGCCGGACGCTCGGTGCCACCACTGCGTCCAATGCGGGGAGGACACGCAAGCAACACACGCGAGCCGAGTGTGCAGTGCGGGACGAGCAGCGCCGTGTCCTCACAAATGTAGTAGAAGGCGACCTGTCGCTGCCGGCCATAGTGCGTAGGATGGTCGGCGGCGCAGAGTCGTGGGACGCGGTGGTGTCCTTCTGCGAGGACGTGATGTCGCTGAAGGAAACTGCGGAATGGGAGAGGGAGATCTCCACTCCCTTTCCGGGCCGCAGAAAGCGCACCGGGCGCAGGGGAAGGGCGGATGACGCCCTTTTCCAGCCCCCCTAAATGGGTCCAGGGGCGCGGGACTTGGGGAAGTCTCCGCCCCAGATTCGACGCACCCGAGACGGAGGCGCAGGTGGGTTGTCGCCACGCGCCTTTTGAAACGATGCACGGGGTGGTTAACACCTCACCACCCTGTGCACGAGGCGAGGCCCGGACGCACCGGGCCAGCACTAGCGCGGGGCTGCGGAACAATCCGGATTCCCGCGGCCCCGCGCGCAGGTGCGAGATGACACCGGGAGGTTCTAGCCGGTAGGAGTCCGGCACGCCCTCCACCTCTCCCCAAGCGGAGGAAGTCCATGAGGATTTCCCCCCGAAAAAAAAGGACTTATTTAACTGCAGAAAATACGCCATGACAACGCAACACGGGTAATGCGTTACATCCCCCCTGCGCATACACCCATTGCACATATAAGTAACACAAGCGATATGATGACATAAAAACAACTCCTCAGTGAGACCACACGACAAGCACCAGTTTAAGAAAGAAATGTCTAAATGATGATAACATAATGAACTCAGTATTAAAGTCACATCAAAAGTATTAAAAGATCACTTACCAGTCAAAGTCGAAGCATCAGGTAATTCCCAGTTATCAATCTTCGTCTTGAGTGCATTGACCTCGTCGACGTCAGCTGACACGCGGAATATGCCTTCGGTCTCGCGGCCGTTGAGCGCCAGCACTTGCTGCGACAACGCGACCTGCACCCACGGTAACTGGCGGTTCGGAAACCGCTCCTTCTGCAGTATCATTACTTCGGAGAGCGTGTTGCCGAACATCGATTGACGGAAGATTTGTATCTGTGGATGTAGACAGGAAAGTTAGGAATGAAGTTTAATGGCGTATGGGTATTTTAATGTAGCAAAGTACACAACTTAAAAAGTGCCTATTTAAAAATGATTTTTCGTTTTTACCACTCTATCTCTCTTATGCACCCTTGTATTTCTCTGCACCCCCTATGGTTGACTGGCAGAGAATGCCTCAGGCATTAAGTCTGCCATTGTACAATATTTGTATAAGAAGCATAAATAAATAAATAAAAATTTCCACAAATTAAACCTCAACAAGTTTTTACCTCGACACTATGGAATTTTTATGAAAATTTAATATGGTTAAATGATCGAAATACACGTACCATCTAAGAACAAATAAGTGCACGGATATTTAGTTCTCATAAAATTTTAGCCTGACCTGAGATGGATTAAAGACATTTATAAAGGGGAAATAATAATAAGTCAAAAATATACTCACTCTAGCCTGGTCAATATCATCTGTGGTAGGTTTTCTTGGTTGTCTCTTGCCTCCGAAGCCGATCCGTTCTAACCGCTTGCACGCAACTCCCGCATAGTGTGACACCTGAACGTGAATAGGCCATTTGCCAACCTGCGGAATGATATAAGTTAATTGAAAATGGCATGTAGAAAGAGAATTAAAAGTATTTTTGGATCATACAAGTATTTGTACATGCAAGAATCAAATCCGTTTTGCAATGTAATCATATCATCGTAATATCCTCGCGCTGTGCCTTGGTTGTGGGTTAAAATCGTAATAAGCGTTCCGTGCCGAATAACAAAGGTAATCAAATTATCGCCCGTAGCGAAAGCACAGGAAGCGGTCGATGAGGTGCTGTCTGTTATGATTTTGACGTTCAGAAAGTGCTACATTGTAGCCTAATTTGAATAAATGACTTTTGATTATTTTTTTTTGTTACAGCATTCGTCTCTCCATGCACTCATTTAAACAAAGCCAGTCCATTTCGTCGGTGATATCGCAACATTTCCGCTATCGCTCGTCATCATTCATCAGCATTTTGCGCAGGTTACACATACCTCCGGGAAGGCATCAGCGAAGGCAGGGTCGCGGTGCCTGTTGACGTAGTTGGTGAGCGCGGGCTGGAAGGCGGTGGACGGCGGCACGAAGGCCAGGCACACGGCCAGCAGCTCCCAGCCGCGGAGCAGGGAGTCGCGCAGAGGGTTCTCTGTGGTCTGCCGGCACAGCTGCACGTATAGCTCGTCACGCAGTCTGAGGACAAACGCATTTATTAAAAACTACAGTTAAAAAGACGCTAAAAGAGAGACTAGAGTACGAACTGGTGAAATCAAATAATTTGAATGAATTCGTTCAATCGAATTTCATTTTAAAGTATGGGCCATTGTCAAATCGACAATGGCACAAATTTAAAATGAACGCGACTTATCCTGTAAACGAAATCTATTTTAGATCCGGCCAATTCGAAACGAGAAAGTATGTGAGGTTTTCTAAAATTCCTTTGCTCAACTTGCTCGCGTGTTCAGTTTGGACAAGTGTTTTCACCTTTCAGAACGCCTTAAGTAAGAACTAAGTTGTATCTCCAAGTTCAAACGTAACAACGCGTAATTAGCAAATATTACATATATACGTACTTCTCATTCGCGAAGGTAGCATGTAGTATATCCTGCGCGACGGAGTTCAGCGTCATGCCGGGGCGCGCCTTCCTGTCGCCCATGTATATCTGCACGAGCCGGAACAGGTCGATGGCCGCCTTCTTGTGCGCCTTGTCCCAGTCCGCGCCAACCATGGGCGCGCTGATCGATGAGGAGGTCCATGAGAGTAGATCGCGGACTGAAGCCTGGAAAATGAAGTAAGATTACTCATAGGATAAAGGATGTTTGGGTAGGATAACTGAGTAGTAACCTCGAAAATAAGCTGAAAAGAACCTATTTCTCGAGACGATTTCTTTAGGAAAGGTTCCTTGGGTTCTTTTTCCTCCTGCTTTGGGTTCTCTTTCCTGGACCCCTCTTCACCAAGATCTCGGTCCCTTGGGAACATTCAGTCCGAAAAGATACTTCCTTGGGAATTTTGCACCCAGAGAAAATCACTCCTTCGGGAAGAGTCATCGTCAGAAACGGGACTTCTTTAACGGTTATCATGCATCACCTACTAACTACAGCAAGTACTCACCTTTCTCCTAAATATTCCCTTATTGAAGTTGAGGTTATCCTTGGCGAAGATCTCGATGTCCTGTTCGACGGGCGGGCGCGGCGCGTGCGAGCGCACCGGGCTGTACAGCGCGCCCGCGCCCTCCTCCGCGCCCCCCGCGCCCCCAGGACCGCCTGCGCCCACCGCCCCGCCCGCGCCCCCACCGCCTAGGGACGACGTCTGCAACACACGAGAATATTGATACAATTCAGATACACACAAATTTAATATCAGTCAAGTTCATTTTCTAGATTCGAAAGGTGCTAAAAAGCGAGCATTAATGTTTAAACACGACCGTTCAAGAATTAATTATTACAAAACTTGAGGATCAGTATGCGAACCGCATGTTATCACAACCGTTTTAACATCTACCTAGAGCACCACTTTCAACTGCCTTTCACAAAAATTCGATCATTCATTTTTAAAAACATAAGGCAACATTTGCAAATTTATTAAAACCAATTACAACTCACTCTATGTATCCCAGGCGAAGGCTGTCGATCCCGATCAAATCCAACAAACGTATTATAATAGGAGACTCCATGATTCATATACTCGACATCGACAGGTCTGTGCGTGTGTGCGTAGGAGTGCGGGAGATACACGCCGGAGCCGTCGTCGTCGTCCGGGGTCCGCGCGCCGCCGTCTGAAGACTCGTTGTCCGGCTCGTGACCGGATAGCGAACGGGATTCCGAACCGGACCGGGACTGCGAACGGGATGAGCCGGATTCACCGTCCGAGCCTGAGCCGCCGCCGTATCGGGTGCGACCTGTAGGATGTATAATGTTTTCAAACTGACAGAACGCATAGTTTAATATATATTATATTGAATTTTCTTTTAAGTACAAAAAAAGGTAAGCTTAAGATAAACTCCAACATTCGGCACATGTCTGAGACTGTAATTTTACCTTTAATATAATGTCTTGATTATCTTTTTGGGTGTGTACAATAAGAACCGAACCGGTTCGAACAGTATAATTTACTGAAAACTGATGCTACGGTCACGTCTCCATACTTTCAACCAACTATTAGTACGAGTCGCAATTAATTCTATCAAGCATCTCAAAATCGGAAAACAAAACGTATATCTTAGCTCAGAATTCCATCTATACTCACTGGATAACTTAGCCTGCTGTATGATGTAGTCCTGCAGCGGCAGCAGATGCTGCATGCCGCGCAGGTCCCAGTTGCAGTACAGCGGGGAGCTGCCGCCCTCGTCCTCTTCCTCTTCGCCGTCCACGGGACCATCTTCCAACTCTACTGGCCGCTTGTGCCCTGGAATTGGTTTATAGGTTATGTTTATAATTTGAGGTTTATACTGAGCGCGTACCACCCTTTAAAGTAATAATATTGCAGCTGTGTAAACTGGATGGCTTACTACACATAGAATAGCGCTTCTCTTCATGAATCAAAAATTTAAAACGGCCTAAAAAAGGTATACTTGACAATATATAAATTTTCATTTTCTCTACTGTGCTTTAATCAGACATTGAAATTATAAGCAATTTTTTTTGTCCAAATTTATCGTTTAATCTAGAATCTTAAATTAAAACTTCCTAAAATTAACCACTACCATTAAAATGCATTAATCGGTTACTTTCTACGACACCTTACAGTTAAATCGATTAACGCTAATTAAAAATTCGATCACGTGATAATCGGTTAGTCATTAGAAAGAAATCGATAACTAATACCTTTAAACTACTTACGTCTCGATTTGGTTCGGTCTCGGGGCGCAGTCGATCGTTCGAGTCTCTGATTATGTTTCTGCACATTTGGCTCCGTTAGTGGTGGCTCCACCAAGTTCACGCATTTCAGTTTGTAGTTTACTGCAAGTGGTAAAATATGTTTTGAATAATAATAAAAGTAGATGTATTTATAAGCGAAAGAGCCGATTCTATACATAATAGATTTTATCGACTGCTTTCTGTTATTATAATGGGAGACATAATTTAACATTGTATAATTATTTAAGATAAACATGTATTTTGCACGTCATTATGCTATGACTGAATGCTGAACTGATTGACATTTTGTAACCACCTTTTACAAAACGGTATTCATTAGCAAATAAATCCTTTGACTCAACGTAGTTATGTGCATACCATCCCGTGGCCCACGACAATAGGGAACGGAGAAGCACTCCGGTGGTTTTAGCCGGTAAGAGTCCGGCACACCATTGCTTTACCCAGGGCGATGGAAGTCCATGAGGATTTCCACCGGGTAACGAAAAAAAAAAGAGGTAAATACATACCAGCGGCGATATTATCCTGTTCGTTAGCAGAGGAGAGTCGCATGAAGTTGTGTTGCGTGTCGTGCGGCGGCGTGCGGTGCTTGCTGCTGCCGGACGACACGGACGTCTTGCACGAGCTGTAGCGCTCCGGCTCGGCCTGCTGCCGTCTGAGGAATACTTACAGGGTGAGCAAGGATTGCAAGATATGGCTAGTCCCATGTTGGGCGACAATAAAGTGATGTATGTTAACTTAACTTTTTGTTTATAACAATTATACTTTACTTATTTCTTTTTATATTACACAACATTCACACAATACCATCTGGTCTCAAATTAAATTTAGAAAACTGATAAACATACTTATACACCGTGATTTTTAGGTCGTTTTAAAAAAGTCGTCCACACAATGTATCCGTCATAAAATACCTCTAGGCGCGAATATAATTTTTTTATCATTAATTAAAATAATATGCATGAAAAAAATAAATAATACATTGGAAATATGAAACATCCTGTTAAAAATGTTTACGTATCAAACTGTTGAAGATACATGCTACATACTTACTGCGAACATTATGATTGCAATAGTAAGACAGCTGTTTTACGCTAAGGTGAATGACCTGTGATAAGACGCCGCCGCGCCGCCCGCGCGGCCCCTTTGGCACAAGGTTCGGACCGCGCTCACTACAGAGTGTTCGTAAAACTGCCTTGTGTCATAATAATGAATAATATTTTTATTCATTCAAATCTTAAAAAAAACATATTTTTTTATTATAAACGTTTACTAGTCATTGGATACATGAACTGGGCTGCTTTTTTAAAACGACCTAAAAGTCACGGTGTATACTTTTAAATACATACATATTATAGATAAATTACTTCCAGACACAGAACAATTGATCCTGATCATTTGTCCTGGGTGGGAATCGAACCCACGACCTCCGGTATAGTAGTCAAGGCCACTAACCGCCACCGACAGGCCCCATATTACAGCTTTACATTGATAATCACTAATAGAAACTTGTTTATTAAATAATTTTACATTTTCTATAACAAAGACGGAACTAACATATTACTTTGCAAAATATTTAAAGAAAAGATTAAAAAGGTTTACCTAGTAAAGTCCCTCGCTGGGTGCCAATTGGAGGTAGCAGCGTTATGACGTAGATCAAGACTGGTTTGACGGAATGGCTTGTCGACACTATACACGGCTTGCTTCTCGGGATACCTGTCCATGCGCTCCAGTTCAGCTAACCTATCTTTGTCTAAATGCCTGCAAAAAAAAGAACAAAGTTTGTGTGATATCTGTAAGCCCCAAATGAGCAAGTGTGGAAGTGTTTTTTTATATTATTATCTTGTCTGTATGCTGAATACTCAGCAGTGGGCTAGTATAATTCCCGAATAATGTATTGTATTCCACAACAAAATGAATCTCAATTTTAGCAGAATCTTTCCAATTACATCTGTTTTTCATATGTAGACGTATTGAGGGTGAGAGACATATAAAAATTTACCAGTTATTTTTTTGCATTAAATTAGCCCCAGTTAGCCATAGACCGGGATAAGTGTAAGGAGAGAAAGGAGGCCTTTGCCCTGTAGTGGGACACTAACGGCTAGTAATAATAATAATAACGTACCTGTCAGAGTACCGTTCCCGTGCATGTCGGGACAGCTGGTGCGGGCGCTCCAGGCTGTGCATGACGCGCGAGCCCACGCCGGCCGCGGCATCCGTCGCCAGAGATATGGAAGATACTAGCGAAGGACGCGCGGCTGTCGTCTGGTGGATATTAAATACATATGTTATTATTTTTTATATTAAAACTTTAGAAAAACTCTTCAGTATGTGTAAAAAGTCTTTACTCATAATTACTGGATATCTAGAGGATATCTATCAGAACTTTTACCATCAAAATCAAAAGGTTTTTATTTCGAGTAGGCCTTTTCAGGCAATTTCAAAACGTTACTGACTCTAATTGCGCATGAATTAGTAAAACGTCGAATGTATTTAATTTCTTATACCTTATAGTTTTTTTTTAATCTCTAGAACTAATAAGACTTTGTTTTATTATTGGCTCCAGATATAAAGAATGATTTATAGCTTATACATAAATCTATGAGTTATGGGTGGTGGTTCAGCATAAAATCGCGGAGCATCGCTAGTTTGCGGATTAACTAACTTTACGGTTTCGCCGAAATATCACGATTTAAAAACAACCGTATTAGTCGCAACAAGGTAAGGTGTTTTTAAAATAATCTTAAACAACTGAATGCTACTAACTCCAACATTATTAAACCATTTCCAAAACCATTGTTGTAGGTAGCCCTTTTCTTAATCGACCATGACGAAACCGCCGTTTATTCATTAAAACTAACAAAGAACTCATCAATTTAATCTGCCTTGCAATACGAAATTCCTTCATAAAAATTAAATTCATTTAACTCTAATCTTCAAAGTCTACGGTATTTCGAGAACAGACAAAAATAACACTTCGAATCAATTTACAAACAGCGTCTATTAAACGCGTGATCTAATTCTATATATATCAAATGTTTCGCTGACTAATCATGTCAAGGTTACAGTAACGTTCTGAGCGTCAACTGGGTCGCTACGGTAATAAACGATTACGTCTAATTGGCGACTTCAGTCGGCCGTAAAGACATCACAAAAGACACTAAAGTTTAAACCGGCTGTATGCTGAAATATATGTCGATTTGAATTGTTGGAAACAATTCAGTGGGAATTTGTAAGACATTTTGTTGCCAATAGGAATGTTTTTGATAAAGAGAAATGTGAACTAATGAAACGTACCGTCAAGCTGATTAACGATAATCGCGTTATTTATCGTGAAAATCTTGTACGGTCAGAAACAATAGTCAGTAAACGCAGACTCAAAACAACTGTAGTACTTTTTGTTGTTCATTTACCTGACATCTAAAGGGTGTTTAAAAAGCACTCGTTAATATTTTTATATAACTGAAAAGTACTGGAATTTGTGAACCTGACATTCATGAACTTTTGTCACTGACACTATTTTAGTTCTCTGTACTATTCAAGTTTCTAATTAGAATAATTAATAATAACAAACCTGCAGGAACGGCGTCGGTTGCGGTTTCTGAAGGGGACTGCTCGGGCTCTGCGGCGACGCCGAATCACATGACGAACCGCCGGCAGATTGCTGTTTTAACTGAAAGCATTAGTATCACAAAATAACATCTATACTACCTACTAAACTATAAGCCTTGACATTAAACTAAGTACAGTCCATATTGGATTACTCAATTTGCAACTATTAGCAATAATCTATACTTTGACTACTGAAACGCAATTTTACATTAAAACCTTCTTAACAATCTAGTGGTCGCTATTTTACTTGATTAAGTGATATTTTTATAAGCCTAAATCCCTCTAGCATATATAAAAACTATACATTACCTTCCTTCTTGTCAACGGAGTACTCTCAACCGATTTGAAATACTTTTCGTGCATGGAATCATCGGACGCATCTTTCCTAGGCGATATGAAGCTGCCGCTGCGATTAAGACCTGTAAATTAATGGAATTTTAATTGACAACATTGTTACAGACCAAACATGCATTGTTCTTAAATTGAAAACGCTCATTACAAGAAACATACATCAACAAACATTTTTTCAACAAAATGTTTAATGTGTGCCAATAAACTTGATTAAGCATGTTAAAAATAGGATAGATACCTAATTCTACCAGGATTTTATTTTAAAACTTAATCATAGCTCCAATATGTAAGTATAGAAATGGGGTTAAAATTTACCTGCATGTGGAGACCACTTCTCACTCTCGTGACCTTGGGCCGCACTGCTCCTTTTTCTAAGTTGAGGCGTACATACAGGGGGGTTACAAACAACTGCACTGAGTTCCTGTAACAATACCAAATATTAGAATGACCCGAATTCTATAACAACTAGGTATACTATAAAACCGTATGAAATTCTACATCAGAAACAAGTTTAAGGTTTTTGTACAATTTCTAACAACATAATATTTAATTAGAAAAACACAATACGTAAATCGAAAAAACTATGTAAACAGCAACACATACAAAGCGTAATTGTGTACAAAAATAATCAATTCAATTCAATAAATGTAGTATACTAGTCATTGTTGTAATATTATCATAATAATAGCTATCTTAGGTCCTCAGTTCCACACACTTATAAGCAGGTAAATTCTAAGTTGATTTCATGATTTGCAGTAAGTGTAAGTTACGTATGTACCTGTTTCCGCCTCTGCTGCGCGCTGCTGATGCTGCTGTCGGAGGACCGACCAGAATCCGTATGACGACATAGCTGCGTAGTCCCATCTTCGCTCAATCTACCGCGCCTACTCTCGCCACTATTCCTATAACATTTACAACTAAATTACAGGATATAAACACAAATATATTCTAATTTGTATCCTATTTTATTTACCGCTTTTTCAATACGTTCAAAATGCAACTTTAAATACATTTACGTAAAATTTAAACTCTATTGCACAAACATTTATCTACTAACGTGGATATTATCAGTAACAATGAAAGCATTCATAAAAATGTTAATGGATTGGCTTCATGTTATTGTGTGAAGTCACTCAAGAACATACATTTGTTTGACATGTATTCTCACAATTTGTGTGAAATTTCCATCTCACCTGTGATGGTAATGCGACCTTCTTGTTCTCACGGGACTTGTTTGTGTGAGAGTGACAGTTTTTGCATTGCTAGGCGACAACTTGCTTGCGCTCGCGATTGTACTGTTGCCATTGCTACTAACTGGGTCTATTAAGGAAGGTACCTGGAAACATCAATAAAACCTTAACTACGCTGTATTTCATTTTGAAAAAGCAGAGTGAATAGTTAATTACTAGCTACATTCATCCAAAACTCAAATATATCAACATTTCATTCATTTTTTCGTGAAACAAAAGAATAATGAATTAACATACGACAGTAACCTCATTTAAATGTCAATGACTGCTTCTTGCACAATACAACATAACCATTGTAACCACAATTTAAATAGGTATATGTGTCACAAAAGATAAAACTTTTTTAACATTCTAGAATCAGATATGTAGCCTTGTTAATAGCTTGATGTCATAATGGCATTGCATTACCACACAAAGATATGATCATTAAAACAAGTTTAGTAAAAACTTTTTTCAATGTTTTTAATATTGATAAAAAGAGAAGAATGTTGAGATCAGAAGTAGTAGGGATAGTGGTAATAGAGAGTAGTAATACTAGGAAGTTCCACAATTAAGAACAGATTAGCAAGACTAGTGATTATTATTGATGATGATTTAAAAAATTACACACTATTAGAGTTGCCAGAACCATGTATACTATGCATGTATATCTATTAATAAACCAGTGTATATACATCCTACTGCTGGTCACAGGCCTCTTCCCATATAGAGAAGGTTGGCAATTACAGATTGCAATATTTGGAATCCAGGTCTCCTCAAAATGTTCTCCCTCACAGTTTGTCAGCAGTGTCTTAGAATTTTATTAGTATAATCTAAAAATCTATATAAAAATATTTTTACATACCTGTGGTGCTGGCTGGTTAGTCTGTGTGGATGTTTCCCTTCTCTTCTGTGGGTCTGTGTTCTGTTTCAGTGTCTGTAGTTTGGCTAATGGTATGATGTCACAATCCGTGGGCCTGTGCCACACAGTTGTCTAAAACAATTACATAATTAACTTAATACATGTTACTTAATAAGTATGAGAGTTTTTATACATTCTTATGTCATAGTTAGTATAGTTACCTGTGTTGATGCATTGTAATAATAAAACCTATGTGTGTTGATGTCAAAGAGTTCCCACCATTGTGATGAGTCTGTGCGCTTAACTTTTACACCCTATAACAAAACAATGTAAGTGTAAATACAAAGCAAATTGTCAATGGTTTTTTCACTAATAAGACTATAAATTTTCTACTTTCACTATTTGTTAAATTATGTAAAATATTTTTGCTTTATGCTGCATTTAGTTATTTTATTTACCACAAAAGTTATTTTTAGTAAAGTAAAAAAATCCTTGATTGACACTTATTCACACTATACAGCACATTATATTTTTACAATTTATTCTGAAGTTTCTTCAGAAATTACTTGAAATAAATGTCCTTACAATTGGCACATATACACAATTCCTTAATATTATTCCTGTAAAGTGAAAGTGAGTCATAAAATCCGGAATACCCCCAGGACTTTCAAATTTAAATTAGCACAAAAATCATTACACTGGTAATGTACTTAAAACATGAAGTTACCAATGAAACACATGAGCAAAATGTAATAAACCTAGTTAAATTAGTAGGGAACTTGTAACCGGCACTTATGTACGGAAGTAAGTGTAATTTCGGGCGCAGTATACCTCAGGTGGATCCCAGACGCATTCTCCAGTTGTTAGGTTAGCATACATATGCTCCTTTGTCTTCGGCTCGATAATCTCCACCCATTCCACCCTAGAATAAAACATTGCCAACGACTCAACTTTACTACATCTATTCTACGACACAGCAACAATTTGACTGCGAATTCAGGGCGTGACATTAGCGATTTCCGCGTACTGTATTGATTTTGCAACTTTCAACTACGGATATCGGAAGCAATTTGACAACAAATTATATGAACGTGAAAGTAACTTATTACCTTTCCGAAGACATTTTCACTAAATAATAACAACTTTTCTAAACTTCACTTACACATCCTAAACAATTATTTGACCTAAAATACGGATGAGAATAATCGGAAACCATCCATGTTGAATGTTTACTTCATTGATGGGTGCGTTCAAGCTAGATCTACAAACGTCAAATGATGCGTTTTAAATACTTCTCGATTAGATTTAAGTTTTAAACATACTGCACGAAAAAAAAGTACTATTGATAAGGTGATTGCTACAAAAATATGCTTTGATTCCATAACTGCTTTATAGAGCAATTGTTTAGTCAGAACTTAGCCTAGATCTAAGCCTGTTTGAAAATTTTTGACAACGGCATTTAAAATAACAGTGGCATTAAAGGTTTTTTTTAAGATAAATAAAAACATGCGCGTATAAAAATGCCGTGAAAAAAATCTAAACAAGATTAAAATCACGGCAGTTTTATTCGCGTTATTAAAGAAGCAAAAGTGATAGTTAATGTGTATTCCTGGCTTTATACGAGACAACAAAACGTGATGCAGAAGTAGATGACAGTATAAAAGTTTACAAAGCTTGTTAACAAACAAACGTTGTTTAAAATCCAGGTCACAAGATTTTTAACATTTTGAATATATTTTCAGGCTAATGGGTTACAGAAGAAATCTCATTTTTATTTAACAAATGTGTAAATTTTAGTTAAAATTATAATAAACTACAGTTTTTTTAACTTACTCCTACATCTGTATCAACTTTAGTCATAAGTTATAACTATCTTTTAAACGCAATTATTGGAAACGTTGATTGATCTCATAGATAAATTTCTGCCAAGTTTTTGAGTATTTTTTAGGTATATCTAGTTAAATCTCAGTAAGTAAATTAGCATTTTGTGAACAATCAGTATTTATTACTATTTTTCAGTTTCCCTCTATATATTCGATGTTGCGGACTCTGTCTATTAACCTTATAAAATGCCGGCGCCCTATTACTGCTGATTCATTTGTTAGTACACAGAGTAGACACACGTCGACTCTAGTTCCTAAAGCAACTCAGTCGACACGATTAGTTAAGGGTCAGTAACTATGTACCAGGTTTATATATTTATTTATGTATATTTATTATAAGTATCCAGGCAGTTGGTGTAGTATTTTTTATTAATTTTATTAAAAATTTTGTATACTTCTAGCCATGGCTGAAGACAAATCAAACTTTCTGTTGCCAAACAACCAGAAATTTGTTGAACTAGATAGTTCTCAAGCATTTAATAAATTGACGGACAAGGAGAAACTTTATGCTCATTATTTGAGTAAGGTAAGTGGTGATTCTTTTGTAAATATTATTCATATAACTACATATTTAATGAAGATTAGCCTTATCATTCCTATTATTGTTATATTTAAAAACTAATGTTAAATATTGATTGTAGATTATGTGACAAATTTATTACTTGTGATTTGACAATTATTTTTATGCACCAAGTGTTGCAAAATATCTCTGTTTAAATGTTTCAAGCTCTATTTTAAATTATCACTTATTGAAAAAAAATCTATTCATAATATATTGATTCAAAAATATTCCATACTAGCTGTGCCCGCGACTTCGTCCGCGTGGAATAATTATTTTGGGCATCATTTATTTTTGCGGACAACCTCCTTAGTTTTATAAATTATAGCTGTTACCCACGACTTTGTCCTCGTCATTTTTTGTTATTATTTTAGACAATTTAGTTTTTAAATTTTTAAAAGAACATAATTATTTTATAGTACCTACTTCTGCGTAAATTATATTTTTAGTTTTATTTTCTTGTGGCAGAAGTACATATTGATTTTCTCCACGACCTGATACGTTGATACAACTCTTAACAAATGCATTAATTTCGACCGAATTTGATTACCATAAAAACAGTTCTAGTGAGTTAACCTTAAAAGATAGACATATACTGTCGTGGACATTTTTTTAGAACATTTCAATAGAAATAATTCTTTAATACATATATTTTTGGTATCTTGAACCGTTTTCGCAGCGCACGCAACGGAAGCCCTCAAGGATGAATAATTTTCCCCGTTTTTTTCACATTTACCGTTATTTCTTCGCTCCTAATAGTTGCAACGTGATGTTATATAGCCTAAAGCCTTCCTCGATAAATGGTCTATTCAACACAAAAAGAATTTTTCGATTCGACCCAGTAGTTCCTGAGATTAGCGCGTTCAAACAAACAAACAAACAAACAAACAAACTCTTCAGCTTTATAATATTAGTATAGATTAGTATAGATAATATTATGAAATTCACCATAACCTATAACTTTGTAATGATAATATCGCTCATTTATCTGCATTATTTGTAGTTTTGAGTAATAAAAATACTTTGTTATCAGCGAATAATTTCTGTAGAAATGTGAATTTATGTAAATGTCTTGAAGCGAATAAAAGTTAGTCAAAACACTTTTTTTAAATTGCCTTAGATGAAAATTATAGTACTAAAAAAAATAATGTAAAAAGCTTGTAATTTCATTCTTATTTAACAAAAATGACTTTTCATCACAAGAAATCAAAATGGCATATTTATATTATTTCACATACAAATTTTGTTTGATGTTATGATTGTATGAAATGTACAGAATTTTAAAATCCTTTCACATGTTATCAATCTGTTATTTTCTAGGCTGCTTGGAATGGAGGGCTCATAGTCCTTATGCAGACAAGCCCGGAGTCTCCCAAGATCTTCTCATTGCTGCACAGGATCTTTGTTGGAGAGTCACTCCAGTCTCTAAGACAATCTGCCAATTCAGCGGGCATTAGTAATGACGATTTTCAGGTATGAATTAATTTATAACCTTCTTTCTGTTGCTAAGCGAATTTTAAAAGTTTGTTTACTTAGCATTAAACCTTTTTATTAAAGTTTGAGAAGCAAATACCATCTATTTTTTTTAGTTTTTAAAGGAATCTCAAATCAAACTTGTAAAGAGTACCAAGATGCAGAATAGAATATACAAATACTAGTCTCGGTGGAGATTGAACACGCTCAATGGTAATTGGTGTGGCGACCTTATACTACTTGGGTATCCTTGCAGTCAATCATGATTGAGCTAGTGTCCAATCATCCACTATAGCTATCCTGTTGTATAAGCTAGGAATTGGTGCACAGATAGAAATGATTGTTATTCTTAAAGTGAATAATGTATTTCAATTTGCTTTCACTGAAACATTTCTGCAAGTACAAAGTCAATAATTGCTACAAGTAGTACTTTAACTATGACTGATAATTTCACCACATCCTACTTATAATAATGTTATTATCTATCAACTATTTTGCGGTAAAACCAGTCTATTATCTGACACTATTTACTTGTGGTTTCCAGGCATTTTTAGTGTACGCTGGTGGTATATTCGCGAACAGCGGCAATTACAAAGGTTTCGGTGATACCAAATTTATTCCGAATTTACCTAAACGCTCTTTTGAGCTGATTGTGACTTCGTCGAAAGCTTTTGAAGATGACACTCAACATATGATGAAGCTTTGGCAACAGACGGAGAACTTTATTTATAGTACGGCCCCAAGACTAACCAGTCTCGGCCTCTCTGATAAGGTCAGTAAACAAGGTTGTTGCAATGTGTGCGTTGTTTAAACAATGCAGATAAATTTTATCTAAGGATTTGTGTATGCCAAAGAATGCAATCTTATGTGCATTTTGTAGGTATGTAAATAGCTTTACCTATGATTACTGCAGAATAACAGTTATTTGTTAAGCAAAAGATTTTAAGCTAATCCCTTTCGATTTCCACTGTCATACTCAGTTCAGCTCACTTGTCAGGTCTTTTAGCTAGCTACCCTAGACAGTTCAAAATTGTTCATAATAAAGTTATCAATGCCTTAAATGTATTGTAATGAAGCATCCTACGATTTTTTTCCCATTTTCAGGGTGTGACCACATATTTCTCGTGCAACTGCACTGAAGAGGACTCGAACCTGGTCAACGATTGGATGAAGACAAAGTGCTTTGAGGCATACATTTGTCGTACTTTCAAAACCTGTGCGGATGATGGCCGTAAGTAGAGTCAGCTGCAAGACTCCTTAAACAATGAACGAAGCTCTTAAAATCAATTAAATAATTTAGTATTTAACTGGGTAATAAGTAGCACCAGTATTCTACTGAAATCTTGGTGAACAGTCAAACAGAAGTTTTAAACAATTCGGGCTGTTCGTTAATATGTTTTTGTTAACCATACATAAGATAGATGAACTTGATTATGTCGATTAAACTTTCAATCACAATAGATATTTTATGGCTGCTATTATGAGATTTTTAAGTAGATCTTTTGTGTTCTATGCATGAATTGTCTTTGCATTGCATTCATCATAATTATGCTATCGAAGGGTAATAACAACCCATTCATGATTCATCTTTAATCGACGTAATGATGTAAGACAATACTTTGCTAAAAACAAATACATAAATCGTAGAGATTTTTGCAATACTTAAATACGCAATTAGACTTTATTGTTAATCGCAATTTAGCAATGGTTGTATAAAGAATCAATGGTATTATTCATGAAATAAGAATGTGCTAACACTGAAATCAACTTGAATAAAACTTCTTGTGTAACAAGTCCAATCAAAATTATTTAAATTACTTAAGATTGCTTATACAATGTTTCTCGTTCGACAGTACCACTATACACCATTCATCTGGCGAGCGTGGAGACATCCTCAAAACCACCACTCACTATGGAACGCGAGAAATACAAGGAAGCTTACTTCCAAGTCACTCGCGGTGACTACTCGCCCCTCCTGAAGAGAGTGAACGAGAACTTGGTGATGGCGAGGGAATACGCCGCCAATGACAACGAGAAAAACATGCTGGAACACTACATCAAGAGCTTCAAAGAAGGAGACCTGGCCGAACATAAGGAAGGCAGTCGGTTCTGGATTAAGGATAAGGGACCAATTATTGAAACGTAAGAATATTTTTGTAATTAACTTAATCATTTTTGCCTCATTTATTTTACCGTGTTTAGTTCACGATATCAGTTTTAAATCTCTCCAATATAAATTTATTATATTTTCTGAAATTTGGCATATATATTTGGTAGGGGTTAACTAACCCCTGGTTTCTTAAACGCTGATCATCACAAAAATTTGTTACTCGTCAAATCTCAAATCATCTGTTTATGAAAAATTAACACGCACCTATAATTTTATCCTGTTCGGTTTAAAGTAGCTAAAAAAAGTTATTTGGATGTCACAATTTTTCCACTATTTCATAACGAACTTACTTCTTAGATATCAAGGTTTCATCGAGACCTACCGCGACCCGAGCGGCCAGCGCGGCGAGTTCGAAGGTTTCGTGGCGATGGTGAACAAGGAGATGTCCAAGAAGTTCGGCGACCTGGTGGACGGTGCCGAGCGCTTCATCAAGATGCTGCCGTGGGGCAAGGACCTGGAGAAGGACACCTTCCTGCGTCCCGACTTCACCAGCTTGGATGTTCTAACGTTCTCTGGAAGCGGTATCCCCGCTGGGATTAACATTCCTAACTGTAAGTTTATGTGTATGCTTTTTAGGATCTTTTTCATATCGTTATTTCGAGATAGTAGCTTCTTTTATAATTTTCGACATTTAATTCATGCGTATGCCTTAGAATGAATGTCGTATATTTAAAGTAAACAAAAATGCATGTTACAAGCGAGTTATGGACTTGGCAAAAAATAGTCACCAGTTTATTCTCAAACAACTTGAATACTTGATTGTTGTGCTGAAAAGTTGTAAAACTATCACTATACTTTGTATTGGAAAGAAAGATATTTAGAACATGAAGCTAATCATATTTATTACGTTTTTTATAGACGACGAAATCCGTCAAAACGAAGGCTTCAAGAACGTGTCGTTGGGTAACGTGATCCCGGCCGCGTACAAGGAGTCCATCATTCCATTCCTCTCGGACGCCGACAAGGAATTACTGGAGAAATACAGGGTTGCTGCTTTCGAGGTAAGATTACACATCTATCTATATATGAATGGTTGCTATATTATGGAGTGAAGTGGGTCTAATTTAAAGTGTTAAAAACTACTAAAATTTAGATAGCCTTTGGATTTTTTTATCTGTGTAACTATTTTTAATTGATCACACTTAATTTAACTTCACTGTGGAACTGTGATGTTTGTATAGATGGTGAATTCCTGAAGCTTTGAATTATATCTCGATGCAGTAGTTCAGTAATATAAACAATTGTATTTAGATACTATTATGGTTACATTTTTATAATAACTTTCGTGAGAATGATTCATACCTAAACGATAAACTGTTATATCGTTTAAGTATATCATGGTTATCTTTATGGTTTTCTCAGTGGCCAGTTATAATCAATTAATGAGTCATGATGATGTATTTCAGGTACAAGTTGGTCTGCATGAGCTCCTAGGCCACGGTAGCGGTAAGCTGCTGAAACAGAACCCCGACGGCACTTTCAACTTTGACAAGGATAACGTCAAGAACCCCCTTACTGGTGAGAATGTTATTTGTTATTGCATTTAAACTTAGCTTCTAAATGGATAGCACAATTAAAAAAAAATACTGATATATATTAACTTTTGGACTTGTTACTGTTACTTGTTAGAAAGATTGAAGAAGGACACTTTGTCAGACAGACTAGCCAGTCCGAAAAACAAACAGACTGATCGAGAGACCATCATCATCATTTTCCTGACCTTATCCCATTTTACTTCGGGTCGGCGCAAAATGTTTATTCTACCATTCTCCCCTATCAGACGTCACACTATCATTTACTCCTTTTTCATTCATATCGTTCCTTATACAATCCATCTTTTCTTTGGCCTTCCCATTCCTCTCCATCCATCAACATTCATACTCATTACTCTCTTAGTCACATGAGTCTCATCCCTTCTCTTCACATGTCCATACCAAGACAGACGATATCCTTTCACTGATCGAGAGACCGACCGATTGAAAAACTTACAGTAATTGAATCACTCGTTTCTCGCCGTTAAACCAATACGTTTGGCGAGCTCATAAGATAAAATGTCACCAACCTCTGATTCATTATCATCATCTTCCTGCCCTTATCCCATTTTACTTGGGGTCGGCGCAACACGTTTTTTTCTTCCATTCTCCCCTATCAGACGTCACACTATCATTTACCAACCACCACCAACCTCTGATTAATAAATAAAAAAACTCCATTTTATATTGTAATCTGTATTAATAATATAGGTAAAGAGATAGAATCGTGGTACACTCCCGGAGAGACGTACGACAGTAAGTTCACGACGCTCGGCTCGGCCTTTGAGGAGTGCCGCGCCGAGGCCGTGGGGCTCTACCTCTCCTTGATACCTGAGGTCTTGAAGTGAGTATTGCAGCTGACAAATGTACAGCATATAAAACATGCTTCGATATAAGAGACCCCCACACTAGCGTCTTTCGAGTGTCGTCGTCGTGCCATCGTCGTGAACGCTGGCCACGACGACGACGCTCGAAAGATGCTAGTGTGGGGGGTCTCTAAATAATCGCGGTACAGTCACGAGAAAAAAGATGTATAGACAAGACTAATTGTTGGAAAAATATAAATTTTTCGTAATTAGTTTAGTTTAAATATAAGAAAAAATGTTGAGCTTTTTTGTTGTGACTGTACTTAGATCTGTTGCTAATGTTACCAATATTACCTACATTTAAGAATTGCATGGATGCATGGCTTTTATAAGTCACACGATGCTTTTTGCTCTATGACAACACTAACCTACGGATCGCTGAAAGCTTTTTTTTTATATATCGCTACATAGTATAAAACTAAGTCGCGGTTTCTGTCCTCATGTCCCTTCGACCTCTTAAATCTTGAAAACTATGCAACGGATGTTAATGCGGTTTTTTTAATAGATAGAATGATTCAAAAGGAAGGTTTATAGGTATAAAATGTTTGCGGCCAAGATGGAGCGGGCCGCTATACTTTTTGTATACAACGTTCACAGTTTTTCTATAGTATATTTAGTATCACCATTGCACCTGTGCGAAGCCGGGGCGGGTCTCAGGAAATTAATCATTGTGTCGCGGGGACCTTGTATATAAATTACGGCTGAGGAAAAGACAATCAACCAGAGCTCTTGACCTGTGAAAACAAATGATAATCTCGAATAGTTTTGCTTTTAACAAGTAATTGCTTGGTCACGGTCTTGTGATATGGTTATGTATGTGTACTGTCATTTGGAGGATCTTCGGTTACGAGGGCCAGGTGGCGCAGGACGTCACGTACGTCAACTGGCTCAGTCTGCTGTGGAACGGCGCCGCTAAAGCCACCGAGATGTACCAGCCGTCTACCAAGACATGGCTGCAGGTAAATAAACATTTTGTATTCTTTTTACTAGTTCTAATCTTAACTACAAAAAGATGTATTTTCATAACATATCTAAAGAGGTAATTTTTAACAATAGTAGATGTTGTAAGAACTCATGAAAAAGATATTAGTAAATCTGTATTCATTCAACTTTTCCAGGTTTAACTTTATTTTTCCTGAATCTGTCATAAGGTACTTTTGTTTAAGTAAAATGTTTACTACAGTAGAGGCAGAATATACTAATTAAATATTCTGTAGTAATCTGATCTCACTGTCGCACACCGTTTTGCCCACCTGACTTCCAAGACCCGATGTAACGCAGACAATCCCACATAACTGGAGACCACTCGGATCGCGTTAGACCTCTATAGTTAGATAGCAACAATTTTCTCGCACTGTTCTCTTACAGCTATACAGCTTCTAATGGAAGTCATGAATATTTGTTTGTATTGCCGCAGGCCCACGCGCGCGCCCGCTTCGTGCTGATGCGGCTGCTGGAGCTGGAGGGGCAGGGCATGCTCAGCATCGCCGAGTCCGAGCCCGGCAAGAACCTGCGCCTCACGCTGCAGAGGGAACACCTCCATACCAGGGGCAAGAAGATCATCGGTATGTCCTTATTACAGACCTATACTTAACATAGCAGAAAATACTAAGCTGCTAAGCTAACCTAGGACAAATTACAGGTACCCAGTTGTACATAAAATGTCCGGAAAAGACTTTGGTGGTTTTAGCCGATAGGAGTCTAGGCTGCCCCTTAGCTTTCCCAATATTGCTTTATACAGTTATGGATTTATGTGATTTTTTCCTTATCACCTTGCTAACCATACCAATTTCTTCAGGTGATTTCCTAGTTCAACTGCAGACGATCAAGGCTACGGGAGATATTGCGGCGGGAGAGAAGTTATTCGACAAGTACAGTCGGCTTGACGAGCCGTGGAACCGCTGGCGTGATATCGTTATGATGCACAAGCAGCCGCGCAACATCTTCGTGCAGCCCAATACCATCCTTATCAACAGCAACAAAGGTATAAATTGCTTTTAATATTCGACTTAACAAAGGTGGAATGAATGTTCTGACTGAATGCTGTCTAGTTTCATGAAGAGCCTGGCTATAAGGAACGTAAAATATCCATGTTAGATTTTAGAAATATTATTGCATTCCTATTTATCATCAATATGACCGAGTTTTTAAAGCAAGAAAAATTCTGGAAACCTACTTATCGCTCATACAGTGAATGAATACCATAGTTTTAGATGAAATAAAATGGCTTCAAGATTCCCAGTTGCTATCATGTCATATCGACTTGTTATACAGATACCAAATTTGAAGTCATTATTATTATTTATTTCTATTATTTTAGGTGAGGAGATTGACTTGAAGCGCTACCCCGCCTCCGCGGAAGGCATGATCGCGTCGTGGGTGGAACGCTTCCCCAACGCAGACGTAGACGAGCTTCTCGAACAACTAGCTGAGAAAGACAGCTCCCACTTCCTTGAACTCAAAGCCATCGCCAACGCATAAATAATAATATATAAAATATTATAATATTTACTGTCAAGTACATGTACTAGTACTAATTTTAACATCAACGTAATATCATAATAAATAAAAATAAAGTAATACCTTTGCTATTTATTTTATAGCCTTACGGCCGCGGAAAAGGGGAAAAGAAATTAAGCTTTTGTTCCATTTAGCATTTAATTTATCGTTGGAGAATAATTAAGGAGTTCAAATTAAAACAGCTTTTCCAACTATATAATTTATTCACATTCAATACAAAACGTATGTGACAGTAACTTTAATATTAATCATGACAATCACAGCTCTATGTCACCGCGCTGTGACTAAAAGAGAAATATTATAAATCACCACACACCAATAAATAATTTGCAATTCTAATAAAAATTAATAAATAGACTCGAAATTACATAGATGAACGGATTTGCGTAAAATTATTGCTTTTAAAACACCACTGTAATCGAACTAGCCGCTCCCTGACTAAGGCAAAACAATATTGACAAACAAGTAACGCTACATAACAACGTCGTATACAATACAAGTTGCATGAAACAAAACACCAGCAGCAGCTTACGATACAATCAAACTGAAAACGCTATTGCTAAAAATATACACGTTTTGTGTGGTTCCATAACAACGTCCGGTCTATAAATAGTTATCCCTAATGAAATCGTCTAAGCACCATTCTATTCGATTACTGTTACGTCGTGACTTAGCATTCAATACTATAATGATTATGATAAATATTATAACTTAAAATTGACTTACGGTCACATAAAAAATGTAAATTCATAGTAACTAAGAAAAATTATAGTTAATAATGTTGAGTAAAACGTATTTGTGCAAACACACACTAAAATTGTGTCATTTTATATCTTTCAATAAAATGGACTATAAAATCCAGTCACTTATGTTTTATATAAAGGCACATAAGAATCAATTTACAATAAACACTTAACAAAAAGTTCACTCTTTGCAAAATATATTATTTCACTTCAGTAGTCAATTATATATTTTTTAATTAAGTAAATGTATTTAGCATAGATAACGGTTATCAAAATATACTGCAATTGTTACCGCACTTATGAGAAAGCCAACAAAGTTTATACATAACAATTTATTATTATCTGTAGTTATTTGAAGAATTTGTGAGCCACTAGCTATACCCTATTATTTGTAGTATTTCCATGTTCCGAGTCTACTGTTCGGAAATGTTCTAGTAACCTTTAATGCTATTTTTAATGACTATTCGTGATATCTAATCCAGTGATTGTTTGCAATTCAAGGATGCCACTAAAAGTTAAATTTGCCACTAAAGACAGTCTTCAACTTCTGTCAGAGATGAGATTCTTTTAAATTACATGAAATCTAAAACATGTGATATTACAGACTACGTTTTGGCAAGATAATTGATACAGCCTCGGTCAGACCAACTCTAATAAACAGACTCAACAGATAGTTTACACAGATAAGTTATAACAAAAACAATGAAAGCATCGAGTTCCGTCAAAAACTACAACTACAGTGTCATCGCAATAAGTTCGCAAAAGTTAATTGTTTAAAAATGCTTATATAAATCACAAAATCAAATATATCCTGCGCAATCAATAATTCCTTTCAGTCAACTTTCTCAGAGCATTCTGCACTGTCGCCTTCGCGTTCGCCTTTCGGTGAGATATTGGATCTGAAACATTAGAGTTACGACATGTGGCTTACAAGTACAACTCGTGGACTACTTCTTCTTTTTGTTCATCGTATTGCTCTGTGTTGTGTCAATATTATGATCGTAGTGCATATTATTAAAATTAATTCTACTGAAGTATGATTCGAAACGTTAAAATGATGTTGGCAACTGGTGTGATTCTGTTTTCGAGTTCTCTACGAGCAAAATCATTGTGGACTCATTATGTGATATTAGATCTACTGTCTAAAGTTGGAGCAACTAATATTTTACATATTTCACAAAACTTTTGCGTTTGCTTATGTATAGGAAGTAAAACTTTTTAAAAGCATTAGTGCTATAAAATTTAATTCGAAAGCGTGAAGCGTGCACAGAATAAAATCGTATTATCTTTCACTTTGGGAAAGTTATTTTTCATTATTTACGTGACATGTAAGTACAAAAAAATACACACCTTGGCAGTGGTTCCTTCTCGGCATCCGGTTTCCTGGTCACGCTGATTGATATCTTTTTCCTTTGCCTTATTTTTTCCAATATATTTTCAGGACTAGGTTCCTTTTCGCTCTCCTTTAATATAATCGCGGAATTGCGTGTAGTTCTTTTCGGTCTGTAAGTAGCATAGCTACCGGGAGAATACATGGAAATAGTTCTATTGTATTTGAGCGGATCTCTCAACGAACTTAGACCATTATCTTCAGTCCCGTCGGAACTGTCTAACAGGGATTTTGTTCTTGAGTATCTGTTCGTACCATAGGAGGACGGTTGCTCGTAATCTAAGTAACTTCTACTTCCCGGATACTTTTTAAAGTCGTTCCGATCGAGAGATCTATAAGTATCAATTTTATCATTCAGTCCATAATTATCAAACCTTAAGTTACTCCTAGTGTTAACAGGCAGATCAGTTAAAAGAGATCTATAGCGTTCCGTGGACGGCGATAGGTCAGACGAGACAGAGAGCCCCGGCGACAGCGGCGACAGGTCGTACGCCAGCGGCGACGTCGATGGCGATGCATCGTACTTCGTGTCGCTCGCTTGAGAGTGTATTCTAGCGACCGGGTCGTATTCAGCTGCTCCAGGGCCTACTAAACTACTCTTTCGTCGTTGTTTCTTTTCGTTGAATCTAGAATAAAAGCTTTTTCTTCTAATTCTATCGACAATGTCTTCTTTTTCAGGCGTGGTAGAATCATGACTTCGCAGGTGTATGGTTGTGTTTTCCGAAGGTGATAAAGGATTTCTGTCTGAAATTTTATCCGCGCTGATATCAGACTTTAATTCGGAGTTTGAAATAGTTGACCTACTCCTAGAACGACTACGGCTGTGTGTATCAGCAATATCTACATTTATATTACTATCAAGAGGTGCGGCATTTTTTTCTGGAATATCTTTTTTTTCAGTCTCACTGTCAACAGAGGAAATATTTATAATCTGAGGTTCTATCACAGGATTTGTAGGAACTATTTTCTTAACTCTTGGCAATCTAGAGAAATCTAATTTCAAACTGTTTCGTATGTTTTTTATTTCGTTTTCCTTCTTTGACGCGGGCAGGTCGTCGTTATCTACAGATACAGCAGAAACGCTGTCGCTAGAAGTCCTGCCGTACTTGCTCTTACGGCCGAGACCATTCAAAAGCAACGACGTTGGTCTGCGAGGTTTATCCTTGTCGAGGCTGTCGTCGACAGGTTCAGGACTACATTCTGTTTTATGAGTAGGCTCACTCGGCTGTTCTAGATTATCGGGTTGTGCTTTTTCGATTATAGGTTTTGTTCTCTCTTTAGGTTCAAACTTTTTAAAGAGTCCTAATACTTTTGATACTGTGGTTTTACTTGGTGGTGCGTTCTGAGTATCTAGAGCAGCTACATCCGTCAAGGTGACGGCCCTTTTAATAAGATTCGATTCAGTTGTAGGCGCTACATTTACAGGCACTGATTGCTCACGCTGGAGTCTGCTTAACTTAGAACTATCTTTTTTCGTGTCATTCCTTATACTAGTTTCAGCTCCCTTTTCCGGAGAGCTTGATTTTGTCGAAGCGAACTTTTCTAACTTATGTCCTATAGATTGCAAAACAGATTTCTTTTTTGTGACAGTCGCAGGTTTTGTACCATCGTCATCAGCAACTTTTTCTTTTACCTTCTTTGTGACTTTCTTCTTTTCTGTAGTCTTAACATCACTTGTATCTTGATTATTCGTTAAATCAGCCTTAGATTTTGATGAAACTTTTCTAATTATCTTCTTTTTCACTGTGGCCTTCTTTTCAACTTGGTCTGAATCAGTTTTTGAAGCCACATCTTTCGTCGCGGACTCTTCCGAAACTTTGTGTTTAGTGTCTCCATTAGACGTCACTTTTACAACGTCACTATTCGGGCCACCATTGGCAATGGCTGTACTTTTTTCTGTTTTTGTTTCTGTTATTTCAGACTTTTCTTTTTCGTTGTTTTTAATAACTTGATATTTTTTCAAGGACAAACTAGTGTCGTTTGGCTTTTTATCTATTTCTAATTTTGCTTCGGCACTTTGTTCCAATGATAAGGTATTTTTGACTGACTCAGACTTTGCTACTTTTGGCTCGGGCTTCTTTTTAGGCAAGGTAATACTGAAACTTACTTCTACATCCGATTTAATATCGGGTTTACTGAGCTCCTCCTTTGCAATCGATTCTTTTGAATCATCTACCTTAACATTACGACTAATATAAACTTTCTCTGGAGATGGACTGCTCGCAGGGTAACTTTTTGGCCTTATTAATTTCGACTCCCTCGGTAAAGATCTTTCCTTACTATCAAACTCTCTGCTATATGAATTTTCTGACAACGAGTTGTCATTTGGTTCATCTATAGATTCTAAAGTCTTAGCAGGGTAACTCTTAGGTCGGATTAATTTGGAATCTTTATTTGAGGAGTTGTCATCAAAGGTAGATTTTTGTCGGATGTTCTCCAAATTACCGTAGCGCTTAGAATTCAAACTCGACATGGACGTATCCACTGCGCTCTCTTTAATGTTATCTAAGATCGGGAAAAATGGTGTGTTAGATCTACTGCGATCCTTGTTAGAGAGAAGTCCAATGGGAGAAAGACTTTTCTTAGGTCCAGTACTGTCATCCCTAAAGGCCGGTGGTGCGTCTGTCACTTCAGTTGGACTTTTGACAGTGGACGAGTCAAGCGATTTGTTCCTTTTTTCCCTGATCTCTCGCAAGATTTTTTGAGTTTCCAATTCTCTTTCTTTTCTTTGACGCTCATAGAGATTTTCGTCGGGTGGTGAGTCAAAAAAGTCTGAACGGAGGAATCTTGAAACTCGCCGACGTGGCTGTTCCGCCGTGCTGGGCGCACGCAGCGAGTGTCGCCGCGAGCCTGCGGCAGGCGCGCCGCCCGCCGGCTCGCCCGAGGCGCTGCCGCAGTCCGAGCCGTACGATTCGTCTAACGAGAGCGCCCGCTCCGGTGTCAAGTATTTGCTGAGTAATGGGCGGTCGCGCGGCCGCGTCGCGAGCGGCTCTCGCACGAGCGAGGTGGGAGACGAGCACTCCACGTCCACGGCGGCCAGCGTGGGCGTGACCTCGCGCGAGGACGAGCGGCGCCGCGGCCGCGGCAGCGTGGAGTAGTGCGGCGGGCTGGTGTTGTCCTGGTCGGGGGGCGCGGGCGCGGGCTCGGGCGCGGGCTCGTGGTCGGCGGAGTGGGCGCGCGGGGGCGCGGGCGCGGGCGGGGGCGCGGCGTGCAGGCTGAGCGTGCGGCGCAGCGAGCGCGCGGCGGCGGGCGGCAGGTGCGCGAGCAGTTGGCGCTGCAGACGCCGCGACAGCGCCGGCGTCAGCCCCGACAGCGCGCGCATCTCGCGCTCAGAAAACTCTATCGAGCTCAAGTCCAAGTCCGAGAGGTCTAGTCCGCTTTCGACGTTCGGTTCCGAGTTTTGTGTGCCGGTACGGTGCTTACCGGTTTTCTTACTACTACCTGAAAATTAATCGAAAAACACACGTTTCGATCATGCAGAACGCTCGCTGTCATGGAGTATTTACAATGCCGATTCGAAATCTTTGTCTGCGCCCGCTTATTGATCCATATCGAAGGGGACCTACAAGCGGATCCTTTTTTGCTGTTTTTTTTTGTAAATAACATTGAAATATATATTAAGGCTCTAGAGTGCCCTTAATAGATCACGAATTATGCAAACATCAATAAGAACTGTTAAAAGTTAATACATAGCTACAAAAACTAAATACGAACTAGTTGAATTAGGTCAAACGTTAAGCTTTAAGTATGCGAAAACAAATCACAAAGTATGCATTAAAATGTTGCTTCTGTAGAGTAATTTGTCAAATGCGTATTCTAAATTATGGCTTTAGCGATATATTTCACATAGTAGAGGCATCTCTATCTGATAAACAGCCGCGGCGCACGGTGCGGAACACAAAAACACATAAATGGAGAAATAAATATAGTTTAGTACCTATTCTTGTGTGGCGTTTGTGGCAGATTTGTGGTTGGCGCTGGTGCCGCTGTGAAGTGAAGATTTGGTCGGAGCATGCAGTGTAACGCGCAACCCAACTGCAACCACACCAACACAAGCTCACTAGCGCTCTCGCGGAGGCTGGTGCAGCTAAGTTGCTCCGGTGTAGCATGACCGACACATGAGTGCTACCACATCCACTAGCTACACATCTATGCCATCGTCACTTTACAACAAATCAATTAACTGTCACTCGTACTGCTCTAATTTACTTATCACTGAAATTGTCGACAAATCAAATAAAAATACTGTTTCTACTTTAATCATTGTACTGCATTAGTACAGGAGATGCGACATGTGAAATGTCTTTACTGTACATTACATGCAATGCTACTACTGGCTGTACTGAATTTATGATAATCGAGAGCAGCGCAACATTTTCCTGCTAGTGTTAGCGGGTAGGAGAAAGTCAACACCTGCACAAAGAATGCAATTTGAATACAATAATACACTACAATGCAAAAAAATGTTAACTTTATTAATAAAAACGATGTTAATGAACTCTAAAAACACACAATACATAATAGACTATTTATGTAGGCAGCCCAGTGGCTTTGATATCTAGTCTATCATATATGACACTGATGTTAAGTGAAAACGATGTCGACGGCGGAAAACGTCGCGAATATCTGAGGCAATGATTGCTGTATCTCTACTGTGACGTACAACGCGACGCGCCATGGAATGGTTTGAGAGTTAATTTATTTGTTTTAGTGGAAGCTAGCTTCTTGTGAGTGTCGTAGACCGTGCGAGCCAGCGCTAACTACTTGCGAGTTGCAGTGCGACGGTGACACGGCGCCCTTATACAGAACGGTATGAATTCCGACACACTTGTCAAACAATATCGAAAGAAATTTTATTCAAATTACATTTGGATTGTAATTTCGACTTCACAAAAATTTAAGATTTATGCTTTTAATGTAATCTTAAAATGTGCTTTAACCATGTTTGTTATAATTGAATAGTAAGCACCATAAACAGTACGTGAAAAATAGTCAGCGTTAATCGTTTCTTCCCTTGAATATTTTTACTTTGTAACTATTTGCTGATTGATAATGACAAGCGTACAGACTTCATTGGCCAAGTGGCAACTTATTACTATACTAGGGTTTAGTATGGTAACAAAACCAGCGGCCGCCCGCTTCAATATAAGTTTAATCTGATGATATCCTTGAACATGCTGCTAAGTGAAACTCTTACAAATAACATTATTTATAAATTGGGTTTTTTACAATAAATTTTGAAAAATTTAACATGATAAAAGACATCAATGAAGACATTTTCGATATAGAATATTATAAATGGTAATGAATTATAAAAATAGAGTATTTATAAATAGTAATTTTAAAGCACTAATCTTCTAAAAATATATTATAGAATTGGTCTAAAAATTATATTTAAAAATAGAAATTACATTATGTATAATAAAATTTTACACGATAGTGAAATATGATTGGAATTATATAATTTAATTTTAATAACGCATAATTGAATCGGAAATCAGTGTAATGTTTTGCACGTGATTATACAGCTTTGTAATCAAAAGTGTGTGTTGCGTGTGCAAGGCGTGTGGATACTGGCAACGTTTTCCCCGCGCGCGGGTGCAAGCGGGTGCAAAGCGGGCTCACCTCGCGGCATGTGCGGGCGCGGCTTGAACATCGAGTCGAAGTCCGCGTGCATGTCGCGCGAGCCCCAGCCCTCGCGCCTGCTGTACGTACATACATACTGATTATTGATCACAACTTATACAATTACACATCAAACATAAAGACAATACAAGACCTACAACTATGGAAAGAGAAGAAACTATATAAAAAAGAACTTAAATCAAAAAACAAGGTCGTAATACAAATATTCAAAACAAACAAAGACATTATTTCTAGTTTTGACATTTACTTAAAAAAAAATCGTAGAATTAAAAATAAAAAATAAATACTTCGAATGAAATGCCAATTTGTACATGCAATTTAACTTACGTTTCAGACACACTTCTTTTACTTTCCACATATCTATGAGTGCTGCATGTAATTATAATAAAATTTGTTATAGTGTAGAAAGAAAAAAGTCGCTTATTTATAAAAAATGTTCTACCACAGTACATCTCAAAAGTACACAGTAAATTATTGTTCAATTATGTGTTATAGAATTATTTTTATGGAAAATTGTCAGTGTATGTGTGTGTGTAAATAAATTTTCATAAAAAGTATACTCACAACAGGTTTCTCCTTGGTAAGTGAGGGCTGCATGCATAAAATTAACATTATTTTAGTCGGATATTACAATAACACATGCTAGTCTCAGTACACTCGTATTCATGAACATTTTGATTATTTGTCAATGAAAATTAGCGTAAAGCATGATGGTTAATTTATTAAATATAGAACCAAATAGCCAATCTTCATGAATATTAATGTTACCAGTAAATTAAATTATCAAATCATTTAATTAAATTTAAAATTTAATATGGAATATCACTTAAAACTAATTAATTAATTAGATATTAACTTCTGTTTTATTATTGCTGAAAAACAACATGAAAAATTACTTTTAATTATTTAATAATCCAGTTACGTATGGGTTTTTCTGTTTATATTTTATTTGAAATCGTTTATTTGTTATTGTTGTATAGCTAAGCCATACGTGTGTGTCGGCACACAACTGACCTGTTGAAGAATGGTGACTGCAGGTTGTTAAACAGCGAGTGTTGACTGAAGCCGGGACCCTCCTCACCGTTCAGGCGGTTTGTTAGTGCGCGAACCTAGAATGAGAATGGAATATTGTCAATACGAAATAATTTGATACATGTGACGAAGCAGGTTACAATTAAAAAAAAACCCCTCGCACAAAGTTACAGCTGTTTCGTCATCCAAGCATTTTTGGTTTAAGTTATAACCCTTCGTTAATATAGGACGCGATAGATGGCGCTGTTAGTTAAGAAGTTATTTCTGAATCGCGATGTGAAGGTTTTCCGTCACTTAGTCCGTCATCTTTAAATTTATTAAGGTAGTTGTTGATTTACTCAGGATATTGCTTTTCTAGGTTTTCGTTTGGAAATTAAAACGCCTAATAAACTTTGCTTTCCGAGAAATCGAAGATCGAAACTGGAGCGTGTTGCGCACATTGAACAACGCTTAAGCGTCGTCGTAAATTTTAGGGGGCATAATTAATTGGTTTGTTTCAACATTTTTTCTTACGGTAATCAGATAGGAAATGTCGATTCCAGCTCAAAAAAAATGCTATAATTATATGATGTATAACTTATAGCATTAGCCTAAACTACCAAAGATGTAGACCTCACAAACCTATCCGTATAACCAGCAATTTGACACAGTTTGTAATATAGTGACAAAATATAGTTAGTCTAGTATTACGCGAGGGATTCCTCACCCTGTGCAGCAGTGTGGAGAAGAGGTTCTCCGCGGTGAGCAGATGGAAGCCCTCGTCCTCCTCGTCGTCCTCGCCGGAGCTGACGGACTCGGCGCGCGCGGCGCGGGACGGCCGCAGCCGGTGCATGTGGCTGTCTTCTTCTTCCTCCGACTCGCCGCCGCTCACTAGGCTGCTGGGGGATAAGGCAACGTTAGGTTAGGATGCAATGTTACATATGGTTTTGGCTGGTTCAATTTTGTATTAAAATATTTTTGCGCAAGATTTTTGTGTTTAACGTCGATTCAACATACTTGTTAATTACAAAAATTTACTTTGCCCTTTTTTACTCTTTACGACTATTGAAATCCATCCCTACCCACTTTCAAATAAATGGGATAAACTATTAACCGTTTATAGTATACCTGCTACAAACGGGCTAAATTAGATTTAGAGCTACTTAAAGAGATATATGAGCTTGTTAGTTAGTAGTACCTGATCCGACGCGGTTTGCCGGCGCGGTGGTGCCTTGTCGCCGGCGCGTGCGCAGCTTCGGGTTCGAGGCTGCGCTGGCGCGGCGTGACGTAGCCCTTGCCCTCCACGGCGATGGGGATGATGAACTCGCGCGCGGACTTCTTGATGGGCTCGCCCGGGCTGCTGCACGCCTCGCTCGCGCTGCCCGACTCCGTCGATGTCAGCCGCCTGTCACATACGTACGTATACATTTAATTTTTATTTAGAGACACCCTACACTAGCGTTTTGGCATTATCGAAGTGCGGGCGCTACAGAAGCGGCGCCGCAACTTTTAACGCTAAGCGGGACCAGAAAACTGGGTTTACACGGAAACATACCGCAAACAACCATAAATCGTTAACGACTATAAGATTACGAGCACTCGCTCGTAAACCAACAAAAATAAATATAATTATAGAGAATGAAAACATAAGATGGTTTCAGTTAAGGTGTAAAATTGAAGATAGAACAGTAGTGACCTTAGCGGAGTGACCCTGGTAGCAGGTTGCGGGGTCTGCACGGGTGTGGTTGCGGGTTGCGGCGCGGGCGCGGGCTTGGCGGGCGGGGGCGCGCTGGCCGCGGGCTCTTCCGCCGCCACTGTGATGGGGATGATGCGCTCCACTGACACACCCCTGGAATAAATTACATCATCTTTAAATATTAAAAAAAAACATTAATATTTAAAAGAGACTATTCGTCTAGTATAAACATCACTATTGCATGTTGTTTCTTCACGACACAAATTTAGCACGCGGCATATAATATCAACCAAAATGGGAGTCGTTGTTGTAAACTACATTTAATTACACGCAGTCTCATGTGCTGTTTATTATACTGTATTTCAATGTAAGAGCTGAAAATAGGTTTCTGTGTATTCGTTATGATGTGATCTCTGCCTACCCCCAAGGGAAAGAGGCGTGACGTATATGTATGTATCTATGTATTCGTTATTATGGGTCAACTTAGACACCTCGCGCACTAGACGGCCACGACCATGACCAGCGGCCGCAGCAATTAGATTGAAATCTGATCGTTGCGGCGTGTACTGTATGGTGTTGATAAGCTTTAACTGTAGTTACCTGTTGCGGTGGTCCTCCACGCGGTGCTGCGCCTCAGTGCGGAAGACGCGCGGCGCGGCGGGCGCGGGGGCGGGGGCGGAGGGCGCGGGGGGCGCGGCGCCCAGCGAGCTGCCCGCCAGCGCCGCCACGCCCGCAGACGACGAGCGCCCGTACGGCATGGGCGGCTTGCCTGGGTACATATACCATCATTAATACTCTTGTAATACTCTTTCAATGCAATAGGGCTGCTAATGATTTAATCATCGTCATCGTGTCTGCCTAGCATAAATTGGATCTCTTTTTTCTACTGCAACATTTTTGTATAGCACAGCTGACCTTAAATATCCCACCTCTACGCAAATGCCTTTTCCTTAATGTAACTGGTCAATTTTTAATGTTTATGATGTAAATAATAACTAATACGTCCTTCTCTTTGACTTCGTAACTCTACAGTACCGATAAACATTTTAGAGTTTATGTCCAAATCACTAAACCAATTTTGATAATACTGCTAATTAATCCAAAAAAAGACTATCTATGTCCACCAAAGTAAATAACCTTATATTAAGAAAACCGCAATTCAACTTTGGATTACATATTGACTTGTTTACTCATTAAATTGACCATGAACATAAGATCATTCACATTTTGATGTGTGAACATGTCCTTATCATCTACATAATAAAAGGTACCGGTACGTATGGCTGATGAGATGATATCGCGCGCGGCGCGGCGGCGGCTCTCCTCCCCAGCTTTCTCTTCAACCAACTTCGCCATAGAGTTCTGTAGACTCCTACGAATTATGAATAACATGAATCATATTAAAGTATTTGGCATCAACATCGCAGCTGTATTAATCAGAATATACAAGAAAATCACATTCGTCATTGTCACACGAGGTAATGTAAATTCATGTAACATGAAAATAATTATCAATTATAAATATAAATTTTGCCAAATGTTTTGAGTAATTAGAAATGGGTGTATCCTTAGTTAAATTTGGAAATTAATTTATTTCTATTTTTTCTTATTGATTTCAATTAATGAATTAATAATGTCTTCAATCTCTCTCGTGTCAATCAAGAGCATTTAATCATGTCTTTTTAGACCAATACCACACTGTAAGCATTATAAATATAATGAGTATTTTCATTCTTGATTCAAAAACTCCACTGACTTATGTGACACCTAATTATAAGTGACTATTATAATGTACATATACGAATAGAGCTAACCCTTTGTGAACTGACCTCCTAGCGTCCTGTAACACTACAGCAGGGTCGACGGTCGTGGAGCTGTGCGACGGCTCGCTCTCAGTCTTCTTCACGCCGCTACGCAAGTTAGTCTCGCGGTCCGACTCGGGAGAACTCTGCACAACAAAAAACATAAATATTTAAAATTGCATGTTTACTTGTAAAAATAGATGATTTAGTGTTGACGCTAAAAGTATTGCAAGTTTTTTGTAAGTAGCTATTTAAATCTTGCAGTGATCTGTTGGGATTGTGACGTTTGAGTAAACATGTGTAACACATTCCATGACACTTCGACGAATCTAATATACAAAAAACGCGCGAATTTTGTATAGAAAATAATAATCTCGAGTTACATTCACTCAAACTCACCGATCAGTATGTTCGTTAATAACAAATTCGTTCGTTCGTTTTATATAAATTAAATTGTAAACTAAATGCACATGATCGCGGCCGCAGTTACAACCGACGACTGCTCGTAATCGGATACGAGTCACGATGCGCCTAAAATGAGTGCATATGACATGACTGTATGTGGGTGTAAAACCACGCACTCTAGAGCTTCTGATGACGTCACGACGTGCATGTAAATAGTTTTATAGTAACTAATAATGCTCTGATTTAATTAACTTGCGTTTATTACACCACTAAGTATAAAGTATCCGGAAATACTTTGTGCTTAGTGGTCCACAGGCTATAATTAGAACTAGAAGATACCACAATAACTTATATCGGTATATAGGTAAATGCTACTCAATATTTAAATCAAAGTCTGCTGTCAAGTTTGGTTGTATAACACATAAATTACAGCTTCCTGCTTAATTATAATTCATTATGCTATAGGTGTTTAATTTATCATTAAAATATATATTGCAATGCATAATCAGTAGTAACAGTTGAATAAATTAATATCTGAATTATGAATAGATTTTATTATTATCTAACAACAATGGGTGAATCATTTCTATTAGCAAGTTCGCGGACATCAAATGTGCCAATAATACGTTATGAATAATCGTATTTTTATGACTAATTAAATCTATTATGGGTACAATTCTATCCGTATGGTACTTCCGCATTAGTTGCGGATCCAAATAAAATCTCAACTTCACGGAAAAATCCTAATAACAATTTTAACATAAACTAATTTGAATTAAAAATTACATCGACGTTTGTCATAGCGACGTCAAGTCCCTTTTATTATTATTATTACTAGCCTGAGATGTCCCACTGCTGGGCGAAGGCCTCCCTACTTTCCTTCCACTTGTCTCTCTCTTGTCAAGTCTAGTGTTTCTAAAGAGTTGCGGTAAGGTGAGGCACGAAAGAGGTAGTAGTACTACAAAACAGAATTTCTGCAGCTTACCTGTGAGGGCTCAATACCAATCTGTTGCAGTCTGACAGTGCCATTGTCAGGCGTCTTGGAAGCCAAGTCACGGTCCTCGCTCTGTGCTTTGGGCTTGGCGATCTTCGACACAACTGTAACAGAAAATACATAATTATGTAATTTATGGGCAGGATTTTCTCGCGAAGAATTTAGAAATAAAGTTACCTCCATAAAAAGAGAATTTGTTAAATGTTTTATTAATTAAATAGACGTAAATTTATTTCAGATTTGCTATGTGAATAATTAAAAACCATAAACATAATTAGACTGTTAACATTTTCTTTGGTAAATAATAATAGTAAACTATGCATTATTCTTTTTTTGAGACAATAAATATGTCATTTCGTATATTGCGTGAGATTGTAGTGCATCCAAGGGCCATAGTAGCCTTATGAACTATAATTATTATTGAATTAAATCTATGAATCACTCAAGCCAATTATATTAGTCACAGTATTTTTAGACGATACCCACCTGGTTTAGATATATTGCGCTTGATATCAGTAGGCGGCGAGGTAAGAGAAGCTCTCCTCTCGAACTGATCTTTGAAGTTACCGACGTTTCCACCTGGTAAACAAAATAATAAGTCATTTTATACTCCATTTGTTTAGGTAGTTAACTAAATGTAAACAATCTTGGCGTTACTTTTTAACCAAAAAAATAATTTTTAATTTGGATATTACTGCTTATAAATCAATTAACTATAGTTTTAGAAAATCTGAATGTATTTCAAGTTGTAAAACGTATTTTACATTTTTAAAGATCACATTTTGTTTAAAAGACATACCAAAATTGTTTACATTTAGTTAATTACCTAAACAAATGGAGTATAGGTCTTTGAACGCTGTGGGGGTCACCGGTGGCCAAAAAACAATACACATTTTGTAGCTCAGCAGTCAACGTGTTAGAGTTACAGTACAAACGTAATAATTTACTTACGTAAATAGCAATAATAAAAGCAAAACGACAGCTATATTATTGCTCTCGCTACATAAATCAAAAGGTTGATTTGTGTTTTCAAACAGCAATAAATTATTTCATAATTTAGACAGTTATAATAGCAATAATTAATTACAACTTTCACGAATGCATCAAGTACCTGGTATGGATAGTTTCTTAGGTTTGGCCGGCGTTTGGGCGGGAGTCTGTTGTGCTATAGAAAGTGACGTCAGCTTATCTGCTGCTGAGGCCACGGCGCTCTGTTTTGGTTCTTCCTGCGGCTGGAAGAGATATCATAGATAATGTAAATATTTGATTGTTAAATTTGAGTATGTTATGCCTGCGACAATATCGCAAAGGTGTTCTTTTAATACTTTTGTAAGTTACGTCATTTTTGAAGCTATATTTAATACTAAAGCTAAGAAGTTTCACCTCGATTTTTAGAAACTGTTGAATATATTTTTAAATTTATGATTAATTTACCCTCTTTTCTCCCTCCCCTACATCCTATCGTCGTACTGCACGACAGTAAAATTGTTTTCGCCAGCGTTCTTGAATATACTTTTGTCTAGAACTGTTGCATTTTTGTCATAGAAGGCAAGTGCTGTATCAAGCCCTTCTCCCAATCATTATTTGGGGTCGGCGCAGCATGTCTCCTATCTGACGTCATCTCACAAGTGACACTCTTTGCAGTCATATCATCTTTCACACAATCCATCCATAGTTACAGGCACGTGCTGCATATAGTACAAATAAATAGAAGTTAGAGTATAATCTAACTTCTATTTGTACAAGGTGTACCTTGTGGTCCTCGTTAAGCTGCGGCTTGTGTTCCTGGGCGGGTGTTTGTGGTGGACTTTGTGCCTTAGCGGGCTCGCGCACGATGTCCTGCGTGAGGTCGCGCGCCAGCTCGGCGGCCGCGGGCTGGATCGTGATGGTCGCCGACGACTTTAAGTTTGGCTGCACCTGCATCCATACATACTATTAAACCAACTCGCTTCCCACGTCTTTCCGCCCCTATGTATGTATAATTTTCTTTATTCTTTATGTAGCCCATATAAGATCCCACTGCTGGGCAAAGGCCTCCCCTTTCTCCTTCCAAACCTCCCCATCTTTGCGATTTTGTATGTATGCTTACATCTTTAAAACTACACAATGGATTTTGATGCGTTTTTTTAATCGTTTCAAATGTTATATATTTATAATACATCCGAATTCCGCCCGTGCAAAGCTAGGGCGGGTCAGTCATTATCATTAATGTATGTTTACTCACTCAGCTGATTCATATTTTTATTTTTACCTTACAGAAAAGTATAGTGAAGAGTTCAAATAAAATATATGAATCAAGAATTATTGCCCACAGACTAATAAAATAAATTTTAACAAGGTTCTTATTAACTACAGAAGTAATGGCTTATATAAGATTTAAATTTATTAAATTAATATAAATTCCATTATCATTCTATACTCCATTTGTTTAGGTAATTAACTAAATGTAAACAATCTTGGCGTTACTTTTTAACCAAAAAAATAATTTAAAATATGGATATTACCACTTACAAATCAAATATCTATAGTTTTAGAAAATCTGAATGTATTTCAAGTTATAAAAAGTATTTTACATTTTTTAAGATCACATTTTGTATAAAAGACATACCAAAATTGTTTACATTTAGTTAATTACCTAAACAAATGGAGTATAGTTGTAGTCTTGTACTTGACTGGTTTCTTACCGCATCTGAATCAGCAGGCTGTTCGTCGTTAGGTTGCACTTCTGGCGAGGTCTCTTTAAGAAACATCGGACTCTGCGACGCGATGCTTGCAGAACTGAAATCAACGCATTACATTATTATAAGTTATATTGCACTTTGCTTTAATTCATTTATGTAATATTGGCTATTATGGAGAATTTTCGGAACGTCAAACTTTAAATAATTCCTAATTCACATTGAATTAGACAAACAACCATAATTTTAATTAGAATAAGCTCTTTTAAATGTCGATATAAAAAGTTATAATTTCCTCACCTGGCCATACAATCCTTCTTCCTCTGCGGCCCACTGGTCGACATCGCGAGTTCAAGCTTACGCTTGTTGTCTGTCGCCGATACTATTGTGCGAGTTGGAGATGGCTTGATCGCGTCTTCACCCCCCTCTGAAAATACCAAAGATATTTATAATTACAGTATAATAATAGGAAAAATAAATAATTGTTGATGGATGGAGAGGATAAGAAGGCCAAATAAAAGATGGATGGATACGTCTGATAGGGGAGAATAGAAGAAAAAAACGTATTGCGCCGACCACAATTAAAATGAGATAAGGGCAGGAAGATGATGATGATGAACAAGAGAAATAATAAGTTAGTGGAATAGTTGTGTATACCTGCGACTAACTCCAAGATCCTCTTTTCGGCAGAGTTACTGGGCTCAATGTGAGCCATCGATGCGGAGCTTGTAAGGTCTGTTCCGCTTTCCTCTGGACCTAGCTCAGCCTGTTGACAATAGATCAGATGTAACCGTTGTAATACATGTGTACTGAAAGCAACGTTCTAAATTGTATATTTTACTTTTTCTGGTAGATGCCACATGCTTACTAGATTTTGAAGAAATAATTTGGTGTAAAGAATGATACATAGAAAGTCATTTCACCAAGACAAGTTATGAGTAGTTTTTTTTATAAAACACTTAAACAATTTGTGACTTTTATATACTAGAAGTTTCAGAACCCCATATACTGGTTGTTCGCATAGAGTTTTATGCCCCATCTCCTTGCACATACCTCAGAGGGCACCATGACGGAGTTAGAGTGTGAGGGCGCGGCGGGCGCCAGCGACAGCAGCAGGTCCAGCCGCACCGGCGTCTGTGCCGCCAGCGCCTCCGCCTCCTCCAGGCACGACGTCTCGCAACCCGTGTTCACCCAGCTATAAGCACAATATCTTATAAGAAGAGGAAAAGAAACTTATTGTCTAATACGGAAAAATGCCGATATCCGATGCACAATTTTGATCAGTTGATAACCAAAATTAAAAGGCTAGGCCTTTTCAGGCACTTTCAAAAAGTTACTGACTCTAGTTGCGCAGTTCCAAAATGTCACTCTTATGGAGAAGAATCGGCAAGAAACTCCATAAGTAACTCTTAAAAACACCCACCTACAAGTACATTATCTTATAAGAAAAGGAACAGAAATTTATTGCCTAATACGCAAAAATACCGATATCCCATTAATTGTCCCAAGCGTAATTTTAATCAATTGGTAAGGTTCAGGCACTTTCAAAACGTTACTGACTCTAGTTGCGCGGTTCCAAAATGTCACTCTTATGGAGAAGAATCGGCAAGAAACTCCATAAGTAACTCTTTTAAAAACAGAAAATGCAGTTTATACAACAAGAAGTATGCAAGTAACAATCATGTAAGGGATGACCAGAGTCAATTAAGCATACAATTAATACGTCTAGTTGTATTGTATATTGCGTTTACTTTTATGCATCCTCCAGTTCAGAGAACATAAAACATATTTAAAGCATTTTAATTTTTAAATAATTGTAACCATTTATTTTCAACAAAAAACGGGAGAAAACCACAAACATCACATACGAAATTAGATTAATATTAAATCCATTCTTCAGTAAAGTAAAACGTTCTTCTTTCCATCGGTCCCTCATAGTAAAAGACCTTACTACGGCGATACACACCACTGCACTGTACTAAATGAACTGGTCTTAGACTACTTTGAAATAATAACTGCATTTCAATTCAGGTGTACTTTTTCATTTTTATGTTTTCGTCTGCCGTTCGCTATGGTAATTTGAGTGGTCTATAAAATATAATGGGATAGCTAGGATTCGAGATGGGTTGGACTCACGGATTATCGCAGATGTAAGCGATATCGGCACGTTTGAGGGGATCCACCGTCAGCATGTCGCGGATCAGAGGTGATGCACCTGTAACAAGAGGTTATTGACATTAACAACATAAGTTTACTACTAATTATAGTAATTATGAACCATTTATATATAAAAAAAATGTCGTGGAAGTAGAAGGCATTGGGTTACACCTGTACATAATATGCAAGCTTAAAGTAAACTCGACTCAATTGTCATTTAGTGTTATATTAGTTTGGTCATTTGTAATGCAGTGACAGATAATTTCCCAACTACTCTATGACATATTCATCATATTCACAGGGGATGAGTGTTCTTGTACCTTTAAACATGCAAATATTTCAATGTACTGGTTTTCGTCATACTAAGATTATCATCTCTACAAAATAACGTCATCTGGTCTATATCCAAAAAATACTTACTCGATGGGTTTCTAGGTTCATAGTAATCGCCATTACTGATCTGTCGGACTAGACGTTTGAAGTTGGAGCCGTCAAAAGGCATAGCTCCGTAGACTAGAGTATATAGAAGCACGCCCAGCGACCAGCAATCCACCTGTAACCATACAAACATATTTACACCAATGTAAATTAAACTCAGCTTTTATTAATTTTGTATGAAATGGAGGTTGGGCTGTCATTGGTCCGGATATCGTGTTTTAAAGAAATTTTCGAAGTTATGAGACACCACTGTGAAATGGTAGAGGAACATATTATGAGGATCCTGGATTCCAAATATTGGAATCTAGAATCGTCAACCCGTAGTGAGATAGCGTAGTCTGTGCCCAGCTGTGGGACAGTCTTAGGCTGGTGTTATTTATATTGATTTATTATAAATACTTAAATAAATGACCTAATGAATTCACATGCATTGTTCATTGTTATTTATATATTGAGTATAAACATTAAGGTGTCTTGTGAGTATTTTCCTTTGTTATTTGTTACGTTAAATCATCGTTGAATACACAACTTACGGTGACGGTTTTTTTATATACCTATTATTTTTCTCAAAACTACTAATATCTACTGCAGCGCTGTTTTATGTACTCCGAGTGATTATTTAGTTTATATGTTATTGATTTAGTACAGAAACCTGTACTTTACCTCTGGCCCTATATAAGGTGTCCCTTTGACAATTTCTGGAGAGGCATATAAAGGTGAACCGCAAAACGTGGACAAAAGAGATGTCTCTTTAAACACGTTTGAAAGACCGAAGTCAGCAATCTGGAAGACGATAAACAAAAATTGAAATAATTTTAAAATATAATACTAAAGTTGTAAGGAATTAATACTAGAAATACAAGTACAAACCTTAGCACTACCAGTATCATCTAATAAAACATTTTCCAATTTTAAATCTCTATGGCAGATTTTATGTATATGGCAATAATACACAGCGGTGGCTATCTGTCGAAATAACCTGAAACGAATAACCATATTGTAAGAAAGGTTATTTTAGGACATTACGTTGTTCAAATTTGTATTTTAAGGTACATTTACTGACCGTCTGGCTTCGTCCTCTTGTAATACTTTTTTCTGACTAAGATAATCGTACAATTCTCCGCCTGAGCAATACTCCATAACTAGAATCATCTTTTCACTGTTTTCAAAAACTGAAAAACATAAAATACATTTAAAACGACATTGCCAGCGTATTCAACGTAGAACATATTTACGAGGAAAACGAAAACATCATAAGTCAGAGTTCTACAAAGCTTACGATATTATAGTTTTGCATGCCATGTTATTTTGTTTCACAGACGAATGACAGTCTATAAAATGTTACGACAAAAGGGCCAATACAAGATGATTTGGCACCGATTGATATTGTACTTTATCGTTCTCTTTGTCTTGTTAGACCGGTATTTAGATCATACGATCAAGCATCGATAATCTCAAAATAACAGGTATCAAAAGCAAGCTTGGTAAAGCGCTTGGTATGTTTTTCTTGTACCTTAGTCAGCAAGTATTTTGATACGCGTTATTCGTACGAGTCTGGAAGTAGCGATTACAACTAATACAACCCTAGTTATTTGTATGGCTTACCTTCATAAATATGTACAATGTTTGGATGTCTAACTGAAGACATAATCTGGACTTCTCGTCGAATACGTATGAGATCCGCTTCCGATTCGATCTTGCATTTCTTTATAGTCTTGATGGCCACCTCCTGGCCCGTCTTTTTGTTGATACCTAACTGCACCTTACCGTACGTGCCTTGACCTAGTTTTCTAACTATATCGAATCTGGAATCAATTAAACGTGTCTTAATAAGAATTTCCACAAAAATGTCTACTAAATTAAATTCTGTGCAGTGATTTGGAGTAAAATAATTGAATTCCTAAGAAGTGCTGCATGTCAGTCACAAAAATACTTTGTGATAGGTGAAGCGTTGAATATCCTTAAAATGAATACGTATCATTGTTTGAGTAAAAAATACGAGTCATAATGCCAAAACAGTTCAATTTGCTAGAATGATTAGTGTAAGAAGTTTAAAACGATAAAGCAAATCGATGCGTCACGGAAACGCATTCGCGGTACTGTAAACAGTATAAGCTCAAGCGATTTGTTCTTAAAATAGGTTCATTTAAATTACCCTACTTTTAACCTCACCCACTCTAATAATGAAAAACTTATGCGTAAGATTACTATTTTTAATAAAAAGCGATTTCGGTCGCCTATTTAAAGAGTATGTACTAAATGCTTATTTAAACAAGTGGACGAAGTGTATTTTTAGCATCTTAAATGTTTCTCCGTCGTGAAACGGAAGAACGGTTACGTCGCAGGAAGTTAAATGTACGATGGAAATTGTGTTATTCTTCGAGACAAATAATTAACTAGCTGTAGGTAATTATCAGTGTATTACGATAAAGGTAGTTTGTTTTTTTATAAAAATCCCATTTAAAAAAAGAAGCTCCAACCCTTGCACATACACTTATAACGTGCACTATACAATAAATTGACCATCCTCTCGATCTTTTAAATTAAACCATGGACTGTAAAGGCATCGATCGTTGCCCACGCGCCGCATAATGCACGCAATACCTATATGCTTAGTATTAGTAAGTATAGTAATGCAGAAACATTCAAATGAATTGGCCTCGCGTCGTCGAAGACATTCACCCGTTAGCATTATGTAGATATTTTATACGTTATTGAGGAAGTGGGGCTTTGAACGGATTATGTTACGCATACAATACATATAGTACTGATCAACGAAAGTATAAGGAACCACCGATGAGTCACACATTTTTTTGAGAAGTGAGATCTTTGGAATTGTGGTCATCGCTGCAAGCGTATAAGGATAAGCCTGATAGCTTACTATAATATAAACTGATAATTACAGGTAGAAACTTTATCATGAAGTTTTAATTGCACTAAGAATATTTGAGCAAAACCAAAATAGTTGAGGTAAATGGCTAAATCTCGTCATATTGTCTATCCTTCCTTGTAATATTTATTATGTCTATCGAATGATGTAACATCGACCTTTACGCCTACAAACTTCCGACGTGTGCCGTGTAGGTGAACAATCTGTCTCCCTAAGCCCGGTCGCTGGTTACTGACGCTGTACAACGGCGCGTCTACAAATGTTCCATGCTGAATGCTTTACGTTACTAAAATAATACCAGTGTAAGCATGCATTGACGTAAGGAAGCATAGCGTGTGAATTTTACGTTCGCGGTTGAGACAAAAGTTTAAAGAATAGAATACTAAATTATTTCTGGACAAATTCACTGATCGAGTGTATAACATACCGACTGAGGGACCACAATCGATAAACATGAACAAGCAAAATTACATTATGTCGTGGGTTGAAACATGTACCAATGTTTTTATAACAAGTCATGACAGTAATGTGTAACTGTTACACATGTAGGTGTACAAACTAACAGTATATTTCGTGAGGTAAATGTAAGGATTTGCTCACCTTTGTTTGAGCCGCAGCCGGTGGTCGTGCATGCGCACGTCACCGGTGTTCTCAATGCCGTCCATGATGTTGGCGGTGCGCTTACTCTCGCCCACAACCATCGTGACTGGAACAATAAAATAACTCACTATAACACCAATACTGCAATTAATATATAAACAATTGGAACTACTACGCCAGTTGCAGATAGTTTATGTCTGATGTCCTAGAATCTTGATTTAGATACTGGGCTAGTTTCAACATCATTTCAATCTAGTTTAAAGAAATTTTAAACGTAGGTTTGGCTTGGTTTTTAGTAATGACTGACACACAACAAGGCAGACTTCGATGTAGTTTGGGGAAACACCTCACAGTCATTTTGGAATTCGGAAGAAAGCTTCGGCCAATTAGCCGTTTGGCGAGTCGTCAGTGCGACCGTAGGTGTCATCGTGTATCTGCCACGCTTGTTTATAAGCTGGCAAGGGTAGTCGTTTTCACGTCAGCAGGGACCTAGTGATTTATTCATACTGGCAATCAGTGAATGCTAATACGTTGTCAAGACACTGCTAGCAGTCGTATCGTACCGTACCCGCTGCGATCATTGTTCTACAGAACGTGATTCACGTCACAAGTTGTTTGTATATTCAATGCACGTGCGACTATGGCGCAGCTTTCTACTGGACCAAGTGAGAAAGTATCGCACACTACGACTGATAAAATCAATCGAGAGAATTAAACCTTTAGTGTCAGTACGCACTTTGTATTTTAGAAATACCTTAGCATAACATATTTTATTAGAGGGAATAAGCTCTGGTATTTAGAGTCTCTGTTTGATTTATAACGATTCTAATTTTTTTTCCTACAACTTACGCATATCTCCAACATAATCACGATATATTTCGGTATATATGAGTAAGCATACAACTGTCATAAATTTACGAACACGTCTAGATTGAAGCCGTATTTTAGACACGAACCGCGAACGAAGCAGCTGCTCATTAATAAAAATAATACTCAGTAAATAAATGAGTATGTTTAGTTATTGATACTTGAGAGCTTTAAATAAAGCTTTTAATAGAGCTTTAAAATAAAGCCACCGACATAATAAATGACAAAAATATTCGACACACTGCAAATGATTCGAAGTTTAGTTAATTCGCAGAAAATCTAACCCTAATCTTCATACAAAAGTGTGAGATCTACTAGTGTATCCTTTAGTAAAAATATTTCTTAGTAGACACATTTAGATTGTAATGTTAAAATCATTTCTGTGACTTCGACCTTTTCCTGGTAAATGGCAGTATGCTTGTTATTAATGTTCTTATACAACGTGTAACGGAAATAACGCACATCCACAGACACCCCAAAAAGAATATCCTTTTTTATCCACAATTAATGTATTGAAACATTTTTATCACTTTCTTAGACATTTGTTTTTATTACATATTGTCAGAATAATTTGTACAAATAATTGGCAAAACGCGTGTGTTTGAAAGTGTGAACCGCTGTGAATTGCTAAAGCCTTATTGCATCGACTTTAGGCTCATTTTCGTTTACTTCGAGTGCTTTATGAAAATGGTGTCTACAATTTAATTATTTCGAAATATTTTTTTGGTAAAAAAAAATATTTATTTTTATTAATGAAATGGATTCTGTTATCGATTCTGAACAAAGTAGTTTCAGGATGTGCGTTAATTATGTTACACGGTGTATATTTTCTAGTGACAGTATCGAAATCTCTGACGAAAACTTATCGTACATCAAAAAAGTCGGTTTCGTTTGATCTTTTCACATAGAGACGTTTTTAAGAAAATATTTCATGTCGATGGAAATTGATGTCAAAATGGTATTGCCTACACTTTAAAGTAGGTGAATGACTAACACGATATAGGAATACATAAATGAGTAATAACTAAGAAAATTCTAATTTGCATGTAATATGAGGTTCTACATAGTCATTCAGCCATAGAAAGTGATGACAGTGTTCACACAAATTTAATGTAAAAATAAAAGATAATATTTTCATAAGCTTTCAATACCTGCACCTTGAGTAAAACATTGGAATTGAAAAGACAATGTTTTATTTTTTCATCTTTATTTTTCATTATACAAAATCCACGTAAAATCTTAATGAGAAATCTCAAAAAAGTTGGTCTGACCCAAATTCTAGACAAAAAAAATAAAACTTTTTCTACGATAGGTAGTTGTGTACTTTTTATATTCGTTGTTAGAAGTAAAAGAGAACAATGCCGAAAGCCGTATCGATACAATACATTCGTTTCCGATAGAAGCCATATTGTAGACTGTAATGTATTTGATCGATACTACTACGCGTGGAACCTCGAAAGAATAAGGAAACACTAGTAATCGAGTTAAACCTTATCTAATTTATTTTATTAACACTCTAATCGTTCAAAGAGTACTTTAATTTTCAAGGTATATTGTTAAGGAAATTAAATAAAATGCAGTCTAATGTTAGAAGAAAGTGCGTGTCCAAGCATTCCGTGATTTCAAATGCTTCGTAAGTTTACTTTATGGAACTAGGTTACCAAGATAAATAATTGCTAGATTAGAAAACTGAAATTCTATCGATTTTTGAATACCGGAGCACAGTTTCACATTATTCGCTGTAGATTTTGTGTAAGTAAAAAGATGGAGTGCTGACAATTCCAACTCGAAAAAAATATCTATATAAATGTAAATGCCTCCGTGCGAGTGAGCACTCAATCCACGTCTAATTTAATTATTTAGTTCCGTCAAAATAAAGAGGGTGTGTGTTCATTACATTTACACATTTATTTACATTGTTTATACAGGCGTATACCCTCGCTGTACCCTAGTTCCGACCTATTTTCATTACAGCGGTACACAAACACCCCTCTCAATAAAGCAGACACGTAACAAATTACAAAGATAGAACTTATTTTCGACGCAACCAACTTTAAATTCTTCGATTGTTTATTTCGGCCGAATTAAAACAATTCAATTTTGAAACTATTTGACATTGACTCATCGTTTACATCTCGGACATTTTTTTCTATTTCGGTCCACCTTGACAAGACTTAATAATTTTAGTTTCACTTTAAACACTCATCTGATAATTTTATTATCTCTTAGTCATCGTTCACATAAAGAAAAAGCTGTAGTAAAAGCTTTATGTTGTAGATTATGTAAATTTAACATTCTTTTTTTCGAGATATAAATAATAATTTGGTAAAAAGTTATCGTGGAATTCTGGTAACCATCTGACTATTGTTTTTTTAAAGGTCACGTCATCACGTGGAAAGGGTCTTGAACTGTCATCACTGTTTATTTTCATGTCGAGCAACGTCATGCTTGCGTTAAAGTTTTGTCGTATCTAGGCCAGTTACATAGGTGTCAATGTTTGTCGGTCGGAAACGCCGCGGCCATCGGATGGCATTGGCGTTGTATGAGCGTGAACGGTGACGTCCAGAAAAATGTGGCGCAAGTAGCCAATTAACATGTGGGATAGTGTGGGGCCGGCGTCTCGGCGCCTCTATAAATATCACGATTTGTGTCCGCGCCCTCCCCGCGAACCGAACGCTGAGCAGCCGCCGCAGCCGCGCCGCCGTCTCCGACCGGCACCGTGGACCGCAATAATAATACCAACATAGCATGAATCCCAATATCAGCCAGTCACTTCGATATTACTTTACAACTTCAAACAATAAAACTGTTAATCACGTCATTTGATTCACGATCCAAATTTCTAGGATAAATGGCATGTGATCTAAGAAAATATTCGCAATATTTTTAAGAGTAAATATTAAAAGAATCTACAGAAAAAAAGTTGGCACGTCTATAGTCAAACTTGACAATACTTTACTATTGGCGATCGTACAGTGGGCCAAATTAAAATATTCATCCCGGAAGCATAGTACGTGGTCCTGGGACGTCTTGCTATGAGCAGCGTCATCAGGCGTGCCTCGGACGAACAGAACGACAAGCGCGGACGCACTGATCGCTCTATTTTTGTCTACTCAACAGTTGAATAACCTCCAATCAGCTATTCGCACTTGCCTACGAATCTGACTAAAACAGCGAACATCGCTCATCTTAATGTAGTTATGATTGACTATTAGTTTACATCTGCACATCGCACATGATTATACATTATACGTTCTATACTGTCCGTAACTTAAGGCGAGTCCATTTCATTCCGTCGAGGATTTCCGCACAGAAGAAAGGCAACTTCCTTTCAGTAATAAACTACATGACATGAATGGAGGATGGTACGGCACTAGCACATTTTCTGATGTTTTATGAACAACATTATTTTGATAGTATCCGTTTTCCGAATTAAAAGCATTCAAAGCATGCATCGGAAGTTCCATCTGCAATGTGTCTGGTCTGTCCCACGGGATAAGTTTGGTAGAAACTGATTTTAATTGTAACGTAGAGTTTTGATAAAGGGTTTTCATGTTTTTCCCACAAATTGAAAAGATTTAGACTAATCTCATTTTACAATATAAATTAATGACGACCCACCCCAGCTTCGCATGGGTGAAAAGCCTGACGTATTATACATATAAACTATCCTCTTGAATCACTCTATTAATTCAAAATCCGTTGCCTAGTTTTAAATATTTAAGCGGACATAAAGGCAGAGAGCGACTTTGTTTTATACTATGTATTGATATAGCGCTTGCATTGCTGTTTAATACAGAATAGCCAAAATTAAAAAGAAAACTGGCAACCTTAAAAAAGGGCAACCAAAAACGTTCGCAATTAAACAATTTCGTAGTTTATAACGGGATTTCGACAAAGCGTGGTATGGTAGAAGGAATATTTTTTGCAATTTATTAAATTGGTCTAAATCATTTCATGGTAAGGGGTGGCAAGTAGGCAAGAAAGAAAAAAAAGAGAAACACTGCATTCATAAGACGAGGCTTCAAATTTGCCTCTTAGTGGGCAGTTTGGGCTTAAAAGTAAATTATTCAGTTTAATAACCAACAACTGTTTTTCAACGCTCAATCCATCTTTTATTTACAGAGGAATCGGTAGCAGATCGGAAAGGTCGAAAGGTCTTTGCTCTACAGTGGGACTAGTGGGACAAGTAATAATATTTCGAGTGGGCAGTTACTAAAACGTACGTCGAACGCGTATGTAGAGAGTGAGAGAGAGAAAATGAGAGAGCAACCTCAGTTCATTAGAGCTTATAAGATATGAAGGCGATGTCATATTTTAAAGCTATTTTTCTACTTTAAATACAACACAAGTTCTCCAATTAGGAATAAATAACACTGTAGCCTTATTTATTTAATTATTTATGTTCAACAAGGCTTAATTTATGTTACAAAAATCTTCACAAAAGTATTTTAACGAATTCAGTTAGTTATTTTACTTAATTAAAATGTTGGCGATGAGGAATTAAATGCCAGTTGCATGGGTCACTTGACGAAATTATTCGATGTTTCGAAATCGATGAAGGCCAGATAAAGGAGCCAATTATATTTCTGAAAATATTTTAATTATACTTACTTTGTTAACATAGTTTACGAAACCGCGCAATTAAGTCGTTAAAAGTAAACAGATTTTTCATTATGAAATATAGCATTATTAAATCTGAATAAAGGCAGACACATAAATTCTCAGTTTCAGCTGTTTTAACTTTTTTTTACAAATCATCGTAAAGTGAATTAACACTTGTTTAATGTTCAGAAAAGTTTTAATAAATTCTGGAATTTTTTAGTCCTTCAATTTACACAAAAGGATTGTTTGTGGGATGCACAGACTTTTAATTACCCAAGTATATTATTTATGTCTGGGTATTACAACCTCTATAGTATAGATATTTTAGTTAAAGCAATTGCAACACTATAAAAATTATAGCAAGCTGGGTTAGTTCCATAACACTCCACGCCTATTCGCTTACATCCCATTGAATAAGCAATTCATGACAATTTATTACTAGACTACTGCGAACATATAAAGGCAACTTTATGACTAGTTCTACATCTAAACTTTAATATTAGTTTTAGTACCGAAGACGAGTCGGAACTAGGCTGGTTTGAACTAATGTTGTGATGAACATTGAACAAGCGACGCCCCAGCCACGCAAGCAATATTATTTCGGCCACATGGCTTCAGTTACGACTATTCTACTAGCTCAGGAGTCATAAAAGTAGATGTATTGCCTACCGTGGATAGCAGAGCACAATTACCAGAGGAACATATTTAATACACTGTACTGAAACATCTTACTGCAGCAAAAATACAATCTTTAGAAATGTGGAGCAAGTTTTACTACCATACTTATAACGCTTATTTATTACGTGTCATTTCAGATTTTGAAAGCCCGCGTAAAATGATCTCAGTGCTGGTTAAACAGGATAACTTTATATGTGAAAAAAAGTGATGTTTAATGAGTAAAATTTATCTCATAAGTACTTAATTATCAAAAATGTTGTCTGCATTTAAGCGTTTCATTTTTAAGCGTGTATTTAACCTAAAGTGGCAGTTTATTGACACAAACTAGACAGAAATATGACGCACTACTGCGTGTACATATTTTTGTCGTAACTTTATAATTTGGCAAAGAGTCTAGAACTTGTACCAATGAATGTATTAAGAATAGAACATAATTCCATACGACTGACTCAATCGTTTCAATAAGCCGTTTTGTGTATAATCCTTTTTACTTAGGCCATATGACTGAAAAATAATTATGTTATGCTTTCTGACAGTTCTAGGCTGTATTAGATCTGGATCTATGCCCAAAAGAATAGGATCTCCTATATCCAGGATGTTAAGGTAACGTGACTAGCTAGGCTGTAGTATCATAACCAACTCTGTGAGGATGAACCACAGAAGCCAGCAGTGTCTCATAGTCTTAATACATTCTACAATAACATTTTCTTTAGCTTTGCAGCGAGTCTTTTAAGCCCTTAGGATAAAAGTTATGGTGATATCTCTCGTAGTTTTATCTTCAAACGACCATTAAGATATTACGCAGTACCATTAACGTCGGTCGTTTGGCGAATGTAATTAGCTTGTTTAACCTTAACTGCAGGTAAAAAGGTTTTGCTTATGCAATTATAAAGAATGTTCCAGTCTCCTCCTCTAATTATATTTTGGAGTGCAGTTTTATTTCGATTGATGTTATGTATAGCTAGTCTACATAACAAGAAAAAAACATTTTAGACAAGTTGATACGTTATACGATACGAATGTTAAATCGGTAGAACGAAATATTATCTTGCTTTTAGTGTTCACGCTAGTGATTTCGCGTCTCTGTACTACAGTTTACGCGTTTTTTATGTATTTTACTTGCCTGAATAGAGGCCGACGATCGAATCTTGACTCAGATTATAACGGAAGTATCCGAGACAAGTTAACAATATTGGAAATCTGATACTGTGGACGTTATACAACCAAGAATAGAGGCAAGGCTAGACGATGAATTTGTCTCGATAGTCTACCTATTTCTGTAGCGAACATTAATCGTTTTCTTGATTGCATTTCACTGGAACTATTATACGGTTATTTAAATGGATGTGAAATAACCGGGAGGGATTGATCGTGCATTGAAGCTCATAAACAATTCATTTTAAAATTTGTAGCTGGCGTAGTGCTGTTCGAATAGGTACAAATCATTTAAATAGCTCTGTAAAGATTTGTACCATCTACCAAAATAGGTTGAGGCTTCGATTGTTTCTTTTGTCGCGCAGACGACAAGCTTCGTTGCCCTGAAATCTACCTTTAGAACGTGACCTTTTTCTTCATTTATTTCTGGAAAGTAGGAACGTAGGTCAAGCGTTGAATACTGAGGCAAAACTTAGTGGACTGTGATTAACTGAACAAGCTACCCAGTGGCAGCTATAAAGGGATAACAAAAAAAGCTTGTTTTATCTATATTTTTGCCTGCACGCTTTAGTATGAAAACCTGCTTTACAAAATTTTCATAGACGGAGTACCTAATATAATAAACGACTGTCTTAAGATTTTCCCTACTTCAACGTGCTTAATGTGCTTTTTTACTATTACCGGCGTCGCTGCAAGTATCTTTGAATAAAATAACAACAAAAACTTCAGGGATACTGATGTAGGAACTAACCTAATAATATCGTGTACGAACGGATACAGGCCAAAAACTGGAATAACTGTAAATTGCGCCAAATTTATGGTTGGAAGCATAAATAATAAATGTTATGAAGTAGTAGTAGTAAATTTATAATAGTTCTGACTACCGATTCTCTGTTGTGATTCTGACCTTTCCTATAGTGTTTTGCTTGTTTTATTGTCAACAAAACACAACTGCATTTAAAGGTTATTAGATTAATTCAAAGTAATTAATTATCTAATCTACGGAACCCTACCATGTGCACCAAATCACAACAAATAAAATGTAGTGTCACTTCTCAGACAGAACACTTCAGCTTGGACATAAGCCAGATAAACAGGATTAGCAGCATGTGGCCATGCTATACATATTTAAAAATGTTTGATTGAACTTATAATGCTGCAATCCTTTGAAACATTTGACAATAATATTCACATTAGATGTAATGATATGCCATTTGTAAAGAGACATTTTTATAAATAGTGTTTTCTAATTTTATAAAATCTTTGATAAAAATCATTCTACATTTACCAAAGGCAAATAGACAAACTAAGCTAGACATAATAACTAAGTAAAGTCTACTGTGTTATCTTTACAGTACCCTTATCAGACACTTCAATATGGCATTGTAAGGTTCTTATCAGTTGTAAGTAAATAAATAAACACTTGAACATTAAATCAATATGTAAGATAACAATGTAAATAACAACAGAGTTTATCAAAACAATTTAGATGGGGGAGTGAACTGTGAATCATTGTCAAGATATTTTTAGAATTGAATGGTACTGAGAACCCCTATCTATAGCAATGAAATAACCAGTTATTTGATAATTATCTTAACTGGATTATCTATTACTTCAAGGGCAATGTGCTACACAGACCCATACTTTTACAAAGGTTTGATCAACATAAAAAAATCAAGCGTCAGATCCGATGTCAAGCCATGTGATCAAATCTTACCTTTGAGTCAGCCAACCGTAACAGTGATCAAAAAATTTCATACAGGATGAAACTGGTAAATTCATTATAATTTTAGTAATAATTCTGATGTCATCTATGTCATAATGATTTTTTTATGAAGCATAGCAATTCATTAAACAATATTGTTCATTTATTTGAACGTCATTACGTACTGCAAAACAATGAATGATGCTCTTATACAATGACTTTATAAAGGTGAGTTATGCTATTATAAATTAAGACTTCTTGACATTTAAAGATTATTAATTGTGTTATTTACTTACACATGCTTTGATTAAAGGAATATTTTACAAATTTATTTATTAAAGGCACATAGTCATAACTTCGCACAATGCCTTTTTACATCTTTATAATTATATGTTAACAGTTTACTCACATATTTATCATGATAATCTGACTAGTTTCGGACCCAAGCAGAGTCCTTGATCATGAACTGATGCGGCAGGGTAGCTAATTGAGTTTTCGACTTTATAAATGTATGTAAACTATTAATATAAAATTATGAAACCACCTCACGTAGTTATTGCAATAAAATTCTCTATATCTGTTACTTTTATCTGGCTGTCCTGACCACAGACCAATCCAATGCTACATATTTATTTTCTATTTTGGAGGTAAGTTTCATTTAATGAAAGATACTTTACTAGATTATTAATAATTTCATTGTCAAAGAAAGAAAGATATAAAATTTTATTTTTGTATCATGATTAAGTCTCAGTTCTACTAATAACTTTATTTTGTTCTGTTTGATTTTCTTGATTTCTAAAAAGTGGATGCACCAATTAAAAATAAGTAATTGTATTGGCAAAACTGAATCTGTGTCAGACATTCTCTAGGATGCTCACTGAAAACTACAGACCTAGTTTTTATTATTAGACTAGAGAAACCAGAATACAGCTGATTGATTGAAGAATTTACAGGAATTAATCTCATACAGGAAACAAGAACTATTATAAACTATACCAATGTTATTATTTAACATATTTATTATGGTGATGTACCTACCTATAGTCACTGCATTTTGTAACATCAATAGCAGATTTTATACCCATAAGGCCAATAAGGAAATTATATACATGTGTGAGTAATAGGAAATATTTATTTTCGTATAAAACAATATTTAGTTCCATATAGGTATGGCTCCTTTTAATAGAGGAAAATAAGATCATTTAAACTTCAGCCTTAATACTACAAATGTAAAATAAATATTCTGTCAGTTAATTCTGATACTATGAGTCAAACATTTTCTACTTTATATATTATTTTTTGTATTTAAAATATTGTAGAGGACTAAAACTACTTATTTAATACTGTTTTACAATTGCCTGCTTCAAAATGAGCTGATTTTTTTTTATGGTTATCTGTTTATATGGGGGCTGTTTGTTTATTGTCAATGGCACCTATATTTAAAAGCTCTTTGGGCATAATGGAATACATGCTATAAATTAGTTTTGATAGGCAATTTTCTGTTATACTTGCCTAATTAAACAAATGTGAACCAAACCCAGAATAGCTAGGAATCTCATCAGTGTTAGAACCACTGTACCTATCTCTGTTTATAATTCAACTTCACATTCACTGACCTATTTCTAAAACAATATGCTTTTTAGAATAGATTTTCCATAATATTGAACCTTAATACGATCGCTATAAAGACTGTGGAATGGTCAGATGAATCATGCTGCTAAAGTTTACAGCAGTGGGTAATGCCTGCTGATGTCATGCAAGCACCCAAGCCACCGAGTCCCTCCACCCGGCTACGGCCCGACGATTTGCGCAAGTACTACACTTCCAAGAACTTTAAAATAACATATGCTCCGGTCATACAAAAAGAAAGGAATGCTCCACCACATGAAGAAATCACCGAGTACCTTTTAAAGTTCATATTCTTATGTAATATTTCCAGTTTGGACACATTTCTAACTGGGATCCAATAGATACAGGCTAATATAAGCAGAACATCACATGGAAATCAAAGAATTATGCGTAGGAGGCATAAATACCTTTATTTTATGTGTAATCCAATATCCAGAAGAAAGTCGCAGTCCTATTTACACACGAGTACACTGTCATTCATGAAAAATAACACACCATCACAACGTAGCACTGCACAAATTTTCACTTAAAATTATATTTTTATGTGAAAATATCACATAATGCGCCATTTTCGCAATAAACCCGAAGGACAGCAATCGGCAATCGCTGCCATCTTTTTTGTCAAATGTCTAAAAACTAAATATAGCGCTTGGAACGAACTCTGGTGTTATTTTTAGAAAATACAATGAAACTTTTTTAACAAAACTACTAACGACATCTTTTTTCAGCAAGAGCTGAGATGCGAGTGAACGCAAGATGGCGTTTCGAATTGTTTTGAACTGTTCTTACTATAGACGACTAGATGGCAGTAGCAGTCATGTAACCAGGCGATGAACGTATGATGGATACAATAAAATCGTAATCAATACCTATTAACGAAAACATTAAACAAATTACATTCAATATTTTTTTCATCAATTGAAGAGTTATTTTATGAACTAATAATGAATATTTCTTTTGACACGGAAGAGCGAGATTCAAAAGTTATTTGTACCAACCACAAATAGGTTCCGATAAACGTACCATAAATTAATAACTTAACTAGATACTAATCACTTATTTTCATACCAAATTCAGCATATTTTTTTATTTCCTAAATTTTGCTAATTCCTGAACCATGTTATATGATTTCGGATCTCGAGATTATTATTTTTTAACTCAACATAAATCTGAAAGCGAAGGTTCCGTTTTTCAGTTTCATTTTGCTTCATATAATTTTCGTAATATTACTTAAAAGTTACAAACTTTCAACAGAGATCCTTTTTAAGAATTTGTACCTACATAGCTTCACAATTACATACGCAGGTACGAGTTATGCAAAGGTTCCTACTTGATACAAAAAAGGATACCTAACAAAGAATTCCGAACAATATCTCTTCATCTTTGGTCATACCGTTGATTGTTGGAGGCGGAGATTGTAAAATTGTGTCTCGTTACGTTATACGACCAAAATCCGGGTGACGTCATGTTGACAGACACATCCTCTTACTTTTGAGTTCAACTGTGTTATGCATGTCTATGTGAACTGTGTTCACCTAATTTTGATTTAAGGCTAACGCTATTTCAGCACAGAAAATATTTAGTTAATTTTGAAATTAGTCAAGCCTGTGGCTACTTGGAAACAAATCTCCGCTTTGGACGTCGGGATAGTTTTCAAACATGTCTATCTGTAAAGTTCCCGATAATTTAAAAGGGAGCCGAGAGAAGAGATGCGTTCTACGCCGTGAAATGCACTGTCACGCTTCCACATCAACAGAAATATTACTGTAAGGTTGAAGACCTGCTAGTTATCGGTAAGAATTCCTATCACTTTTTTTTCTAACCAGGACATTGGAAATATTAATTGGCTTTCTTAAAAAAAGTTGTATTTAATTAATATCTATAGGTAGATAGTATCCTAAAATTATATTGGTAAGGTTAAACCATTTAGGAAACTTTATCTTCTTCCCATTTCTAATACTAAGTACAATTGCTAAGTATGTACTGTCCCCGAGCTGGTTTCAAAGGCTTTCCAATTTCGGAGAGAACCCGTTCCGCGGTTCGTGATGTATCGAGTTAGTCTTGACTTCCTTTTTCTGCACTTCCTTCCGCGATAGCTGAAGTAGAGCGTTGGAAACATTTCAGACTATAAAATACTTTCGAAGTATTTATCTAGAAATCTAAGCTAGCAAAAAAAAAATATTTTTAGGTCACTTGGCCTTCCTTCCTTATTTGCCGCCGCTATATTATAATGTAAATGTAAGCTCGACTTGATTGATTAAGTTTTTAAGCAGTTACTAAAATGATAGCTAACTAAAACGCACGTGTAATAATGTTATAACTTATAAGTTCGGGCATCGATTACAATTATCGAGCCACGTAACCCCAACTTTCTTCCCCGTTCCAGGCCGTCACACAATCGGTGTTCAATCAATACATACAAACACAATCTAACATACAAAATTGATACGTTTGTCAGTACGTCTTATCAATTTATTTAACTCTCTTCAGTCTGAAAACGTAAATAGATTTGAAAGAAGTTTAAAAAACACATAACAAAAGCTTTTAGCTCAACAAAGGATTTCTATAATTCAACGACAGTAAATGTAACCCAGGTACTTTCACTAAGATTTGCAGCTTTTACGACTATCAGATTGCACAATTCAGTGCTGATTCACAAAACAAATGCGGAATCGGAACGCAAAATTTTGGACAACAAAATGCGGGCAGACAAAGCCACGGGGCGACAGCTAGTAACTAATATGTATATAACGTAACGTGTGCGTCACGACGTGTGCTAGCGACTTGTTTGCGTGTAGTTAGCGCTCGGAGGGACGGTGAAAGTGGTTACGTAATGATGCAGCCCGGCTGCGCCTGCGCACCGCTGCTGCAACTCGAAGCCGCTTAGGTAAAAGGAACATAATATTAACACTTAATATTACTATCTGTAAGTAGCTTATGCATGCGTTCGCTTCAATGAAGGAACCGCAATTTTATTGTTCTTCCTGTTTCTAACCTTATTATAAGGCTACTCACGAATGTCATAGATCTTAAAGGGTAATAAATTGAAGCAAGGATACTCACCTGGGACGAGAACCAGTTTCCAATCGTTTTTCATGTCTATGTCGACGTGGATAATAAAATATATAAATTTGAATATGTAATAACATTGATAATTTATCTAGTCAAACAGGAAAATAAATTGAGACTCAATAAAAAATCTGTCACACCTTCGCATAATTAGTAACGATATTTTTTCTCTTTATTTTTGTAGTATTAATGACAGTTTTAGCATAAATCAATAAACCTCTAAGTCATTAATAGTTATTATAAAACTCATAGAGATAAAAAAATAAGAATGCGTTCAAAATATTTAATTTCAACCTACTCTAGTTTATATACCTATCTAATTATCCGGACATAAATTGCATACCTACATAATTAAAACAAAAAGTAAACGATAAAAATTAATAACCAGAGCAATGTTATTGAGTAACGTACGTTGATAGAGTCATATGATATAATAGACGAATCCTAGTTTTAAAAACAAATGGTAAGTAGTTAAAAGTTTGCATTGACCCGTTCTATCTATATGCACTTAAAAAAAAAATATTTTCAATTTACTTATAGGAAAAAGTCAAGAAACCAGCCTTATTTTTTACTATCAGAAGCCATTTAGACTGAATTGCACGTGAAATCAAATAAATACCTTATTCTTTCTCCTCACTCTTGCGGGCTAAGTCGTAATAAAGTAAGTGCCTAACTGCATGCAACATTAAAAATATAAATGTATTAACTATAAAATAGATACCTAAGTGCTGCATTATCTATAAAAGAAAATAGAATTGGTTACCATACCAGCTTGGTTGTTGCACCTCTTATTATGAGACCAAAGTAGAGTATCTATTGTAAAAGCGTAATATATCCTGCTAATAGTGCTAATATTATAAATGCGAAAGTTTGTAAGAATGGTTGGCTGGATGAATGTTTGTCACTTTTTCACGCTCAAACGACTGGATCAATTTTGAACAATTAGGCATGGAGTTAGCTGGATTAGCACATAGGCTACTTTTTAGCTGACGTCAGACAGTAATGTTGTCGAAGCTTTAATCGACATTTGCGCGGGCGAAGAGGCGGGCAGCAGCTATTATTTCAATAATTGAGTACATTTACACTGACCTTTCTCATGTGCACTAGTTATTAAGACGTCTAGTTCATACCTGTAAAGATTGGCCGACCGACAAGGATTCTGCCGAGGTTGAGGGCAGTAATTGACAGCGCGGACGTAGCTACTTACTTTTAACTTACAGGTAAATTGGCTGTATTAAACTAGGTGAATAGATGGCAGCCAACATGTCATTATGAGCATTAAAACCTATACTTAAGTACCTACTTATTGTTCCTAAGGCGCTTCTGAAGGTGAGCGTGCGTCTGCATTCTAGTGTCCACTCTACATTTTCATCTACATCGTAATGTAGGTTACTTCGTATTATAAACAATTTTATATGCAGCATTGACCTAATATTATCTATGAAAAGTGTAAGTAGCGTTTGTTTTATCGCCAAACATTACACAACTTCAAAACAAAAAGCTTGGCGGAAAAAGTAGTCGTCCTGCTTACTTTTCTACTCAATTTTAATCACAACTTAATAATTATGCAAATAAACAACACATTCGAAACTCCATTCTGCAAGCTTCATAAAAACAAGTGCCGGTTACATCTAAGTTTACGTCTGCAGTTACGTTGATGTTCGCCGAGCAGTGAGCGGTAGTGACGCCACTGACGATCAACTTAATGCCTCTCATTTATTAGTTAGCAAAAACCGTGGCAGCAAACAATATCTGCAACAAGAGCATTGATGTAACAGCTGTTGCGCCGCGCAGGGGGACGATACTTTTCTCTCGAGTTTCTCCGGCGGCGCGCGCGCAGTCGAACCTTCGCCGCGGAAAAACACGCGCGTCTTTACTACTCTTCACGTTAATCTTACTTCACGCTCAAGCAACTTGTGAGCGAAATTATAGGATTATATTAAGAAATTTGTGTGAAAACCCCAGTTATAAAAGCGAGCATTGTGTTTGTGTAATTGATAGGTCGATAGAAAGTTGGTTAACTTGTTGCCTGGGTGAACAAACGTATATAAACACGGTATATTACAAGTGGTGCACCGGAGCCGGTGGACTAACTGTAAGGTTTGTTGCATTCATTGTTTACTTATGCTATACCAATTCCGGTTTAATGTAATTAACAATAGAAAATATTTTTAATTGATACCTAACAATTTCCTGTTGATTTTACATTAATAAATAAGTTATTAATTAATGCTTGGGCACATATTATTTTAGCTAAAATATTTTATGATGTAGTATTGAATAGCGACATTTAAACAAACAAAAAGTAAAACATTGCTGAATGCATGGGCAGTAAGGTTAACGGATAGAGCTATAAAGTAGAGAAAGCCTAACTTTAAGTCATTAAATAGATTGGACTGAAACGAAAATGTTTTTTTTTGCATACTCTGTCTAAGACATTAAATTCGTAGACATGTTTGGTATAAAACAGTAGCCCAATTTATGAAGCTTTTTCCAGACACCGGTCAATCAAAACGTTTATATTTCAAGGAGGCCTTTTTCAGGAACTTTCGATTATAACATTAATAACACAACTAAGTGGTAAACTAAAACTAATTAGTTTGTTAGAGTAGATAGAAGAATGAAGGACGCTAAATTGATGAAAGAAAGGATTTCTCTAATATCAAAACATAGAGTTCTTCATCAAAATATGTACTAACATTGATCACACATTTAAATGACTTTTACGACGAAGGGAGATTAGTAAACCGATATAACGAATAAGTAAGCTTAACATAAATAAACTAATAATTATGACTTCGTCCTCAAGCTTACGCTGATCTTGATGTCCAGAGAGGTAAAACTAATGAAGCTCAAGTGAGATTAAGCATCCTTGCAAATAAAGATTTCGAATTAAACAAACAAACACAAATTCCTACTTTCTGGTAAGGCGATAAAAAGCGGTTTGCAAATACCAAAACTGTTCTAAATAAACAGTAATTAAACCAAATTGGTGTCAAACTATTAAGTAAATATTAAATTGACACCGATTTGATTTGAGTTAAAAACTTCCGAGCGCTTTCTTTTAATAAAATGTTCCGTGAATCAAGCGTTCTTGATACTCAAGTACCGTGTTGCAGTACTCGGTATAATTGTTTAATTGAACACAGAGCACGTGAAAAAGATGCTATCTTATAATAACAATTTATTTATACCATGAATGTTAACTTGTTAACAGACAGAGGTTTTATTATGATGTATGGCATCGGATCATTATCTAGCCCTAGACTCTAGAGTATTGTGTACGAACTACTTGTGAATAATTTATTGGTAATATACAATTTATTTATTATTAATTTCTCGGCTCGTTTGGAGTATGTTAGAATGGGTAGGAGATCGTAGTGATTTATGATGCGTCACCGTATGGTCCACAGGACAAGCGAAGCAAATAAACTAGTTAGTGATAATCTCTAATCGATATAGTTCCTTTCTCTATCACTTATAAGAATTTTGGGGTAACAGGGTAAACGTTACTTTGTCCGTCTTGAAGTAGACAAAGGGCGTGTATTCCAAGATGAAGAAAGGTAGTAAGATTTTACCCTAATTATAAAACTATAAACCTTAAACTAAATATTTACTTCTAAATAACAAAGACAGCACTTAAAACAGTATGTCCTCTATTTCTTAAGTGACAATCGTAGTCAGAACAATCGTTAAGCGGCTGCAGGTCCCACGGCACCGATTCCTCTTGACGACTGGTTTTTTCGGGTTCAGTCTGCGATATACCGTAATTGTCTTTAATACTAGACACGAACACTTTCATAGGAAACAAATACAACATATAAATAAGCCGTGAAACGTGTGGAATACTTTCCTAAACATTATCTTATGAGTTATTTTCAGCAATTAGAGGAACGCACTCGTATGTTGTATGCACCGTTATATGCAGAATACGATGTATTGGAACGAACGGTGAAAAGGTAACAATTATAATCGTAGTATATAATTATTGGTACGTAATCGTAAATATACTTACTGACAAGTACTTTGTTAGTAAAAAGTATGTGTAATTTTGATCTCAACGTACTTGCGATATTTGGAAATCGCTTGTTGTAGAATTTGTTTCAAACACAAACACGAAAAAGAATTACTATTGCTAAAAAGGAAACTAATTTCTAAAAACAATAAGTTTTTTAGTCCAGGAAATGAAAATTGTAGAGTTCACTTTACGGTTAACTAACAACAAATTCTAAACCTAAACTTATGAATAATCATGTCAAGTCTCCCAGCGACTATTGCGCAAGCCTTGATCCTACTATCAAAAGGATATGAGGAAACTGTGGTCTTGTACCATTTGGCTTGTTCATGCGACACCAAATGGATACTTTAAGTGCCAAGCGTTTGCTCAACGCAATTTGTATGTATTCAGGTTAGAAAGGAGCATTCGTGCATAGAAGGCAACGTGTGGTACAAACTGTCCTATAAACACGATATTAGTACTCTTTTAAATAGGTTTTTTCAGGACAATACTCGAATTACAGACAACAATAGGTGTTACCTCTATTGCGGTAATGTCTCCCACATTGTAACACTAGTGTGTAACTAACATTACTCATTCGCGTCTAGTTATGTAAGCCCTTAGCGAAGTGACATAAACAATATGAAACGGTCATATTTATCTCTCGCTTGACATAACTCACACATTTATTTAGCGAGTTACAAACGCATAGGAGGCCTATTGATACGTTTCTTGCTGTACAACACAATACACCCAAAAACACAATACACATTCGAATGCACAGCGTAAAACAATTCGTGTTGCCGTTCACTGAATGCCGATATGATGAAACCCAGTATACGTGATATATTTATCAATCAGGCTGTAGATTTACGAAAGTCTAACGTGCACCGCCACCGCCGCCGCGTCGAGGTAACGGTCGACAGAGCGCGACACTCATAGGCGTGTGTTAAATAATGTTAATTCTATACCACTGTTCATAAGTCAAGTGATTTGAAATTCATATGGACTAATCATAGTTCCAGAAACGTCTACAGTTTTCAGGCATTAACGTGAGTGATGAAACCTGTATTCAGCGGCTAAACACACCAGTTAAAGTGAGTGTCTGAATGCCCAAAGATCAGCGTCGCACTAATAGACGGAATACCCACGATTGTCCCACTAACCTTAACATTTACTTCCTCTGTAATTCACGTTATTAATCTCCACTAAACATAACACAAGCTATTAATGTCAAGCGTGTCATTATGGATCTAATAGCTCCGTCAACGTTTATTTTAACCTTGAGCGTAGCTAACCAACTAAAAACTAATTCTGATCGTCCTAGTGACTGGCCAGTTGTATTTGGAGCCAAGCACCTATTACAATCTAATTTAAGCAAAACAAACAACATTCCTATGTATCCGGACCATAAATCTACGAGATATATTAAAAATAGATAAATTAATTACTAATTCGGGATTTGTATGCGTGAACCATCTCACTATTGTACTGCTAATCATATTAATCTAATATTAAACGTTTTGCGAAGGTTTTAAGCGATGTTACAACTTCCTTTTGATAATGTGATGCTACTTAAGTGAAGTACGTTTCGTGGGTGCAAGGTCGTCTCGAGTGTTCATTTAATGCTCTTTCCCAATTTTTTTGTCACTCAAGAAGTAGTTAAAACGTTTACTCGGTCTATAATGCATGTATGTATCACATGATCTCAAGTAAAATTACTAATTTGCTCATCTAACCAATAAAAGTGTCGTCTTAAAGAATATAACACTGTTTTCTCGCTTTCCAGTAATTGTGTAACATGATTTACAGCATTGACGTATGTATTGTAACTATTTTATATCATCGAAACATCAGAGAAGTATTCCCGTACAGACCGCATTCAGGTTTTATGTTAGCATTTATGACTTACGTACAATTTGCATCTAGTCTTACCTCTTTCATGCCTATATAAACGTTATTAAGCATACGACTTAATTTACGACAGTTTTACTGAGAGGCAGGGACGTATCAAGCAGTTTTTAATTATTTTCCGGTACGTAACGGTCTTAAAATCTGCAAATTAATGTACAAACGTGCAGTTTTACGTTCCTTGATAATTACGTTGAAAACTTCACGTGATAATTCATTCCATAAACTATTGAAGTGTGTTTAAGATAGCCATATAAGTTCCGAGATATCTAAAAATGTAAAGAAAGACTAAAGTAAAAAAGGTTTGGATTAGTCCTGGGTAACATAACCTAAAGGTCGTACATAGTTCATTTTGCTTACAAATTAGGTAGCTAGGACGCGTCAATTGACAGTTAATAATAATACTATGTTCATTGTGATGTGATTTATAAGTTGTAAGTCCATAGAACAGATATAAGTAAGTATAATAGTTCTTTTTATATTGTATTTTATCAACTTAGTGTTATTATAAACCAGTTTCTAGCCTTTCTTGTTTTTGCCGCGCTACGATGACATAAGTTTCTAAAAAAATATTATTCTATTAAGTAACTTGCTAATGATCGCTTTTATTAATTCTCTATACTATGAAATTTCGAGAAGATTAGATAATTGTTTTGTGAAATGAAATTTAAAAATCAATCTAATTTAACGTTTAAATGTAAACTTGATTTTTATTTACAGTAAAAGTTATTATTAAAACAAATTTAAGCGATACTGGACCTTACCACTTTGACATACAGTACCTTTTAAAACAACAGTTAGCGATGTTTTGTCGCCAGTACACAATATTTGTTTCTTCAAAATCTTCGTCGTCTTTGATTAAGTAAGTTTTCTGAATCATCAGTCACAGCATTACGACACAGCTTTCCACGTTACTTTATAAACACTTTCTATACCGAATGTTGTGCGCAATAACAAAATTCCATATTTATGATTTATTAGACAATGTAATGCATTTTTTTTTCCTTCATTTGTAATCACGGTACGTCGGTCTGTATTCTTGCAAAAGAATGAGGTATGATGTGAATTAAACAGGTATTGACCAACGTACAACAACAATGTTACAGACAACTATTTATTTGATATTTCTTTAATTATTTGCCTTCAATTTCACAGACACTAAAAAACTAATATAAATGTCCTTTAGTGTAAATTGAATAAAGCTTTGTTTTTAAATGTGATTAAATAATATGATGTATCTTATCAAAATTAAAAAAAAACGACAAACAAAGACGTTCTTTTCTTGAACCTAAGTCATGTGTGTAAAAGATTATCGGTATATTAATTTATCACGTGAACCACGTAGAACTAGGTAATTAAAACCATTGTAACGTGTCGACCCGTTCGATAGATAAGAACGCGTTGATGTCTTTTGTACGCAGTACTTTTATGTAGCTTCATATCTTCTAAGTTTTAAGTTACACTTGAAAACATGCTTATATTTTAAGTGTTTGTGTTAAGCATTACTTATATAAAAACAGGCAAGTAGGTTCATGTTTGAAAGGTCGACTCTACGCAAAGGAAAACATGAATTATGAATACAAGCTCGTTTATTTCAATAAGGGAACATTAAAAACCTTGAAAAAACATTAAATAGCTATACCAGCATTCAGTTTACAGTAATACTAGTATTTTAATACAAAATTAAAATATTAATTACACGGCAATAACATAAACTACGACTCTACATTTACAGCCCTTTTAAATACCTATTTAATTTTTGTAGCAATGTTTAAAATTAATTATACTTTTAAACCGGTTCTTAATTATGTACATATTTGAATAACAGGTAATAAATGTCTTGGAAAATAACTTGTATTTTTTGCTATTGCCAAAAGTTATGTGACAAGGTTTTTATACAAGGTACCTTGTAACTGCCTCAAAGTGCTACCTATGTATATGTACTATTATCTGTTATTTTTGGCATACTTCTTTCCTTCTTTACTTCATTTGTAATCAGAATTCTTATGTTAAAATATTTTCAATAGCACTTAACTTAAATAACAGAATTAACTTTCGTTGGAGTTATTTACGCGGTTTTAAGTGCTTTACATACTTTATTTGATAGTTTTTTTTTTATTAAGATTGCTATCAAAGAATGTAGAAATTTTAACAAATTTCTCGTGTGTGTGGATGTAAAAGTGAATTGAATTACTTCAACACTGGTAGTTGTATCTGTTGATTTACAATATTCTTTACCTGAATAGGTATACCTACTTGTAAATTTTATATTGAAGTGACCTTAATACTTTTTATCACAAAACACTTTGCCTTTTAATTTAATTGAACAATTTTGAACTTAAATAAATATTTCTGAATGTAGAGACTGCTTACCCATTTAGGGTAATACAAAATTCTCTTGTTATTTAAATAGTAATAATGTATAATTTAACGATTGCAATTACTAACTATTAGTACATTTATACATATTTATTTCTAGGTAATCAAAATATCCTACAAGTTAACATTTAATTATATTTGTGGCTAAGTGTCTGGGAGTATATTAATTTCTGTAGAGCCCAGTTTAAACTTGAAAGCGAGAACAGTCGGGTCAGTGGCGCAACCGTTATTTGCTGTCATTATATCATCGGTAAACGAACACAGCGGAAGTGCCTTTGGTTTAGTTCGGATGACCGGCCACAAAGAACAATATAAAAAGAGCAACGTATAACCGGAAATTGAGGGGGCCTACCATCACTTAAGATAGCAGTAAGAATTGCTGCATTGTAGGAAAGAGATGACGCTCTACACTACATAGAGCATTGATTATTTTACATTAGCATCAGTCCCAACCTAATGTTCCAACTCAAGAAGTGCTAGTACTCGTAGAGTTTACTCCAGTTAAATTTCCTTTTTTTTTTAAACGGCTTCCTAACTAAGGAATTTAATCCTTGTATCGCGGGGGGTTTTACAGACATTCAATTCACATGACACCCAGACTCAGAACAAGCCTTTGTGGATCGCACAAATAATTGTCCTAAGTCCTAATTGGCGCGGTGGTTTGGCTATCCATGCAATCGATTTAATTCTGATAGAATAGTACGCTTCAACCAACATACACAATAGATACTGGCTTAATATAATTGATTGCCTATTGTATACAAGTATAGATTACCTGAAATGACAAAAAGTTGACGTGCGTTCCGGGCAATGGTTCTGGCATAATTAAACCTTGACATGATTATCACAGTAACCAATCGTGTGATTGGTTGTAAACCGTCACTGTTTATATCAGCAATGCATGTCGGAAATCACGCATAAAGATGCTTCCGAGTATATAATTAAACACATAAATGATATTGATAGCACAAAAGGTTTAAAAGGCAGTTTTTTAGTGAAGGATTGATTGAGCCACGTTATGAAGAGCGCCAATTTTATTGTTACCAAACCAATGGATTGATATTTTCAGAGACTAGGCGGTCAAAATATACTTAAATCTTCTTGTTATGTTTAGCGTCTCTTTGTATTACAGTCTACTTATATCTTCTAGGTAAACAAAAGGATGCGCGTATATACTCAATTACATATATCATTACAATGGTTTGTTATGTCTCTTTCGTAGTATTCTGCTTAACATATTTAAATGTAGGAAGTAGAGTTGTTCATGACAAAGAACTTTGACGTCAATATATAAAACCATGACGTTCTCTTCACATACAATTATACAGTAAGTACAAGATCTTTATCCACAGTACACTAATTAATTATTTACCCACTTGTTTATAATTTTAATAAGAAACGTTTTCTTAAAACACTAATCGGTGGAGAGAGAATTAAAAGTGCACTCATGTATTGTGTCAATGCCGCATGCATCGGTCTTTCGACTTTCACTAATTGAAACCAAGGAACGGCCAGCACTCTAAAAGCTTAAATGATGCGATTAAATCGAGTCGTGCAAAGACCATAACCACGTTTGTTTGATAATGATACCTCGCTCGCTTACTAACACAGCGTTGGATTTTGATCCTTGTGATGATATCGGAATGTTTTGTTTGTGTGGCGTTGTCCGAACACTGAGTTACGAACTGGCTCGAGGTCGTGGCGAGATGTATTTGAGTGAAAGTTGTGATAAGTCCACGCCGTGGTCGCCGCCGGTCACTATCCCAAGTCTGTGTTCATTCGTTTTGTTCGACATGATCGCTTATGCATGACCTTTTAATTTCGAGGCGTGGGTAGACGCTAATCAGGTGCTTCAAAGTGGATCGTGTGACTAACTTCTGTCATTAACTATGCAACTTTTTCTCTATTTATCTTTGGTTACTCGTGGCTGATTGATTCGCTTTTATGGCTCACATGACCAAGGCAAGGTTTGACAAGGTAAAGCAAAACAAAGCTGATTAAAAAGAAGAACGTCTCTTGTTATTTTAATGTTTTTCTACTGCAAGTATCTTTTACTTTAAATAAGTCTCTTCTGCCCAATTCGACATGCGAAAAGTAGATAACTTACAACTCAGTCTAGACAGACTAATGTATGAACTGCGGATAACTCAGTTTTTATTAAGCTTGATAGATGTACATTGGTAATACAAGTCATAATAGTGTAGAGAGCCGGTCAGGGCTTTAGGGCCCCTAAAGGTTGATTGAAGGGTACTTAGAGCTCCATGTTTATGGGTTTAACATACCTTTGATAATTAAATAGAAGTCGTTAAACGAAAATCGGTTAAAGGTTATTGCTGCGGTTAAATTTTAATTATATCTGTAAATGTTTATTTATATGCATATATATTATTATATACTTATGGCAAGTGCTACTAATTATAAAGATATTGCTTTGAAATACAGGAGCAGTCATTTTCAGAACTTTTACCACTTATACGAACAGTATTTTTTTTTACATTCACACAACGCTGTCTAGTCTCTTTCAGTATACATGTTGTGTTTTTGTGATATACTTAGATACTATCTCAAACTCATTATTATTCACTGATAAATTTGGGTTAAGTCGTCTATGGGATAATTTAATGTTTTTATTTAAGTTGCATATATGATTTCCATTTTTGTGTTAGAATTATGTTAAATAGCGAATAAAAACTAATCCGGTGAAATATAATCCGATGCATTTATACCTTTCCTAGTAGATTTTTATGCGAATATAATGTAAATTAAACAGGGTCAGGTCAGGTCATATTTAAAGCTAGGTCATTGATATCTATATGCTTGTAAAAATTGTATACATAATCAAATCAAAGATATAATTTCAACAAAACCATACACAGAACTACTTATTTAAAACAAATGATTTCACTTGTATTAAAGCAGGCTACGGGTGTTTGATTAACCGACATATTTCATACATTTGCTCAGGTGCATATTGCTATACAATATTTTTTAATTTCGGCCATGGTCAAATGTTTATTTGCATATTTTGAAAATACTGAATTTTTATCAATAAATATTGAAGAGCCATTGGCTATATTGTTCTAGCGTTACGCTATTATATGTATGGGACATAATACTTGCAACAATAAAACAAAATTAATTGGCAATTACTTGGAATGTACTTTTTAATCTTGTTGAACAACTAAACATACACAGAATCATTCTTTTCTCAGACAAAAAACGGTCATCTAACAAAAATAATACCTACTGCAACTCGTAGCATTGTTATTAAATATAATATCACATCAAAATACTAAGGAAAAAAAAAACATAATTTTCAATGAAAAGTATCACAGACCACAGACATTTACACAAACAATCGCAAGTAAATCACCACTATCAGTCTACATCGGCAGACAGTTTTCACATCGATGCTCTAACCGTTTCCGATGCGCCGCCCCGCGCTAATTGCTCGCTCCTCGCTGACAAACAGAAGAAAGTCTGCTGTGTTCGATTTACATAACCGACCGCCGATATTTCACGCCACATCATTCAAATGCAAAACACCGCTCTCTCATTAAACACTTTGAAAATCTAAATACAAAGAAGTATTGTAAACTAAGTAGTAGAATACTAGAAATACTAACATCCCGATTTTACGGTTACTTCAAAACATATTTTAGTTCAGGTACTGGGTACATTGAGTTACGTAACCATCGTTTATTTATTTAGCTGACCATTATATCACTTTGATTAGAATGTCCATTGCTAGTACTTAGCGACAAAACGTTTCCGTATCGGTAACGACTGTAACTAACACTTATTACTCTCGAATCGAACAAAACAAACAAGCAATTGTTCTGATAGTAAGTTACTCGATTATGTAAAAAGTTGTCAGCGCAAAAGATTTATGTTTAGTTGTCGTTCAGAAAAATCTCATTACATTGAGAAACATGTTGACTAACCTTCTAACACTAAGCTAAATTAAAATGGCTTTAAATAGGTACACACGTGGCCTTGCTAGAACCATTTTGTTGTTTGTCTTTATTATTTCAACCTTAACAATAATTTTGCTTAACTTTTTTGTAGGTGTAACACAATAGACGAACAGACGAAAGACTCATTTGTTTGGAAATTTCCTTGTTAACGGATGACAACACTTCAGTGTGATTATGTCGTTGCGTATGTCGAATGAAGCAAAGGCAAATTATGTCGGATTAGCGCCTATTAACACACGGAAGGAACGGCCAGTCTGGCGTGCGTGTACCTCCTACGTGTTGGATGTAAGCAGCTACTGTCTGTTAATCATGATTGCTGCAATCATAATTTATTAATTACCTCCAAGACTGACCTTTTCATAAATCAAACCGAAATATATGTAGCCTAGAAAATAGAAAAACAGATAGAATCTATTAATCTCTACATATAATATGAACATCCGCTAATTAAAAACGTATTTGTTATTTATGGTTTGGATCACATACATTTATTTCAGAAGTCAGTTAAAATACTATTAGGTACCTATATGTTATCAATATACCTAAATATGCAAGAGGTGTTCTTCTTTTATTAGGTCAACAGGATAAAAACTGTTCCTAATAAGGCAATCAATCGGTTGATTTTTGTCACAATATTTTCCTCGAGTCAAAGAAAATTAATAGTGTTTTGGTATTGAATCCTCAACCTTTATGAAGAAAAACGATTTCTACCATCTTTAAGGGGCTTTTTCCTTTTATTTAGGTTAGAGCTCTCCACACACCTTAGGTTAAGGAAAGCATGTACTATGTTCATGCATCAATCATCAGCGTTCTAGTCTCGCCTGTCATTCGGTCGGCTTTTCATTTTATCTCGGTAATAAAGTTGTTCTAGTAGATTTAAAATAGAAACGTTTCTTTACGAAAACTCGATTTCACTAGTAACAACAGTAGGTTCTATCTATTAATTAGTAAAAGAAAACGAAACGGTAGAATTAATTCTGAGAAATGAACAGGTTTCTAAATTAGCTTCGTTCTTTTCACACAAAAATGAGTTTAAGCCATTTGATGAAAGCCATTTTCCTCGTTTTTTTAACATATACAATGGGAATGTAGAACACAATCGCGCAATTCAATTAATCATCCGTTTTCAATTGCAAAGCTTGAATGACTTTTATATCATTTGGTTTATTTTATTACGATGGCTGCTTTCTTATGTTCTTTCTTCTATCTGTACCACAACTTTCAAACGGGTGAAATTTTATTTTTATCATACAGTTCTCTTCCCACGGTCACAATTACCCTAATTATGCCTGTCTGCCCTTACCACGACCTGACCTTAATGTGGTTCAACCCTGACAAAAGAATATCGCAGGTATTCTTATGCACTAGAAGTTGGTACGGCCAATATTATTTTTCCTAGTGCTAACATCTGTGTTCACGCATGCATACTAAATAGCAGACGTCAAATAAATAGTTCAACAAGCTGGATAAATACCATGGCAGACATTAATTTATAACTCTTTCACGAAACGCAAACGAATGAAGAGTGGGATTCTTTTAATTCCTCAGTTTTTGTGCTCGTGTTGAATGTTTGCGATGAGACTAGCTTTAAAGTAGAGCTCGTCCCAGTATGGCACTGCTCTCCACTAAGATAAAGCAAAAAGCTCTCGTACAGTCGCCTAGAAAGCTTTGCAATAGAAAAACTATAAATTTAATGGCCCAATCAAGACTGTTTTACTGTGATTAGTGGTCGTATTTTTGTACGAGGTTTGAAAAATACTTGGGTGTTATAAACTTGACAATAACTCTGGGCATCGCATGACTTGCATGATTTAAAACATTGAAATTCTGTGTTATTCGTAGTACATTAATATCTACAAGTATTTTCGATTGTTCGTTGCGTGCTATTGTGAGTGTATGTGCATGACAGTAATACGACACGAAGGTGCAAGTATCGAGGCTAATAATTTCAAGTCGTCGAAACAGTCCCGGCTAGTGACGGACAGATATCGTCACTGAAGGAGAGGGGTGTAGCTGCGGTCAATGAACATGCCAACCGTAGAGAATGCGTTCTTACCCCCCACGCTCCCCGCTTCCCGCTGCATACAAGACATTCTTTCGTAAACCAATTTCAATTCGAAGGTTGGTTTTTAACGGAAGTATTGGTAATTGCTTATATAAATGCAACTGCATTGATCAGTGACTGACTATTGAGCTGGTATCGATGTGAGGTTCGTTAGGTTCAAATTCATGTGTTGGTTCAGTAAAATGTCTAAAATATCCTTCGACGCAAAAAGTGTGTCTCTACCACTTATCTGTGAATTCAAGTGACACAGTTTCCAGAGTCAACATTCGGATTGGAATCTGAATAACCGCGAGCGATATAAAAACGCCTTGAAAAAGTGTATCAAAAACTAAAAGTATGATAATGGGACAGTGTAGCGATTCAATCCATTTACTCAAATTACACGAATGCAGTTACACGTTATTATTCCAGTTTGTCGTGAGTTTGAGTGCGGCCGACTGTGAAATTAGGACATGATTGCTGAACAGTTTCAGGTCAATAGCTTCGGCCAACATGTTGGTAATGTTGGTGAGCCATGGGTCACTGTATGGCCAACATTCGATTACACAGCGAAATCACTTATCTGTCGGATTTGAAAGTTCAATTCTCACGGCATATAAATGCTGGATGTATAAACGTATACTTAGCTTAGCATGATCTTGATAACGTCTTAAAAGAAAACTTAATGTGCGGTTGAGGCTTAATTACAATATTTCACATGGTTTGACCCCAGACACTATTGTAATCAGGCTGTTGAACAGTTAATATCCTGTTAACATTAATATATCTGACATAATGCTATCAGTATTACTTTTAATAAGCAATTTATGCTTTTAATAGTACTCGTAGTACAATGCCGCTGTCTGCAATCCGCATACTAATTAAGACTTTTAACACTTTAATACGATGAAATAACCATTATAATCCATTTACTAGTTACAATCGCGAGACTTTACTGTTTGTCGAGGCCTCTACATGTCTACTTCATTAATTTCGAGGCAGGCAACGTTTTTTGTTTAGATTTAATGGTGTTTTCTGTCGTACCGGTTCCTACAGGTGGGGCCTCAAACGAACTCAACCCAAGTACTTACTATACACATTAAACTGTTAATGTAGAGTCACGAAGAGGTTTTGTGTCACTTCAGTCATAAATTACCTAAAAGAGATATTGTTAAAGTCATAAAAATAAAAAGTACGTTTACTACGATTAGTTTTTTTCTTCGTCAAAGAAGTTGAAAAATTTGGCTTAAATCGGACTAATTGTATGGTTCTTTACTTATTTTCTAAATTAAGTCAGTATTACTGATTGGTTCTAAGATATAATAAAGCTATCAGCAAGACCACCTGATCCAGCGGTTATCAAAATCAGGAAATAACATTTTAATATTAAGTACCTACTGTAAGCTTAATTGAAATCGCCATTACCTTTTTCATCCAGAGAAAACCCACAAAATCTATGATTCATTGATATAATAAATCACGTGTTCCAACATTTGTCATTCCATTCACGACACTGCCTCTTTTAGCATTCATAGAAACAAAACACAACATTGTTTCGTAACTATTGTCAGAGAACAAAACACATGAGAACTGTTCACGAACTAGGAAACTGTCGGTAATGATATAATTAGCAGTGACTAGTAGTCGCGGGATCTTTGACGGCTTATTGTCTAACAATGTACTATTGTATTGGGGTTGTTAGCACCTTAAAAAGTAGAGTCTTCGAACTGTCGTGTTGTGATAAGATCCTATTAATTAATGCATTTGATACAAAGTAATTACAACAGCGTGAACGAAGGTTGACCCTAGTTATGGTCAATTTGTTGCGATTGTAACGTCTTAAGTGCTTTCCTGTTTTTCTTATGATTCAAGTAATAAGATAATTATGGTATTGCAATAATATGCATGATTGTTGTTATTATGTATTCAAATTAACAACAGAGAAGGTTGTATATTTTTGTCAATTATAATACAAGATTTACAGCAAGATAGAAGGTTATACATACTACTTCTATAGTTAACTGACATTGTCAGAAACTTTAACGACTAAGGAAGGGCTAAATTGAGTAGAAAGTTAAATAGACAGAATGCGTGTTTAAACCTCAACCCGAATAAACTATCGGCCGAAAAAAGTTCAATAGTCTAGGGAAGCTCTTAAACACACACCGCTTCCATACTTTTAAGCGTTTCCTTCAGCGTTAACTATTAAGATATTACTTATCCAAAGTAAGTGTGAGATAACGTTTGTAACCATTGAATGTTTTTGTCTCTGAATTATCTAACAGCGTCAATAGACAAAAAGCCTTTGGTGTTTGGTTGCGCAAGCTCTGACATATGATGCTGACCTGTCAGGACGGAACTATGAAAATATAAATAAATTACTTATACAAAGCTACGGGCTGCACATATTACTTAACTATAGACACAACATGACCTCTCTGTTACACAATTTCCATATTTGCTTCTCTCAGAGTGGAAAATATGTTTCGAAGAAAATGGGAAGAGTCAACAATAATTAAATTTGCTCCAGCGGTGTACACACAAAATCGTACTTGAGAAATATAGCCATGTACGTTTAACCTTTACTTAAAATTATGCATTATGCAGATGTACAAACTGCCCTATATTTTCGGGGTGCACAATATTGTTGTACCTAGAGCTAATTTTCAGTCGATTTCCGGAGATCAAGTTTTTGTTTGCTATCCGTAATACGATATCAATTATTACATTTTATTGTGTAAATCTGTTTATGAATTTAAATGTTTTATTAGACTTCTAATATTAACTGAAGGCATCTAATAATCACTGTCTTTTTGGCAGCTCATCAGCCGACGATTTACTTTTATTTAAGTACTATTTCTTACCAAATAATTGTTATAATGAATTTCATACAATAATTATTGCTTGCTATTATTTTCATAGTGGTATATTTGTCAGTGTGATCGTGTTTTGTCCGCAGGCGGTCGTGAATGCCGGGCCGCATGGATGGCGGCGCACGCCTGCCGCTCGCTCGCGTTACTGCTCACTGCACTGACGCTGGTTATAGCCAAATGTAAGTAAATGTCACAATTAACATGTTTTTTTTTAGTTATTAAGGTCGCCCTTTATGATTTATAAGATTTATCGTATCAAAAAAGGTAAAGAATCAGTTTAGTATGTTAACAATATTTTTTATGACTCTACATTTTCCATATTTGGTTACGGTTGAACTAAGATAGGAGTAATTAATAGTAACTTAGAAATTGGATCATTTGGTTTCAGACCGGTAATTTACGATGCTACTATAACGAACATCAAACTGCGTGTCAGAAAAAGAAGGACATTTTGAAATAATTTTGTGTAGGTACTTCTTAAAATACGCAACATACGAACAAACTACTTGTAACATTTTCGTAAGCCTCGACTCAGCCTCAAATGCATTTCATAGATTTACAATAGGAGTTTGTAATAAAATAACGACATTAAAATGAACCAAATGCTCACAATTTACGTAATTCTAGACTGACAATAAAATTACACTTTACAATTTATTCATGGTCTGTTACTTGCAAATAATGACATCGACCCAACCACTATAATATTATAATTGAAAACAGTTTATACGCCACTGCAGTTGCACACAACAAAACAATTATTCTGAGTGTCAAGTTATCATTTATTATAGTTTAAAAACCGTTAGTATATTATAGTTTTTGATGACTAATCCTTGGCTTTGACCCAGTTTGCTGCACGTAGATAATTTCACGTGTCATGCAGTGGTATACTAAGTGTTTCGACCTGTACAAGGAATTGACATTTCCATTGAACAAAGTAGACTGTTGAATTTCCCATGATTCTCGAGGCTGGGAGTGGCCTACTCTTGTCCATAGTAGGTCTCGCATTCGAGCTACATACTGCCCTACAACGGTCGACAGATCAAGGCCACACTGAGCAGCAAAAAGTGGTGACAGTCGTTCACCCGGAGACAACTGCCTGCATTCAGGTTACCTACCGGCGAACTGCCTTTCGCTCCTTGTTAAAATGCGCTGCAAAACACTCAAGCTATACCAAGAAACAAGTATGAAGTGGACAAACATTTGTTAAGCGTTCAATTAGGGTCGTTGAATATTTGTCGACCAATATTGGTTGTTGGCAGGAGTTTATAGCAGGGTCAAAGTGTATAAACCAACTAGAACTGTATCCGCTTACGCAAACTTACTCGCACCTCAATGCAAGCAAGGTATATTGCAACAACTATTACTATTGGCCAGAAAACTTTTATTGTTAACGTAAAATCTATTCTGCACAACGTCTGAGGTCAGATGTTTTTAATCAAAACCAATTAGAGCAGTAATAGTAATATACAATACCTAAATGCTGAATACACTCTATTATGGTATACATAGAATGGCACTATTTTTTTTTAACTTTAAAAATGGAACAAACTGATTAGTAAATCACCAATAGCTTTGTTGGTTTAATTACACTAGTTCCTTGATCAGTGACGACACATAATTATCATTTTTTGTCACAGATGCTGAGTTAGAGTCATGGCGGGGAGCAGGGAGGCCAGCCACGGCCGCGCAGGAGGCCGAAGACGAGAAACGAGATGTCGAACTGCTGGAGGCAGTCAAGGAGTCCATGAGGGAATGGGAGATGAAACGAGCGAGAACCAGGTAATAACAGCACCACTCTGCACTAGTATAATATCATATCATCATATCTAATGAGTTTGAATGACCAACAGTTTTTTTCCTAGCCTGTAGTGTCTCACTTGACTGCTGGGCAATGGCCTCCCCCAAGTCCTTTCATGATTCTCTATCTTGACCACTATGTGATTAAAATATATTTATCTTCTTTGTCTTAATATCGGTAGAAGATAAAGCTACAAGGCTCTTTTGGCACGTGGGTGACTTTAACATGAGGGCATCGCTTTACATCTTCGCATTAAGAATCAACTGCTGCCTGAAAAAAATATTGGTTTTCCATTTGATATGACGATATTAGTTCTGATTTCAGCCACGTGCCAAAATGTCCTTGTAGCACTATAATAAGTACTGTACTCTGTCTGTTTGTCTGTAATACGGAATTTTTAAAACGTCTTTGTAGGCATTATTGAAACATAGTGGCATAATAAGGCCCACTTTTATTTACATTGTTTGATAATGAAATTAACTATGAACTAGAGTTAGAAAGAGAGAACTAGAAAATATTTCTCAGATTTTCTGATTTGAATTATACTTTTTTTAATAAAAAAATACCCTCGATAAACTAAGAATATAAACTTTTTTGATATTTAGTATTGAAAATATAACATTGTGACTAATTACGTTAAGTTATTGCTAAAATAATACCATTTGTCTTTCACTTCATTTTATTTTCTAGTTTATAAAACTAGAGTAAATTATTAATACAAACTTATGTTCAAACTCATTATATGTACATATACATTACTTTTATTAAAAGACATGATAATAATAATAAAAGAAAACACGAGCAAAACCGGTACGAATATAAGTCTTCCGATATCGGGAATCGAACCCGAGCCTCCTGGGTGAGAGCCAGGTATCCTAGCCACTAGACCATTTCGGATCGTACTGAAAACTCGAAAAATTACAGTAATAACAAAAGTGGTTTTATTAGAGAAAAGTCATTCCATGTTAATATTCATTTTAATCGAAACATGTTTACTCTCATCTCTTTGACTGATACAAGAACTCTGTATTAGGGATGTTGACTGTATGTAGAATACAGTTAACATCCCTAATACTTTTTTTACTTACTTATATGGTCTTTAATCTTCATAAATTTCCTTTACTTTCGTTTTAACGTAAATTTCAACAATTCAATTTAATTACTTACAATTAATACAATTTCAAAACTGAATCAAAAGGTGTCGTCATAGATTTACCATTTACGTCATAGATAACAAGTTACCCATTAGTTATCGTAAGTTACCTACAAGGAAATTTAAAACTTGTATTAAATCTAAACTATCCAAAAAAGGATATTACACAATTTTAGATTATTTAAATGATAAAACCGCTTGGGATTGAGTTGCTCGCTTATACAGCTATCGTTTGTCTCCATTACTTGACATGTTTTGTGCTATTGCATATATTCATTTATAATCTTGACATGTTTTGTGCTTCTGCATGTATTCATTTACAATCTTGACATGTTTTGTGCTTTTGCATATAATTATTTATATTTATACAATATGTATTATTATTATTTAATTATGTACCTTGTTTATAATGGTAAGGAATTATGCAGTGAATCAGTGTTTGGATAAAGATTTCATCTGTTTTTTATTTATTAACCGGCAGCAGATTCGTCATGCTCCCTTAGTCGCCACTGCTTGCGGTGGCGTCTCGGGTCGGGTCACCTCCTTCCCTCAAATATGGCGAGGGAGGTGATGGCTGACCCCTGCGTCATACTCGTGAACGGGTGCTGCTTGCGGTGGCTGGTCGGTCTGCTGACCTTGGGTTCAGTAGTTAAGTTTGCTTCTTTTTTTTTGTAGTTCTTATCGACCTAAAACATTGATTTGTCTGGCACGGCTCCTACCTTAATATTTGTCATAATGTAAAAAGACAGCGTGCTGCTGGGGAGTTTGTTGCGCCGTTTCTTCTCCCGTAGCGAAAGCACAGGAAGCGGTGAAGGGTGGGCGATGGGTTGCTGTCTATTGTAATTTTTGACATTCGAAAAGTGCTACATTGTAGTCTAATTTGAATAAACGAATTTTGAATTTTGAATTTTTTTGAATTCATAATGATTTTGTAAAAGCTTTTGAGTAGGTACATTACTAGTTAAAAGGAACAGTATTTATTGGAAGATAGCAAGATAAAATAGACAAATTATTCTATGTAATGGCTAGACTTACATACATTTTAAACCGAAACTACCACACTGTTTTATAAGAAAAAAAGCAATTTCTTAAAAAAAAAACTGTGAAGATCGCTGGTCCCGCTAACTTGCAACCGTGGCCTTCTTATTGATCTTTTATCTACGTCTGTGTCAGTGACGTCAAGTTAAAACTATTTTAAGAATAAATTTAAGCAATAAGGTCTTATTAGATACGCACCGGGCCTTAATACCCGCAAGTTCCTACAAAAAAAGTATTTCTGATAGTCATTATGTAAACATAAACTTTCAGGTATACGTAACACATACATAGTAAGCGAGGGAATAAGATCTTAACAAAAATGTACGACGTACAACAAAGACATGACACAAAGTAGAAATATGTCTTTTTTGTCTTTCTTCACATCAGCTTTGTTTCGGCTGTGAAATATTTAAGTATTATGTAACACGAGGTATGTCGCGCACAATGCGTACGTAATTTCTTTCATTTTATTTGCGATTTCTTATTTACACTTTTACATTCATAATGAAAACATCAACAAAAAGAATGCTAGCGACATAAGTAGGATGTCTTTTGTTTTCTGTATTTTTGCACGCGATTCTAATTGTCTTGAAAATCGAATAGCTATCCAGAAGAATCAAATTATAATATATAAATAAACAAATGAAGGAGTAAAGATTATTTGTAAGTATATTCGTTTAAAACACTGCGAAGTTACGAATGTTTCAGTAATGGTGGCGGGTTAACTTTCTCCTTCGGCTACATTGTAATGAAGTTTCTATCGTGCAAATTCATTTCGCTAGTGAGATACGTGGATAACAAAACACGGTTTCATTGGTAAATAAAATAAGACAAAAGTAAAGTAAATGATTTCCTTAATAGTTTAGTGACTCTATACCTACTTTCTAGCAACAAATGAATTAGTAGGCAGGTATGTATAGGTTATTGTGTGACTGAATAGCAATTATGTATATTTAGCAGACTTCTTCCGTGTTTAATTTTATTTAAATATTTGTAACCATCTATACTTATACCTGTAGATGGTTAAAAAAGTGATAAAAACCATTTTCAAAACTCTTTTGCTGTAGTTGTCTTAAAGTAGTAAAACTGAGGCAATTTACTACTAAATTGGGACTCGTATGAAAAGCTCTACGTGTTAAATAATAACTTGATACAAAATAACGGAAACGTGTAGGTATACTTTCAATGAACTAATAATTTGGTTATTATTTCAAACTCTTACCAACCCGCACACCTTTGTTTACGAGAATAACGTCTTTTAACCTCGTCGCTTCAGTCAAACGAGTATTGTTCACAAGCATTTGCTAGATTTTACGCACAGCAATAATCTCTAACATATGTAAATATATTGCCTTGAACATTAACACATATGTCATATGGGCATTGTTTACATGTGTGGCAAAGTATGCCACATTTTGCATGGCTCTTAAACAATTCGTATCTAGGTACTTCCTAGTTTAAACATACAACAAAATACATAGTTTTCTCTTCTAAGAGCGAATATATAGGTACAGACCAGTAAGTGTTTGTCCAATCTAAGACTACCATATTAATATTTCAACATTCTTGGTCAGTGCAATGTAATTTTTTATCGATTGTTGTTATCCTCAGGAGTAAGAGATCGCAAGGCAGCGTATGCTATGGAGAGTTCGGATGTTTCGAGGATGCTGGGCCATTCGCGTACCTGGAGACGCTGCCCAGCCCACCGCAGGAGGTCGGCACGCACTTCCTCCTGTACTCCACCGTTAGCCGGTAAGCATTAAGCAAGCTACAAGTATTACAATAGCTCGTGAATTTAGGTGCAACCGCGTAAATCATAACTTGATGTGCAACCTCAGGTCATGATTTATGAGTAAAAAAAGGTAGTAGAGTCTTATGCATGACTGCTTCTAATCCCCTTCAAATAATTTCTAGACTAGCTCGAAATTATATACATTTCTGGAGGCCTACAGCGTAAAAGCGCTGAGCGGTGTCACTCTTCTCTATCTGTAATAACACTGCTTTAAGATGTACCTAGTGATATGCAGTACGCCCATACCGCAGAACTTAAACCACCATAAAATCCCATAATATTTTCAGAGGGGACCAGCCTTTACTTGCTGTATCAGCGAGCAACATGTCGGCGGCGTGGGGCTGGGCGGCGCGCGCCTTCGAGCCCAACCGCCCGACAAGGGTCATCGTCCACGGGTTCGGCTCCAATTGTGACAACGTCTGGGTCTACGAGATGAGGTCGGCTCTGATGGCCGTGGTGAGTGGTACTTTGAAGCATTTATCAATTAAGATGAATATATGGCAAACATAATACCGTGTTTTTTATTAATATTCCAAGTCCAACAACTACTACTTGTCACACGTTGGTCCGGTTTTTATGAACGTTAGTACTTGCTGAATCTAAAATGGTCAGAAAGTGTAGCGCCAGTGCATGACCAAAAACAAAAATGTTAATGGCTATATTTCAAATAGATTACTATAAAAATAAACAGTGAAAACTTTTAAATTGGTAGCTACTTAATGCCATAATAATAAACTAACTTCAACACACACGTGAACGAGACAGATCTCTACAAATTACTTTATAATGAGTAGATAGGGATTACGTAACATACGAGTAGTGTTGTTTTTCACTATCATTATCACTAAGTGTAATATAACTCGTTTAACTTGCAGGAAGAATGCAATGTCGTTTGCGTGGATTGGGAGGGAGGCGCCACAATGCCAAACTATTTAAGGGCAGCCGCGAACACAAGGCTTGTTGGCAAGCAGCTGGCAATGCTGTTGCAAGGTAATTGAGGTCATGGGACCATTATGCTAAATGATATGCTTGATATGCGTTTATCAAAACAAAATTTATACTTAAAATCTAATTCTGCATAAGAATTTACAAATGGATGATTTACTTACCTACGTGTACGTATCTTCGTGAACGTCCGGTTTATAAATAAATAATGAAACTTTAAAATAATATTGTAAATTCACCTCATGATATACCTAATTAGATCTAATTCTGCATTGATAAGCTTAGTAACACGTAGTTAAATAAACTTCCAAGTTTTCCAACCCTATCATACTTTGAATGGAACTTGAGTCATGTATTTCCGAATCTTTCAATCCTTAATTTAGCTCTAAACTTTAGTTGAAAGTTTTTGAATATCATACGATTTGTTGTAATACTTCCAGGTTTCGCCAAGCATATAGATTTGCGGTTCGAGGACGTCCATCTCATCGGTTTCAGTTTAGGAGCACATGTTGCCGGGTTTGCGGGCTCTGAGTTGCGAAATATTAGTCGAATAACAGGTATGCATATAAAAAGAAACTTGCCTTTACAGTAAAACATAATGTGTATCATTAATTGAAAGCGTTCTTAATATTGTAATTATTCTTACTAAAATTGTACATGATTTATTTCACAACTGTATTAACTTGGTGTACAATAAAGAGAATTCTATTATTTTCAATCCACATCATTGTGTGTACAAAACTAATCAACCCTTTTCAAACGCATCACCATTAGTAGGTAGGTATACCTAATATGTACGTAGAACCAGTCATAAAAGGTACTTTTCTTACGATACTTACCATTGTCTTACAGGATTAGATCCAGCCGGACCACTGTTCGAGTTCCAGGACCCTCGCGCTCGTTTGGACCGCTCTGACGCTAAGTTCGTGGATGTCATCCATTCTAACGGCGAAACCCTCATACTTGGAGGCCTAGGGGCCGCTCAGCCTCTAGGGCACGTCGACTTCTATCCGAATGGAGGGCGGGTGCAACATGGGTGCTCTAATTTGTAAGTTACACTTTAACGTAATCTAAAATATATCTCCAAACGACTTGTTCAAAAATACCCGATGATATTGGCCCTAGATAGGTTATCAATCTCTTTCGATGTATCATAAACCGTTAGAGATCAAAAATCACACGTGTGCACATGCACACGAACTGCCGCGTTAAAAAAAAGAAACAGTCCAATTCCTTATTTATTATAAGGAATTGGATATAAATTAAGATACTGTTCTCTCATTTTCATATTTTAAAGTTAATCTCGATAATCGATAAATTATACTCAAAACCTTTTTCATACGTTCTAGATTTGTCGGCGCCGTATCTGACTTCGTCCTGCCATGGGCAGCAGCGTCGCCCGAGGGTCGGTCGCTCTGCAACCACAGGCGAGCCTACAAGTTCTTCACCGACTCTGTCTCGCCCAAGTGTCACTTCCCAGCTTTTCCTTGCGCCGATTACGATACTTTCCTAGAGGTACGTTATATTTATACTAGAAATAACTTTTATGCCTTATTATTCCTCTTTGACATCCCCACACACATTGAGAACTCATTTCCTTGATACCATCTTTCACACATTTAGAAACTCATTTGTGGTTGTGAAATAATATAAACGAAATTGTCGCGTTATAGTATGCAGAACAATAGCCCAATTTGTTTTGATAATTGTGGTTAACCATTTACTGCACAATTCACGTGCACAACTTACTAGTATTGTCATTCTTCTCATTTTTGACTTAAGCTACATCTTAACTTTGCATAGATGCATGTTGGAACTAAGGAGGACCAGAAAAAAATTGCTCTCGGTTTAAAATAAAGTATTTTCCTCTTTTTCTCCAGGGCCGATGCTTCCCTTGCGACGGTGAACGACGATGCGGCAACATGGGATACTACGCAGACCGATCCCTGGGACGCGGGCAACTGTATTTACTCACCAGGGAGGAAGAACCATTTTGCGGTATAACAACAATATACCTTTGTTTAATGTCGATTTTTTTTTTAACAGAATCGTAACAGGCGAATGGTTGTGCATTTTCTGACTGAAGTTAATATCTAAGATCTGAACACTAAACATTACTCACGAGAAAGCAAAAGTACTTGTATTTTGTTGAAATACAGTTTTTCCTCCAAATCTGTTCTTATTCCGTGGTATTCGGTCTCATTATATTATTGACAGCATTTAACATTCTCTTCTTGAACATTTGTAGCGCACCAGTATCACGTATCGGTCTGGGCCGGCAGTGCGACAGGAGAGAAAGCGAACTTTGGCCGAGTGACGCTGACCTTGCACGGTGACTCCGGACTCAACGAGTCCTTCCCAATGACTAAGTATGTATTGAACAAACATTTACTTACCACTAAACAAACTTGTGAAATTGAACACAGGTAATAGTGGGTCGCTTTGTGTTGTCCGAATTTTCGATTGTTTTGGTAGAAACAAACAAAAACAAAATGTCCCCTACTAGAGTTGGAAGGGTGACCTCAAAATCAAAAGTCAAGCAGCCAACAGCGTGACGTCCTTCTAATTCTAAATCTATTGTTACCATTCCATTTTAGTCCTTAAGGAAAGTCACCCTTATGTGAACATGTTCTGAATTTTAACAATTACCTTGTTTACAGACGCGAGGACATTACAAACGGCAGTGCTCGCTTTACGCGAGTGTTAGTTCCACACCCAGCGTTGGGCGTGCCACTGCGAGCCACTGTCCAGTATGCAGCTTACTCCGGATGGTTGAGCGCGAGCTCTAAGTCCATCCACATACATAAGCTCCTCATCACCGACAGCTTTGCTAAGACGTAAGCTAAGGCCTAAAGTTCATAAGCATTTTATTACAACCTTTATGTTTAAAAGCCTTCATGGATTCATTATCTGTAAGAATTATTGTGGTCGATCTTAATGAATAGAAATAAATCATTCTTATACTTCGCAGATCTTCATTCTGCAAGAAAGGAATCCAGCTACTGTCTGAAGAATCCATCGAAATGCATCTTTATCCTGGAGATTGTGAAATTGAACAGGTAAATTATAAATTTCTGGAAATTGCCCTTTTAGAAATAATATTTATTTTTGTTAGTATACAGGGTTTACACGCAACTCGGCTAATTTATGCCAGGGCGTGATAGAAGAGGTCAAATGCAACCAATTTGAGACCGCATATGTAGGGCCGATGACGGTTTCAGACACATTATGTGATTTATATAAAAATCTCTAATTCTGATTAAGGGTTTTATAAAAAACGGCTGGTTTAATGACATTCAGCCTAGCTTTTATTAGAACTTGGCAACAATGGCAACACAAGATTAAGTGCAAATCCCATTAATTGCTTTTAAAAATGTATTTAGAAATATTACGTTACCTGAGTTTGGACTTTATGCAGCCGAAAAAACCACTATCGTACTAAGTGTATAAATACAACTTAAGGATAAGACAGACAGGGACAATTGATGTTTTCTTAAACAAAAATAATGAAAATTACTGTTTTTATTCTTACAGGCAAATCGTAGCTACAGTAAGTACTCTGCAGTGCTATGTAGTTTTTATAGATTTCTAATATATGTATGGTTTAATTATTTAACTTTTGTGATGTGCATTGCTCAGTGGTGGCCAAGGCGACATATTTCAATAGCGAATACGCTGATAATGTACGCCATGAACGGTCAGCAACTGTAGTTAGTTAACAAAATCAGATAACAATCACAAAATGTTGAATATCTCTGAAACCGTTAACTTATGACAACATATATGTGTAAATATACAAGTTGGTTGTATGGGACCCCCCTCTATCACACTCTGACACGACTTCGCTGAATTACCAGTTACCCTGTATATTAAACGCTTTATTTTCTAAACAGGACGACGAGCTGCTAAACGCAACAAGCAGCAATCATGGTTTTATCAATAACAGAGAAAACACTACCAAGGACGAAGGCAACATAATAGACCCTGTTGACAACGAACTTCCCGAAGACAACCCTCAAAGACCCTTTGCTCTCGTGGACACCTATGAATGGACGGGTGGGGAAAACACTGGCAGAGCCTTCGGTATGACCAACACCAAGACTGCTCCTAGCGGGGCCATAGAAATTGCTGAACCAGTGCTTCGACCGCGACTCCGCAAAACTCCTCGCCAACGAAATGACGCGACGGACGAACAAGAGATATCTGAACCATTGCTAAGAGCAACACGACCGCCAAGAACAACGACGCTACCCCCCATACGGAAAGCCAAAAACTATGACATGTCGACTACCCCGACATACGACACAGTTACGTGGGGTGAACGAGCAGAAAAAGATGAACCTGGGTTCGTCGTGCAATTCCTGCCATCTAGATTGGCGTCATTTATTTCGAGGGCCGAGCGTTACGCCAGAGATACTCTCCTACCTCTAGTATCAGCCTATGCACCGCGCTTGCCAATATTCGGCACACGAGAAGTGCCAAAACCTACTGCAAGATTTATCCCTACCGAGGAGCTGAACGCCACAAGTTCCGTGCCAGTACCGACCCCTACACTGGAGATGAAGATTGAGACACTGAGAACAGTTGGGCCGCCTGGAACTAAGCGTGAGGTAGAATCTCCTGAAGAGCCAGAGATCCCTGTGACGACAACGACAACAACTACAACTACGACGACGCCACCGACTACAACAACCACTCAGAGAATCCGGGCGTCACCGACAGAAATGCTGAAAATCGTACCTGGACCTTCTGCGGGCTCCAGCACTGCCTTACCTCCCGTAGCATTAAGAAGTGAAGGCGAAAAAATAGTCATCGTGTACCCAAGTAACGGTAGAGACGAAAGAAAAATTCGCTCTCACTCTTATCCCGAAGAGCTTCAGTTCGAAGCCCTGTACCGTCACACCGGGTCGCCCACGGACCTGCGAGTGGACCTCCCCACGTTCGCCCCGCCTACCACTACGCTAGCACCCAGTACTACGTCACAGGCTAAGTCTGATGCCAGATATATTCCAGTGGGCTATGTTCAACCGGGACAACACATAGATACTAATTCTAAACAAACGTAGCTAAAATTTTCATAAGACTGTATGGTACCTACTTTTTATGTTGTAAATACCAATACAAGTTAGAAGTATTTTTGTACATAAATTTTGTTTTTATATTTAAAATTTAAAAGTTTACTTTCTAAAACGTTCTCATTAAGAAAACATTGTTGTTTTGCCCTGTTGTTAAATATTTGAAGAAGCCTTTTTTTGTTTTGTACATAAACGTAGGTCTAACATAGAATAAGAAACATTTTTTATAAAATAAAAACTTATTTATTATACAATTCCACTTTTACTTGAACTTTCATATGTACCATTCGGTGGAAAAATTATAGCGAAACTAAAGTGCACTTCCAGAATACAGAACAAAATTAATCATTCTTCTAACATAACGAACTAGCAGAAAAAGTATTCATATTTGATTCAAATAGTCTTATGTTAACAAATTAAAAAAATATCACATGAATAGTGTCAACTAAAATTAATGGAAACATGAGGATTCTAAATGTATCAATAGAAGTAGTACAATACTGTTGATACCTCGCGTCGGTGATGTGACACCAAAAACATACCACATAATATGCACACATAAAGGAAGAACTGTCCAGTAACACCTTATCATTTACACACATTAATTGATCTTTACTGGGTCTAATGAAATCGAAGTCTAATGCTAGTGACTTAGTATTAATTAATGATTGTTACATTCATGTGGTAGCAGCATTGATATATTAAAACCCAAAGTGGACACATTTACAAAATTGCTTTTTGAAAAGTCTTGCATCATAATAACAACTTTTAAGTCATGTACAGCCACGAGCAAATACATGTATACACGACCAAACAATTAAAGTTTAAGTTCTAGTCAAATGATTTATGAAATCGTGAAATTTTCTTTCAAATTAAACATTTTATGTTTAGTTTACAATATCAGGAATATTTCGTAACGGATTCAGACATTTCGCATACGAAATCTACTGTAACTTTTTCGTATACAACGTGTAACGGAAATAACGCACATCCACAGACACCCCAAAAAGAATATCCTTTTTTATCCACAATTAATGTATTGAAACATTTTTATCATTTTCTTAGATATTTGTTTTTATTACATATTGTCAGAATAATTTGTACAAATAATTGGCAAAACGCGTGGGCGCCCTATTGCTCAATACGTTACGCGCGCACACAGACGCACTAAAGTGGAGGTCTCGCAGCCCGCGCGGCTTCTCCAATACCTACTATCATAAGTTCATAAAATCATAACATTCGAAAAGTAAAACCCTTAAAACCAATTTGAAAACCTAAAGAGATTATCTACATTCTTATGTACGTAGATACTATGACGTCTTTGCATAGAATTGTTTATGTTTATTATTAGAATTGTTTAGTATGAATGATTTTAATAACCGTAAGTTATTGTTATTGAAATGCTGATAGAGATGAACTTCATAGGTACCTAAACAAAGGCGGCGTGTTTAAAAGATATTAATCATAATAATTAAACAATGAGAAACTTACATGTTTAAAATTAATCGGCACTCATACGACGGCGTCCTGTTTTTAAAACACTTTCAAAATGTCCACGACCTTGTTCTATGCACTTAAAAGCTCGTTTACGCAATTGTTGTCGCAATTCACTTAACACTAGAATGTCCCTTTTCACTGTTTCAAAAGCCGCCACTATCTTATCTTTAAGGTCCTCGGCACTTGTTGATTCGTCACAATACACTAGGTTACAATACGTTCGCCACACGTACATGTGACTGACGTTAAAGCGTGGTGCGGCTTCTCTGGTACTTTGCTGAGGATTCTCGCTAAAGTAGTCGAGTATTTCATCTTGTAGACGAGTAGATGCCTGCATGTTTCTCCCCCTGTCGATGGCCGTATTCGGTCGAAATGTTCCGAAGTCTCGAAGCCGCTGGGTAGCGCCTAGCATAGTCCTGCGGTCAACACTCGTGCCGTGCCTATCATTAAATGTTCTACACGCTAATGCTACGTTATCACCACACTGTGCTAGAGTCCTCACCATCTCGGTGTACTGTACGTTAGTATACCGGAAAGACATCGCGCGCGAAAGTTTTGTTTTGACAAATAATGACAAACAATCACTGATAACGATCGGCCGATGACTAATGACATGGAAGCGCGAGCCACGCGGGCGCCGCGCGCTGTCTCGCTCTTTCCTATTGTATTACGTATTTCGGCGGTCCTTTTTATGTATCTTTGTTAGTGTTTGAAAGTGTGAACTTGTGTGTGTGTTTGAAAGTGTGAACCGCTGTGAATTGCTAAAGCCTTATTGCATCGACTTAAGGCTCATTTTCGTTTACTTCGAGTGCTTTATGAAAATAGTGTCTACAATTTAATTATTTCTAAATATTTTTTTATTAAAAAAAAATATTTATTTTTATTAATGAAATGGATTCCGTTATCGATTCTGAACAAAGTAGTTTCAGGATGTGCGTTAATTATGTTACACGGTGTATACATGTTTTTGCTCGTGACTGTACATAAGGTTGAATTTACGTCAAAATTACAGACAGTTTTAACTTTTACTTAGTTGGAGGCGGTCTACCTGGGTTTATTGATACATCAATTGTAGATAGGTTATATAAGATGTAGTTGCGAGGTGTTTACTTCATGTACTTGTCGGAGTGCTGCGTGAGGATGCGCGCGGAGGACTTGGCGTCCAGGAACAGCGTGTGCACGGCCGCCACGTGCGGGGGCGCGATGCCGGTCGCGCCGCCGGCACGCGCCGCCAGCCACGCCGGGGATAGCAGCTGGGCGGCGTATCTATACATACATAACTCACGTAAGATAGTTATTCGAAAGGTAGAGGATTGCTATTCAGAGAATTAAGTTTTCTTGGCAAAAAAGTGTCTGTTCGTAAAACCGGTACAGATTTATTATTTGCTTTTGTTTCGTTATCAAATATTTAGTATTCTGGAAACTAAGCAACAATATTATAAATCACAGTTAAAGATGTATTGTTTGAGTAATAAAAACTCATTATTCCGTCAGATACATTTCTAAAAACATCACATGTAGACGACATTGTACTAATCAAATTTAAATCTTACCTAAGAGTACTGTTCGCTCCAACTTCCGAAAGTGCTGCTAGGGCCTCATCTTCAATAGCAATACCCTCAGTGGCTGCTCGTAACTTCAGGATCTGAAATAAGATGTATGTTACTAAGCACGCTACACATATAAATAACAAATGAAGAGCCTAGCAGGCTAGTATAAGATCCAATAAATAGTTAGACAATAAACGGTTACCTGTAAAAGCTCAGCTTTGTTGTATGGCAAGGTGCGGATGATCAGCAATCTGTCTAGAAGATCTAATGGGATGCCATGGGGGGAGATAATGTCCTCGGTGCCTCTGAAACACGATACAAAACAATATATTTACACAACTCATGGGAGTTTCTTGTAGGTTCTTCTCCATAAGAATGTCATTTTGGAACCGCGTAACTTGAGTCAGTAACGTTTTGAAATGCCTGCAAAAGGCCTACTCGAAATAAAAACCTTTTGATTTGAATCAAAAAAACAACATGGTAACATGTTTTAACTTGTGACATGTATTTACCTGATTTGACATTTGCCTCTGTTGGTGGCAAATATGACGATAGGAGCGATAGCAGATTCCAGGGCGCGGTGTAGGTATGTGAAAGTTTCTATATCCAGCATGTGTACCTAGAATTAGGAAAGATCAATATATTATCAAATTCAAAAAGCAATAATACTTCACGAAAATAAAGGTGATGTATTTTTAATATTCACATTAATTTAAGTAAAATGATTTACCTCATCTATGAACAGCACACCAGGTACTAATTCAGCAATACCCTGATCTATGTATTTGTTGACTACTTTGTTTATTTCTTTCCTTAGTTTATCTGCAACCAAAAACACAGAATAAATATATTACTCAAAATTACAGAAATAAGTTTAAGTCAACCAAATTAAGTGCTGATTAACTGTTAACATTCCTTAAGATACTGTATTAAAATAACGCAAAGTAGATTGACGGATACGATTTTGCGACGGCTATAATAAAAAAAGAAACATTCTGCAACTGTTCTGCTAGAATTAGTGGTAACGGTAATAATCTAAACTTTAATTTACCAGTGATCTCAGTCTTCTTTGGTTTCATGAGCTGCCCCATCATGGACATGATGTCGTGTCCTCCCTGGGGCTTGGCATTGGCACAGTCTAGGTCATGCAGGGTCACATCCTGGACCACCTCCTTCTTTTTGTGGACATCACCTTTGGGTAGTGGCACATATTCCTCTGCCTGAGTGAAAAGTAAAAGTTTAATTAAGAGACAATTTTAACAAATGTATCTTAGTAGTGTTAGAATAAGGTTGTTATTGTAATGAATTAATGATACATCTTACAAGGGTTTAAAAAGTGTTTAAGGTTTAAACTTATACATATTTAGAAATTTTGGTCATTGTGTTGATGAAAATGTACCTTTGGCACATTCAGGTTCACATTTAAAGGTATTATTATTTTTACTGTAAATTAAGTCAAGGAATGTATTTATAAATGTATAGTACCTCCAGATCAAACTCCGTAGCAAAAGTATCGCTTCTGCCCTGTCTCTTCACAGCACCAGAATTAGCTTCAATGTAGATAACATCACCAACTTCCACCTTCTCCTTCTGAAGAGACTCATATATTGTGGGGTCCAGCTTCAACTGTTTTGTGCCCTTAGCTGTCTTGAGCCCGATGATCACATGAGACACTGTCTTGCCGTATCCTGTTGACAATAATGGTAAAGAATTATTGTACAGAAAGAAAATAAACCAATAAAAATAGTTTTTTTCTTGCAAATGAAGTTGCGGGCAACAGTTCGTAAGTAATATATTACTAAAATCTCTGAATATTTAGTGAAATATAGTGGAAAGAATATTAAAAACATACCTCCAGCTGGGTTTTCAGTTTCAACAGGTGTTAGTTCAGTGACTTCTCCTTCATAAACCTCTTTGGTCTCACGAATACGAAGGCCTATGGCACGCCGGAAATTCTCCATCAACACCTCAGTTTTCTTAATTTCAGTACTGTATACTTCACTGCCGACCATGGGACAAAATGGCACCTGAAACATGTGATAATGTAGATATAATGTGGCAAAACTTATGTGGTTATTGATCTGTGATGACTTCACTTCACTACATAATATAAATCAAAGTGACTTCCCATCGTCTGTCTGTCCTTATGACTGCTTTTTAGATCTTTAAAACTACACAGTGTGTAGTTTAAAAAAAAAACACATCAAAGTCCAGTGTGTACTGTGTACAGTGTGTAGTGTGTGTACACACTGGCCTTTGATGTGATTTTTTAATAGATACAATGTCTCAGGATGTGTAATATGTCAATATGGCAACATAGTGAGGGCATAGCAGTCATAGCTGGGGTGAGGGTTTAGAATAAAGAGATTTTAAAACAAGACTTATCCACTGCTACAGCATTGTGATATAAGTTACTTTTTGCTCGCTTATATGAGCAGAAACCCTTGCCCAGTACTATACTAATACAGAGCAGTATAACTTCATACATGGCAAAATGTATCTATTGCTACTGATATTGTAAACTTTTAGTTACTGATACTTACTTTGGTACCTAATTCCTGAGCTATTGCCAGAGCAATAGCGGTTTTACCCGTTCCCGGTGGTCCAGCCAACAGCAAAGCTCGGCCTGCCATCTTTTTGCTTCTGATCATATCTACTACTAATCCTGCAGCCTGTAATCATATTGAATTTGTTTCAACATGTTTTGTAGAATGTTCTAGAATATCTTATGGTCACCAAGGTCTGATATAGATAAAATATGTTTATAATGGGATACAACAAATTAAAGTGTTTCCATGGCGAAACGCATAATACAGTAATTTAACTAGAAAACAAGACAGGCTATAAACACAAGGGTACTTCGACTATTGAACAAACACTCCATGGTAACCAGAAAACATAACCTCAAAGTTAGATCGATATTATATTAGAATTCGAATAAACTGAAGTATTTTGTTTATAGTATAAATGTAATCAATAAAAGAGATAATTTATACATAAACATGTTGGACTCACCTCTCTTGCAGATTCCTGGCCCACGAGACCGGCTGCCATTTGAATGGGTACACCATTTTCATCCAAACCTAAACCTTTTATGTGGCTATGTGCAGATATTCTTTGGGTTTTAGCAGTACTTTTAACTTCTTCAATCTTCATTTTGAATTAGATTTCAAAAATTAACTATACTCAAATAATTCGTCGCACTGGTCGTCAGGTCGTGGTTTACAGCACCGACACAAAAACAAACTATGAAATGCCAAATGCTAAAAACCATAGACTATATTTTTATTAAAAATTTTCGACAGAGATATCTTACAAAATATATTTTGTATCAGTTTCAAGCCTAGGTTTCAAGAAAAGAAACTATTGAATTGCAGTAAGAAGCTGAAATACAATTGGTTTTTAGACAATTTAGAAGTCTTTAACTCCAATTCCAAAGGAGTACTTAGTTTCATGAGAGCGACGCACATTATTTTTATTTTTTTAATAATATAATAACTTAAACGTAAAAAGGACTTGAAATTAAATAACTTTCAACTTTAAAATATTTATCTAGTTCGTCCTTCATTTATTAATATCAAATTCTATTTTAAATGCTTGCGTATAAAATCTCGCTTGGGAATCTCGTCAAACGGAACGTCAAAATTTCTACAGCTGTAGTGAGCTGTCTACATCTTGACTGCAGCTGTCAGCCATTGGTCTAATGTTGGAAAATATTATTCTTGCGCTAAAATAAAACTCCTAGATTATCACCAATTTGATGTGTTTATAAGCTAAAGTGCTTTATAATGATTGTTCAGTACCGATCCTGTAAATAAATTAACGTTTAAGTGTGAGGAAAATGCTATAAGCAGCGTATTTCAATAGAGTTTTACTTGTTGTGTAAACTACTGAGCTTCAAATGGAGTATACGGAGCAGAATTTAGCATATGCGGTTTCGGTTTTCTATAACGGAGAACAGAATGAAAGGGCGAAGGCTCATGCGTGGCTTACAGCAGCCCAAAGGGTCCCCGAAGCATGGAATTTTGTGTGGGAATTACTTCAACCAACCAAGGTAATGTCTCTATATTTAATATCACAAATACCAATATACGAAATGTTAACATGCTGATAAAAAATAATGATGTAATTTTCGTCATACTAAACAATCATTGCTCTTTATTAAACTGCTTGTTGTAAGATTAATAGTAGAATTAACCATGCTGAGCAGTTTTCTACAGAAACTGCTATAAAGTAAACATACACTTCAGTCATAATAATGTGGTATTTTTAACACTGACGAAGTTAACCAATTGTGCACATACATATGTATGTATATGAAGCTGTTTATAAATATACTACTACGCCTTGTTGTACTTCTTAAGTGCAAAAATATGTAGAATTCATGTAAAATACCTATATAACTAATATAATAACCATTTTTTCTTTCAGGGTACAGAAGTACAATTTTATGCTGCAACCACATTACATACAAAGATCCTCCGATGCTGGAACGAGGTGCCACCAGAGAGTTATGATGAACTGAAAGACAAGATCCTTCAGGCTGTGTTTACTTATTCTAAAGGACCGAAGATTGTTACTAATAGATTATGTATCAGTGTAAGTGTTTTACTTAACTGCTGATTGACAATTTCAGATTTTAATATGTATTTGAAAATCCAGGGTTTCTCATGTTTTCCTTCACCGTTTATCAGTAGATCTTAGAATAATTAAGAAAGTACATACATAAAACTGCAAGGACAACATGAAACAACTTTATGAATAAATAAAACAAACTAAAAGGAACTCAAAGATCTTAAGACCGTCATCATAATATTAAATACTCTTTACTGTATATAATCTGCTTATTTTTAAATTGCACAATTTGTTGTTACTACGTAACTGCATTTGGCCCAAAATCTTTGTATCACTATATAGTTATCCACATTTAATTCCACACTTCTGAATAATCTTCATTTTGAGATTTGAATCTAATTTTGTTTTGTATTATTTCAGCTCGCAGCATTTATCCTACAACAAGGCACTGTGGATTTGGCAACTATATTGAGACCGTTGTCAACTGTAGAGAATACATCACTATTGTTAGAAGTACTAACTGTGATACCAGAAGAAGTAAGTATATTTGTTTTATTCTAGAATTTTCATGTGATTTAGCTATAGTACACTCTTAGTCTGGTATACTATGTTACCAAATCATTGAACTTAGGTAGTCGGATAGGCAATCTCATAAAGTGATATTCTAACTACTAATGCTAGTTTAATTTTTCATAGTCATAGTGATACAAATATATTATGTTCTTTAATAGCTAATTGACTTAAAAAGACAGTAAGCCAATCAATTACTTGAGAATTCGTAAACACGCAAGATTAAAAGCAAGCATAAAAGTCATTCGTGTATAAATGAAAGTTATTTATAGATTACTTTGCGTTCTTCGTGTTTTTATGTGTGTTTGTTTTCGCGAGAACAATAAAATTATTTGTTTTATTGCATTGTTGTTAACAGTACAACAGTATGACGATGGGTTCAGCGCTTCGTGTTAAGAACCGCATAGCACTTCAACAGGCTTGTCCAGCGGTTTTGGATGACATGCTTCGATGTTTACAATCGGTATACAAGTAAGTGACGTCACAGTTTTTGAAATAATTTGCAAACATAATAAGGCGGTATTTGTCCACGACTCTGCTCGCGCGTTTTCAGTAAAGTTTAACAGCTTTGCTTGAAAAATTTAATAAACAGGAACATTCTCATAATACTTATATGAACAGTATTGAACAAGTTAAACAAATGCCAGGAAAGACTCATCACCAAGCTGTAACCCGACAGCAATGTGTTAAACTCTGATTTGGTTCGGTCTATATATATTATTTTAAAATTTACACCTGTTTTCCTATAACAAATATATTAATTTTATACATCTATTTTTTTTTGCTAAGGCGGGAAATCCTCATGGACACGCATCTCCTCGGGGGAGGAAGTCGGTAGTGTCAGACTCTAACTGACTAAACCTGAACTGCCATGCAACGTCTCCCGCGTCTGTTCGGTGTGCGGCAATGCTTTGCAAATCATCACGCACCGACTGCGGATATAACTATGTACACCTACCTAATACTTATTTAATGGTGATTAACAGTACGGAGTATACCAAAGAGCCTCCTTCGGAAGTCGTAGTGCAGTCGTGGGTGACGGCGGCGACGTGCGCGTGCAGCTGGCTGACGCTGGGCGGCGAGGACGCGGCGGAGCACGCGGCCGGCGCGCTCCCCGACCGCATGCCGCTGTGCCGCGCGCTACTGGCGGTCGTGCAGCTGCTATATACGTGAGAGTGATACTGTAACTTATTCAATGTTATAATAATATTTCACAACGCCATCTAGTCTCAAACTAAGCAGAGCTTGTATTATGAGTACTAGACAGTTGATATACAAACTTATTTATTTCTAAATATATACATACTATAGATAAATTACACCCAAACACAGAAAAAATGTCCTGGGTGGGAATCGAACCCACGACCTCTTATACAACGTGTAACATAATTAACGCACATCCTGAAACTACTTTGTTCAGAATCGATAACAGAATCCATTTCATTAATAAAAATAAATATTTTTTTTTACCAAAAAATTATTTAGAAATAATTAAATTGTAGACACTATTTTCATAAAGCACTCGAAGTAAACGAAAATGAGCCTTAAGTCGATGCAATAAGGCTTTAGCAATTCACAGCGGTTCACACTTTCAAACACACACACAAGTTCACACTTTCAAACACTAACAAAGATACATAAAAAGGACCGCCGAAATACGTAATACAATAGGAAAGAGCGAGACAGCCGAGCGCGGCGCCGGCGCGGCGGCGGCCGCGTGGCTCGCGCTTCCTCGCATTAGTCATCGGCCGATCGTTATCAGTGAATGTTTGTCATTATTTGTCAAAACAAAACTTTCGCGCGCGATGTCTTTCCGGTATACTAACGTACAGTACACCGAGATGGTGAGGACTCTAGCACAGTGTGGTGATAACGTAGCATTAGCGTGTAGAACATTTAATGATAGGCACGGCACGAGTTTTGACCGCAGGACTATGCTAGGCGCTACCCAGCGGCTTCGAGACTTCGGAACATTTCGACCGAATACGGCCATCGACAGGGGGAGAAACGTGCAGGCATCTACTCGTCTACAAGATGAAATACTCGACTACTTTAGCGAGAATCCTCAGCAAAGTACCAGAGAAGCCGCACCACGCTTTAACGTCAGTCACATGTACGTGTGGCGAACGTATTGTAACCTAGTGTATTGTGACGAATCAACAAGTGCCGAGGACCTTAAAGATAGGATAGTGGCTGCTTTTGAAACAGTGAAAAGGGACATTCTAGTGTTAAGTGAATTGCGACAACAATAAATTGCGTAAACGAGCTTTTAAGTGCATAGAACAAGGTGGTGGACATTTTGGAAGTGTTTTAAAAACAGGACGCCGTCGTATGAGTGCCGATTAGTTTTAAACATGTAAGTTTCTCATTGTTTAAATATTATGATAAATATCCTTTAAACACGCCGCCTTTGTTTAGGTACCTATTAAGTTCATCTCTATCAGCATTTCAATAACAATAACTTACGGTTATTAAAATCATTCATACTAAACAATTCTAATAATAAACATAAACAATTTTATGCAAAGACGTCATAGTATCTACGTACATAAGAATGTAGATAATCTCTTTAGGTTTTCAAATTGGTTTTTAGGGTTTTACTTTTCGTATGTTATGATTTTATGAACTTATGATAGTAGGTATTGGAGAAGCCGCGCGGGCTGCGAGACCTCCACTTTTGTGCGTCTGTGTGCGCGCGTAACGTATTGAGCAATAGGGCGCCCACGCGTTTTGCCAATTATTTGTACAAATTATTCTGACAATATGTAATAAAAACAAATATCTAAGAAAATGATAAAAATGTTTCAATACATTAATTGTGGATAAAAAAGGATATTCTTTTTGGGGTGTCTGTGGATGTGCGTTATTTCCGTTACACGTTGTATAGCAGTCAGAGTCAGGGCCACTAATCACTAGACCAACAAGACTAAATTAATTTTTATTTGCTGATTTATTATATGAGTAGTTTATTCTCTGGTTTTGTGTAACTAAACTGTATAAATCATTTGAGAATATCCACCACTTTTTCCAAAATGTAATCTACTCAGTTTTTTAAATACAACTTCATGTTCTGTACAAAATCTGAATAAGTATGTTTTAAAGTAGCTGTTAGTGTCTTCATGTTACTTACGCCCGGAAGAATTAAAAAAAAACATATAAGGGGAAACTGTTTTCGTTTGATATTTAACTGTTTTAACACCTACATCAGAAAAATATTAGTTTGAAAGATCTATTTGGAAGTTTGACGTGAACAACAAAATTCCAATTTTTGTTTTATCTTAGCTGGAACTCAGCCGTCAGCGACAGTCCTTTAGACGCGTGCGAGGCATGCCTGTCGGCCGTGCGCGCGGCGGGCGGCACGGCGGCGGCCGCGCGCCACCCCGCCGCCGCCACGCAGCTGCTGGCCGACCTCGCCGCACTCGCCGCGCCGCTCATGGCCAGGGATAACGTGCCTAATTCTATTAATGAGGTGTGTTGTATGCTTAACTGATGCTCATTTGTTTTTAAATCTTTTATTTTTGGAGTTTAAGTAATGAGGTGACGAGGTGTGCTCATTTGTTTTTAACTATGAAGGTTTTACTAAGATCTTTTTTTTTCTTGAGATTAAGTAATGAGGTGTTTTATATGCTAGACTGATGCTCAATTGGTTTTATTGTATGAAGGTTTTACTAAGATATTTTTTTTTATTTAATCTGTTACAACTTTTTTCATATATCTTACTTGCAAAAGTAACTTTGGCTACTCAAATAATGACGTTGTACTTGTGGATACATAACTTTTATTTTAATACCTTTTTGACCTTACATGTTCAAGTCACCTTTTAATATTCTATCAAAACTATTAGCACTATAAGCTGTCATCTAAAACATTCGATTAATAACTTTATATATCGTTCTTTCATTATACAGGAGCTGATATCAGCACTAATCACATGCTGTGTGGCTCTGGGCGAGTGTCACGCACACACACTGGTGCGGGCGGCCGAGAGCGCGGAAGGTGCGGCTGCCAGACAACTCATAGAGCTAGTACTAGCTGCTCAGGCCGCGCCCGGGCATTACCCTATACATGAGACCCGGTCCAACCTCGCTTTCGGGTTCTGGTATACGTTGCAGGTAAGACGCCGTAGATTATGGAAGTACGGTTTCAGATAATCATAAGGAAGAGAGAACGATGGCCTTTGCTTTCCAGTGGAACGCTAATAGCTCTTAAGAATATTTTTAGGCAGTAGTAGCGTGGTAAACTAAGAAAGGTTTACGCAGTTAAAACGAATTGACATTAGACAACATACAATTTGACTATTTTTGACTTCAGTAAACTCGCTTGTGGGATACGATCAGACGAGACACCACGTATGTTAGAAAATAGACCTTATTGCATTTACCTAAAGCTCATTATCCCTAGGACGAGGTTTTAAACGTGATGGACCGCACGCACGACATCCACCCCGTATGGCGGCAGGTGTTCTCTCGTCTACTGACGGCTCTCGTCACCAAGTCCGAAGCGCCCGCCGACCACGCCCTCTCCCGGGACGACCTGGAACTACTGCGGTGCTATCGCCAAGATATCGCTGATACTGTGGTCAGTATATTTAATTTTATGATTTACAATTTATGTTTGAAGAAGTGCGTTACAGTAAACTTGAGTCTTTAATTACTTCACCGAAATATTTTGTGATATAATTAACTAGCATACTTAGCCTCTATTCAATATTACCCGACAAAAATTTGATGTCTCCGCCAAAAAAAGACTAGGTTAGTAGATTTAGTCTTACGGACTAAACAGATACAGATATACTATTATTACAAGACACTGATTAGATAGTAAAACCGCAAAAAGATCAGCTGCAGGACAATCGGTTGTCCATTAATTCCGTAGTTTTACACCCCACGTGGTTGCAAACACTACTTAATTTTCTAATTCTGATCTTTTGTAATCGAAAAACTTAGTAACTATTTTGGCCTGAATCGAGATTTGAAACCTTGATCACATTTCTGATACTCGCCCTTCACCTCACTAATGTTTTAGACTTCCAAAGTAAAAAAAAAAACAATATAGAAAAAAATACATAATATAATTCCATGGTGCTTTTTTTACTACCAAAATCGAATAAAAACAATCCCAAAAAAAAATGTAGATAATATTGATATAATTCCAATTACAGATGTACTGCTACGGCATCCTCGGTGAGTGGTGTTGGACGACAGTAGAGGCGTCGTTCAGCGCAGCGAGCACCGAGTGCGGGCGCGAGGCCGCGCTGCACGTGTTCGCAGCACTGGCCGACGCTGCGCCCGCGCAGAGGGACCCGCCCGCGTTACTCGCGCTGATGCAACACGCACTCGCCGTCGCGCATCACTCCACTAATAAACGGATGCTGAATACTGCGCTTGATTGTCTTGGTAAGCTAGCTAGGAACTATGTTAATAAATAAAAGAAGATGGTAATTTTTTGTTATGTAAGTTATGGGTATTTATTGCAAAGCCTAATAGCTAATATTGATAATTGTTATATTTTATCTCGTGTCTTTTATCATGCACACGAGCGGCATGTTCCCAACTGCAGAGGTAAAAGTCGCGAAAAATTAAAAGAAATTATAGAGCTCACTAATGTGTGACCATTTTAGCAATTTGTAAATATTTTTTGGCTACAGTATAATCTGATACAGGTGGGTATGCCTCCTGGGTGAGTACGTGTGGTCAGAGCTCTGAGCTGGGGCGCGCGTGCGTGCGAGCGGCGGGGGCCGCACTGCCCCGCTGTCCCGCGGCGGCCGCGCTGGCGCTGCGCAAGCTGGCCGCCGACTGCAGTGCGCCTGCTGCTGCGCTAGCACCGGATATCGTGCTGGCTGCACAGGTAACTATAATATAATATTGCCGACATGTAACTTGGCAAGAATTAAAGCGAGAGGAGAGATGCACAGAATACAAGTATGTATGCATATACAAGTGTGAGTCATTTTACATACATACTTGCATTCTGCGCATCTCTCCTCTCGCTCTTACTTACTACTTAGCTTACTTGTTGGTACAGGAAAGCCACTGTACACTATTGAATATGAATGATGTACGAATGTTTGTACCACAGAGTAGCGCGGGTCGTTCGGACGCGTGGGTGCGGCGGCAGCTGGTGGCGGCGGCGGGCGCGGCGCTGGCGGCCGCCGAGCTGGACGCCGCCGCGCCGCTGCTGCAGGGGCTCGCGCAGACCACGCGGGACGAGCTGGCTGAACAGGTGCGTGCTATTGTACAGCTGGTGGCGGCGGCGGGCGCGGCGCTGGCGGCCGCCGAGCTGGACGCCGCCGCGCCGCTGCTGCAGGGGCTCGCGCAGACCACGCGGGACGAGCTGGCTGAACAGGTGCGTGCTATTGTACAGCTGGTGGCGGCGGCGGGCGCGGCGCTGGCGGCCGCCGAGCTGGACGCCGCCGCGCCGCTGCTGCAGGGGCTCGCGCAGACCACGCGGGACGAGCTGGCTGAACAGGTGCGTGCTATTGTACAGCTGGTGGCGGCGGCGGGCGCGGCGCTGGCGGCCGCCGAGCTGGACGCCGCCGCGCCGCTGCTGCAGGGGCTCGCGCAGACCACGCGGGACGAGCTGGCTGAACAGGTGCGTGCTATTGTACAGCTGGTGGCGGCGGCGGGCGCGGCGCTGGCGGCCGCCGAGCTGGACGCCGCCGCGCCGCTGCTGCAGGGGCTCGCGCAGACCACGCGGGACGAGCTGGCTGAACAGGTGCGTGCTATTGTACAGCTGGTGGCGGCGGCGGGCGCGGCGCTGGCGGCCGCCGAGCTGGACGCCGCCGCGCCGCTGCTGCAGGGGCTCGCGCAGACCACGCGGGACGAGCTGGCTGAACAGGTGCGTGCTATTGTACAGCTGGTGGCGGCGGCGGGCGCGGCGCTGGCGGCCGCCGAGCTGGACGCCGCCGCGCCGCTGCTGCAGGGGCTCGCGCAGACCACGCGGGACGAGCTGGCTGAACAGGTGCGTGCTATTGTACAGCTGGTGGCGGCGGCGGGCGCGGCGCTGGCGGCCGCCGAGCTGGACGCCGCCGCGCCGCTGCTGCAGGGGCTCGCGCAGACCACGCGGGACGAGCTGGCTGAACAGGTGCGTGCTATTGTACAGCTGGTGGCGGCGGCGGGCGCGGCGCTGGCGGCCGCCGAGCTGGACGCCGCCGCGCCGCTGCTGCAGGGGCTCGCGCAGACCACGCGGGACGAGCTGGCTGAACAGGTGCGTGCTATTGTACAGCTGGTGGCGGCGGCGGGCGCGGCGCTGGCGGCCGCCGAGCTGGACGCCGCCGCGCCGCTGCTGCAGGGGCTCGCGCAGACCACGCGGGACGAGCTGGCTGAACAGGTGCGTGCTATTGTACAGCTGGTGGCGGCGGCGGGCGCGGCGCTGGCGGCCGCCGAGCTGGACGCCGCCGCGCCGCTGCTGCAGGGGCTCGCGCAGACCACGCGGGACGAGCTGGCTGAACAGGTGCGTGCTATTGTACAGCTGGTGGCGGCGGCGGGCGCGGCGCTGGCGGCCGCCGAGCTGGACGCCGCCGCGCCGCTGCTGCAGGGGCTCGCGCAGACCACGCGGGACGAGCTGGCTGAACAGGTGCGTGCTATTGTACAGCTGGTGGCGGCGGCGGGCGCGGCGCTGGCGGCCGCCGAGCTGGACGCCGCCGCGCCGCTGCTGCAGGGGCTCGCGCAGACCACGCGGGACGAGCTGGCTGAACAGGTGCGTGCTATTGTACAGCTGGTGGCGGCGGCGGGCGCGGCGCTGGCGGCCGCCGAGCTGGACGCCGCCGCGCCGCTGCTGCAGGGGCTCGCGCAGACCACGCGGGACGAGCTGGCTGAACAGGTGCGTGCTATTGTACAGCTGGTGGCGGCGGCGGGCGCGGCGCTGGCGGCCGCCGAGCTGGACGCCGCCGCGCCGCTGCTGCAGGGGCTCGCGCAGACCACGCGGGACGAGCTGGCTGAACAGGTGCGTGCTATTGTACAGCTGGTGGCGGCGGCGGGCGCGGCGCTGGCGGCCGCCGAGCTGGACGCCGCCGCGCCGCTGCTGCAGGGGCTCGCGCAGACCACGCGGGACGAGCTGGCTGAACAGGTGCGTGCTATTGTACAGCTGGTGGCGGCGGCGGGCGCGGCGCTGGCGGCCGCCGAGCTGGACGCCGCCGCGCCGCTGCTGCAGGGGCTCGCGCAGACCACGCGGGACGAGCTGGCTGAACAGGTGCGTGCTATTGTACAGCTGGTGGCGGCGGCGGGCGCGGCGCTGGCGGCCGCCGAGCTGGACGCCGCCGCGCCGCTGCTGCAGGGGCTCGCGCAGACCACGCGGGACGAGCTGGCTGAACAGGTGCGTGCTATTGTACAGCTGGTGGCGGCGGCGGGCGCGGCGCTGGCGGCCGCCGAGCTGGACGCCGCCGCGCCGCTGCTGCAGGGGCTCGCGCAGACCACGCGGGACGAGCTGGCTGAACAGGTGCGTGCTATTGTACAGCTGGTGGCGGCGGCGGGCGCGGCGCTGGCGGCCGCCGAGCTGGACGCCGCCGCGCCGCTGCTGCAGGGGCTCGCGCAGACCACGCGGGACGAGCTGGCTGAACAGGTGCGTGCTATTGTACAGCTGGTGGCGGCGGCGGGCGCGGCGCTGGCGGCCGCCGAGCTGGACGCCGCCGCGCCGCTGCTGCAGGGGCTCGCGCAGACCACGCGGGACGAGCTGGCTGAACAGGTGCGTGCTATTGTACAGCTGGTGGCGGCGGCGGGCGCGGCGCTGGCGGCCGCCGAGCTGGACGCCGCCGCGCCGCTGCTGCAGGGGCTCGCGCAGACCACGCGGGACGAGCTGGCTGAACAGGTGCGTGCTATTGTACAGCTGGTGGCGGCGGCGGGCGCGGCGCTGGCGGCCGCCGAGCTGGACGCCGCCGCGCCGCTGCTGCAGGGGCTCGCGCAGACCACGCGGGACGAGCTGGCTGAACAGGTGCGTGCTATTGTACAGCTGGTGGCGGCGGCGGGCGCGGCGCTGGCGGCCGCCGAGCTGGACGCCGCCGCGCCGCTGCTGCAGGGGCTCGCGCAGACCACGCGGGACGAGCTGGCTGAACAGGTGCGTGCTATTGTACAGCTGGTGGCGGCGGCGGGCGCGGCGCTGGCGGCCGCCGAGCTGGACGCCGCCGCGCCGCTGCTGCAGGGGCTCGCGCAGACCACGCGGGACGAGCTGGCTGAACAGGTGCGTGCTATTGTACAGCTGGTGGCGGCGGCGGGCGCGGCGCTGGCGGCCGCCGAGCTGGACGCCGCCGCGCCGCTGCTGCAGGGGCTCGCGCAGACCACGCGGGACGAGCTGGCTGAACAGGTGCGTGCTATTGTACAGCTGGTGGCGGCGGCGGGCGCGGCGCTGGCGGCCGCCGAGCTGGACGCCGCCGCGCCGCTGCTGCAGGGGCTCGCGCAGACCACGCGGGACGAGCTGGCTGAACAGGTGCGTGCTATTGTACAGCTGGTGGCGGCGGCGGGCGCGGCGCTGGCGGCCGCCGAGCTGGACGCCGCCGCGCCGCTGCTGCAGGGGCTCGCGCAGACCACGCGGGACGAGCTGGCTGAACAGGTGCGTGCTATTGTACAGCTGGTGGCGGCGGCGGGCGCGGCGCTGGCGGCCGCCGAGCTGGACGCCGCCGCGCCGCTGCTGCAGGGGCTCGCGCAGACCACGCGGGACGAGCTGGCTGAACAGGTGCGTGCTATTGTACAGCTGGTGGCGGCGGCGGGCGCGGCGCTGGCGGCCGCCGAGCTGGACGCCGCCGCGCCGCTGCTGCAGGGGCTCGCGCAGACCACGCGGGACGAGCTGGCTGAACAGGTGCGTGCTATTGTACAGCTGGTGGCGGCGGCGGGCGCGGCGCTGGCGGCCGCCGAGCTGGACGCCGCCGCGCCGCTGCTGCAGGGGCTCGCGCAGACCACGCGGGACGAGCTGGCTGAACAGGTGCGTGCTATTGTACAGCTGGTGGCGGCGGCGGGCGCGGCGCTGGCGGCCGCCGAGCTGGACGCCGCCGCGCCGCTGCTGCAGGGGCTCGCGCAGACCACGCGGGACGAGCTGGCTGAACAGGTGCGTGCTATTGTACAGCTGGTGGCGGCGGCGGGCGCGGCGCTGGCGGCCGCCGAGCTGGACGCCGCCGCGCCGCTGCTGCAGGGGCTCGCGCAGACCACGCGGGACGAGCTGGCTGAACAGGTGCGTGCTATTGTACAGCTGGTGGCGGCGGCGGGCGCGGCGCTGGCGGCCGCCGAGCTGGACGCCGCCGCGCCGCTGCTGCAGGGGCTCGCGCAGACCACGCGGGACGAGCTGGCTGAACAGGTGTTATATTGTACATAGTGTCTCTTTTCATCCATAGGGCAAGAAAGGTACTCCCTATGGACTGTCCCTCTTCAGGGGGTTGACGACGGGGTGTGCCGGACTTATACCGGCTAAAACCACTGGAGCGTCCTCCTCATCGGGCTATGACCGAGTGTACGAGGTTTGGCTCCGCATTCACTGGCCCCCTCCCCCCCCCCCCTCGAAAGGGACACGGTCCTGCTTCTTCCTCTCCTTTTCCATTATCCCGATCTATGACTAACTAAGCGATCACGTGATCGACATATAATAATTATTCAACGATCGTAAAGGACGCTAAAGCGATTCAGAAGCTCAATTATAAGCAATCACCTTTTCTTTGTTTTAGCGAAAGCTGTAACGCTGTTAGCACCTTAAATTTTGCTTATAATATATTGTGGTATCAATATTTCTGACGAATCATCTTCGTTTGGCACTTTTAATTGCCTAAATAGGTGTGTTATCTACTTCAATTTTCTATTCATTTTCCCTTATTAAATCTCTCTTTTATTTTAGGCAACCAGTGAGCGTCGTGTAGGCTCAGGCGCAGCGGGTGCAGTAGGTGCGGCGTCTTGTGCGGCTGCACTGCTAGGTGCGTTGGCCCCGCGCGCTCCTTTAGCCGCCGCGCTCTTCACCACACTAGCGCCCGCATTACCGCCTTATGCTGCGGACCCCGCACTCGTAGAGGTACGTACAAGAGTATTATATATATTTACTGCTCTCTGTAATCAAAATATAGGAAAGATTAACTCCTGTCAGGTATATTACAACCAACAAAACAACACTCCTGTTAGGTATTCTACCTATTTGCTGATCTGTGAAATAATCTCTAACCAAAATGCTTTATTTTGTTTAGAGATTCCTTCCTATAAACTACTGATGAAACACTTTTCATAGTTATTCTACAGTCGTAGTTTTTCTACAATACAATGCTACAGTACTAGTATAATGCAGTGAAATGATAAAAAATACGAAGATATAAAGACGAGGCTCTCAAATCGAAAAGCCGTGTAACATATCATAATTATGCGCATTATGTCATAAAAAAATTCCCTATTTCCTGCGTTAGACTGTACTGGAGCATATTATGATTGATTAAATATTCTGACGTTAAAGCATCATTCCCATCATCTCATTTATTATGTTTACAACAGCCCATGTTCCACATACTGAAGCAAACGGTATCGTCTCTGATCGAGGACTGCATGGCGCTAGTGGCGGACATCGGTCAGCTGATCGTGGCTGGCTTCAACACTTACCCCTGCGCGTCGGGACTCGACGTCGTTAAACTGGTACGAGTGTTACACCAATTCTGCTTGAAGTTGAAATCATGTCAAAATAGTCATGGAAGCTTTATTTCTTGAAAAAAATCGCTTCTGTAGGCGTAACTATATTTTTCCAATAAACTACTGGACACGCTTACGGGTCTTCATTCATTTGTGCGATAACCTACCCTTACAACTTGATTCCTTACTTGATAAACTTTCTTTTTCAATATTCTCCTACTTAACTGTAAACTCTCAAACTAAGCTAAGCATTTATTATAAGTACTCGACAACTGACTAGAGAACAGATAAACATACTTATATACTTCTAAATACATACAGATTAGACTCAGAACAAATGCATGTGTTATAGTTCCATATCTCACCAACAGGTGGTGCTAGCTTTGGGGGCCGAGTGGCCGGGTGCCCGCGCGCTACTACGCGAGAGTACTGGCGCCAGTCTACGCGCTCTAGTCCCGAATCCTTCTGCCTATCCAGACCTCACTGAAGGCCTGTTTACACTGCTACAGGCTATCACGAAGAAAAAACCCCACTTCATTGACTGGCTCGACGATATTTTGCCGGATCTTGTGGATTTAGGTAGGTTTTATTTGAGTTAAAATCATTTAAACATTGATTATAAAAATGTATGTTTTGATGCATTTACCAGATAGCTGTTACAATAGGTAACCTGTTTTACATTAGAACCAGAAAATAAATAATAATAAATACCTTGGGACAATATCCACACACGGCCATCTGATCCCAAGCTAAGCAGAGCTTGTGTTATGGTAATCAGACAGCTGATAAACATACTTATATATTTCTAAGTATATACACATTATAGATAAATTACACCCAGACACAGAACAAATGATCGTGCTCATTACACAAACATTTGTCCTGGGTGGGAATCGAACCCACGACCTCCGGCTTAGCAGTCAGGGTCACTAACCAGTAGACCAACAGGCTATCTCAGTGTTATTGCATCAAATCATCATCATCTTCCTGCCCTTATCCCTTTTTCTTCCATTCTCCCCTATCAGACGTCACATTTTCATTTACTACTTTTTCATTCATATCATTCCTTACACAAGTCATCTTTTCTTAGGCCTTCGCCTTCCAGCCATCAACATTCTATTAGTCACATGGGTCTGATCTCACGTCATCACATGTACCATACGTCATGCGTGTCACATGCCTTTGATCAAATATTAATCCGCACATGTTCCAATTGCTGGACAAGTAATAAATATATTTACTTTGTCAGCATGTAACTGCGTCCGTATGTGGGAGGCTGGGGGCGCGCGCGCGGCGTGCGGCTGGCTAGCAGCGCTGGCTGCTCAGCGGCCGCACGCGCTACAGGCACGGGCTCCTGCACTTACTGCTGCCGCACTCGCCTGTATTGGTAACTATAGCTTTATATAGGGGTGATATGCAGATTAGTGACAAGCCGCGAGCACGACGTGGGGAAGGTGTCGAACTCCCAAAAACTCCGGCCCCCTTCCTACTGCCTTAGCCAGAGACAAGGGATCGATCAAGCATGCTCTGCATAATTCCGGCAGATCGAGAACTAAACCTGCTCATTATATGTTACATCGTATGGACCATATTAGGATATTAAACTTCAATTTTTAACCGACTTCATGTAGGAATGACATTCTCTTTCGACAATTGACATGATTTTAACTTGTCAATTCAGTACATATGAGCGGTGCGGCTGCGTTAGTGTTCAGAGAATATACCTAACTTGTATCCAGTGAATTGTATATTACAATAAATGTTAGCGCTACTCGAATAGTGCAAATGTATCGCAGTCACTTTACTATCGACAGGGAGTATCGACATTTCCATGGTATACATCCGAATGATGCAATAATACTAACTGCATGTCCAAACTTCAATTAAGGGTTTTAACTTAATCTGCTAACACTATCAATTTCAAATTATCGTGAAAACTGTATGAATAAGTACTTAAATGTTATCCCTACAGGTGGCGCGACCCCTCGCAACCAGATCGAGCCGCTGGCGGAGCTCCTGCTGGCGCTGAACCGCGCGGCGTGGCGCGAGGCCGAGCTGGCCAGCTGGCTGCGCGCCGCACTGGCCGCGCCCGGCTTTCCCACGCACCACGCCACTGACCCGCACAAGCACAAGTTCATCGCCGCCGTGCTCAAGTAACACTGCTATTTATTTATTTATGCTTCTTATACAATTATTGTACAATGGCGGACTTAATGCCTGAGGCATTCTACTTTACCAGAAGCTAGACTTCATCCCAGCCGTGACCATAACAAATTTTGCGAAATCATTACGTTACAAACCAGAGACCTGAATTTGGACTTCATCCCTACGGTTATCGCCGTGACCAAGGCAAAGGGAGAGGAGGGGAGGGTCGGTCATGCCCCGAATGAAAACACTCCACTCCCGATCTAAACTTTGCTAGACTCGCAAAAAAACTTACACTACCTCCTACTCCAATCCCATACAGTACAATTAATTTCTATTATTCTAAGCGAAAAACTCCATAAAAAAAATTAAGGTCAAAAAATTTTAAATTCTCCTTACGTCCTTATGTCAACGTATCAATAGATGGTAATTTCATTTGTCCGATCCAAACACTATACTAATTGTATTGAAATACAGGGCAACTTATTAAGCCTTACAAATTGATTGTTTTTAAAAAACTTTAAAATGTATATACTTTTTTTCCTGTTTAGAGAGAAAAGCAGCAAACGCCGGCTATTGGAGACTGTGCAAGAGTTCTCGCTGGTGTGTCGCGGGCTCGTCGACACCGAGTACGCGCGCCAGACGCTCGCCTCCAAGCAACTCGTGGCGTGAACCAACACACTGTGTTGATACATGTACATAGGTTTAGTCATGTGCCAGATACATGAAAATATCTAAAAACAGGCAAAACGTGACTTGTGCATATCTATAAGCGCAATCGATGAAGTTTTTAATCAATATCTATCGATACGCGTACCGTTGCAATAATATTTCCAATTTTTACATTAGTAATACATTTTTTACTTATGCGCTAATATGTGAATAAAAAAAATATGAAATTTTATAATATAATAGATCTACAAATGTAATCTTCGAACTAGGATATTTGCTTGTGATATAAATGATTCATCTGGCACATCACTAATATGTAGTTTTAACGTTCTCTCAACCTCGCCCATTCTATTAGGACTTACCTATTAGACGTGTAAGATAGTTACGCTCAAATAACTTAGTTATATTCTCTTCGCTTATTAATTCTGAACATCTTTGAAATCAACTTGACATTAGAGAGTATTAATAGTGTATTTTATGACTTGTATGATAATATTGAGATGGTGATATCATAGTGTATATACCCGTAACGATGTCGTTATAGTGATCTAAAATATTGAAATAAAACATGACAAATTATTTGTATTTTATTACTCTATACACATAATGAAGAACACTGTGAGATAATATTCAATCTTATCCAAATTATAAATAGTTTAAAGGTATAAGAAAAGTATGGGCGGCGCAACAATTTCCTAAAATCTAAACTCTGATTTCCGATCTTATACAAAGATGATTTGTTTATAAATAAAATGTTGTTAGTCAGTGTAGGCAGTTGTTGCGCTTACCATGCTTAAGGTTACTGTATTTACATTTTCAAATACACTAGAAATGCTTTATAACAATGATTTATAAATATAGTAGAATCTACTAGCTGGCGTGAACCCTAATCTACGTACTTAAAATACTATGGTTACCAGATACGATTTAATGAAAGGCGGACTTATACTTCAGCCGGTCATTCTTAAATAAACTATTCCATTACAGTAACGAGCTGGTTTGAACTTCAATAAACGACTTATGCTAATTTGAATAATATTTATTACGTAATATTATAGAACATTTAATAACGTGAGAAGCCAAATATGACCAGCTAAAGGTGGACATCCGGCAACCGTGAAGCTTTTAGCATTATTATATACGAACTGCATAATTATTCGAAGAGTGAGCATTCTATTACTACACATATAATGTAATAAGTCGGTAAAGAAGAAGTATGTATTAAAAACACTGCAAATAAATGATGTCCAGCACAAATCAAGCGATTGGTGTGGTTTGTTCACTGTCGCGGATGCGAAAGGCTACAAACCTTTACTAATTATGTTTTTAAACGTCTTAAATAAACCTATTTCAGACTCCATACAAAACACAAATGAAAACTGAAAATAACTTGACAGAAATAAATAATATTGGCCAACTCTAGAAGGCGTTCCATGATTCAAGTTTCGCGATCGCTATATCAGATCAAGAAAAAAGTAACAGAATATAAATCTATCCATAATTTATCACGCATCGACCATCTTTCGCAATTTTAGAATGAAAAATAATAATAACAAATTAAACCTATTTTTACGATAGCCCCAAAAAAAAACTTAAAAGTAAAGATTTAAGCCTAAATTATAATTCGCGCACGTCCACAGACAAAATAAAAATGATAGACCATAATGCGTCATCGAGAAGTTTACAACATGCACTGTAAAAAAATATAATATTTTTGATAATTCTTTTTCTGGTTACTTCTAAGAGCACGGGATTAAATCTATCTTTTTTATTCGGCCAGTGGCTTCAAAGTAAACATAATCACAGTTCAATCGGATTCGTCTTTCGAATCCTGTAAGTTGGCATTTTGGTTTTTGCTTATCTCGACATCGAAGTCTAAGAACTTGTCGGGCTCGCAGTGGCGGTTCTTGAAGCGAAGGAAGTTGAGGGCCTGATCCAGCGTCAAGTGGAAGCAGTCCTGTCGGCTCACGTTGAGTGATGAGCTTTCGAGGTCACTGTGCGTCGCTCGCGCGTACTTCAGGCACCTTGAGTTGTGTTGTCCTTCTACGACCACCTAGAATGGAAATTTTACGTCTTAAAATTAAAACTTAAAATTTATTTATCAGCCAGACTGGCCAAAGAACACAAAAAGAACACATTGCAAATATGTTTAAATTACTGTAAAATATATAATTAACATCATAGCATCTTACCTCGTAAGTATAATTCCTGGCCTTGCGCTTAGGGCCGATGTAGGCGACGTAGACGATGACGCCCCACGTGCGGATGTCGACGTCGACGCGCAGGTGGAAGTACTCGTCCAGCGCCATGATCACCCACGTGTCGTGCTGCTCAGAGTTCACCTTCATCGAGAACTTGTGTTTCCTACCGATCTTCAGTATTGGCAGATGTTTACACTGAAATAAGTAATTTAATAAACTGTTGTATTAGCTTTTTGTGTTTGAAGAAATCATTTATATGTAGTTCACATTATAGTATTGTAACCGTGTTAAGTTGTAGTTGTGGCATGCGAATTAATTAGGAAAGGGGTTTTCGAGACGATAATGTTAGTACTCATTGTTCGTAAATACGCCAAATAAGTCTAATTAAGTGAAGGAGGCCTGGACGGGAGTGTATAGGTATGTTTTCTTTAGAATCACGCGACAATCGTGCTTGGTTCATCTCGCACTGTTAGGTCGAATGTTATGAAAACATTAGGCTACTCATTGATTACAATGTAGAGAATTGTATCCCGCAAGTGCTGCGTGTTTCTCTCAGGCCTGAACCTTTGGACTCGCCTACATGTCTCTGGCCTCGTGCGGCCCGCGTGTCGGTCGCTAGTGAGTGCTGTGGGTCTGACCTGGAAGTGGTGCGCCAGCTCGTGGTGCGGCAGCGGCGGGTGGCGGGCGCAGGGCGGCGCGGGGCAGTGGTAGCGGCGCGCGCCGCAGCTGGCCTCGTGCGGCCCGCGTGTCGGTCGCTAGTGAGTGCTGTGGGTCTGACCTGGAAGTGGTGCGCCAGCTCGTGGTGCGGCAGCGGCGGGTGGCGGGCGCAGGGCGGCGCGGGGCAGTGGTAGCGGCGCGCGCCGCAGCTGGCCTCGTGCGGCCCGCGTGTCGGTCGCTAGTGAGTGCTGTGGGTCTGACCTGGAAGTGGTGCGCCAGCTCGTGGTGCGGCAGCGGCGGGTGGCGGGCGCAGGGCGGCGCGGGGCAGTGGTAGCGGCGCGCGCCGCAGCTGGCCTCGTGCGGCCCGCGTGTCGGTCGCTAGTGAGTGCTGTGGGTCTGACCTGGAAGTGGTGCGCCAGCTCGTGGTGCGGCAGCGGCGGGTGGCGGGCGCAGGGCGGCGCGGGGCAGTGGTAGCGGCGCGCGCCGCAGCTGGCCTCGTGCGGCCCGCGTGTCGGTCGCTAGTGAGTGCTGTGGGTCTGACCTGGAAGTGGTGCGCCAGCTCGTGGTGCGGCAGCGGCGGGTGGCGGGCGCAGGGCGGCGCGGGGCAGTGGTAGCGGCGCGCGCCGCAGCTGGCCTCGTGCGGCCCGCGTGTCGGTCGCTAGTGAGTGCTGTGGGTCTGACCTGGAAGTGGTGCGCCAGCTCGTGGTGCGGCAGCGGCGGGTGGCGGGCGCAGGGCGGCGCGGGGCAGTGGTAGCGGCGCGCGCCGCAGCTGGCCTCGTGCGGCCCGCGTGTCGGTCGCTAGTGAGTGCTGTGGGTCTGACCTGGAAGTGGTGCGCCAGCTCGTGGTGCGGCAGCGGCGGGTGGCGGGCGCAGGGCGGCGCGGGGCAGTGGTAGCGGCGCGCGCCGCAGCTGGCCTCGTGCGGCCCGCGTGTCGGTCGCTAGTGAGTGCTGTGGGTCTGACCTGGAAGTGGTGCGCCAGCTCGTGGTGCGGCAGCGGCGGGTGGCGGGCGCAGGGCGGCGCGGGGCAGTGGTAGCGGCGCGCGCCGCAGCTGGCCTCGTGCGGCCCGCGTGTCGGTCGCTAGTGAGTGCTGTGGGTCTGACCTGGAAGTGGTGCGCCAGCTCGTGGTGCGGCAGCGGCGGGTGGCGGGCGCAGGGCGGCGCGGGGCAGTGGTAGCGGCGCGCGCCGCAGCTGGCCTCGTGCGGCCCGCGTGTCGGTCGCTAGTGAGTGCTGTGGGTCTGACCTGGAAGTGGTGCGCCAGCTCGTGGTGCGGCAGCGGCGGGTGGCGGGCGCAGGGCGGCGCGGGGCAGTGGTAGCGGCGCGCGCCGCAGCTGGCCTCGTGCGGCCCGCGTGTCGGTCGCTAGTGAGTGCTGTGGGTCTGACCTGGAAGTGGTGCGCCAGCTCGTGGTGCGGCAGCGGCGGGTGGCGGGCGCAGGGCGGCGCGGGGCAGTGGTAGCGGCGCGCGCCGCAGCTGGCCTCGTGCGGCCCGCGTGTCGGTCGCTAGTGAGTGCTGTGGGTCTGACCTGGAAGTGGTGCGCCAGCTCGTGGTGCGGCAGCGGCGGGTGGCGGGCGCAGGGCGGCGCGGGGCAGTGGTAGCGGCGCGCGCCGCAGCTGGCCTCGTGCGGCCCGCGTGTCGGTCGCTAGTGAGTGCTGTGGGTCTGACCTGGAAGTGGTGCGCCAGCTCGTGGTGCGGCAGCGGCGGGTGGCGGGCGCAGGGCGGCGCGGGGCAGTGGTAGCGGCGCGCGCCGCAGCTGGCCTCGTGCGGCCCGCGTGTCGGTCGCTAGTGAGTGCTGTGGGTCTGACCTGGAAGTGGTGCGCCAGCTCGTGGTGCGGCAGCGGCGGGTGGCGGGCGCAGGGCGGCGCGGGGCAGTGGTAGCGGCGCGCGCCGCAGCTGGCCTCGTGCGGCCCGCGTGTCGGTCGCTAGTGAGTGCTGTGGGTCTGACCTGGAAGTGGTGCGCCAGCTCGTGGTGCGGCAGCGGCGGGTGGCGGGCGCAGGGCGGCGCGGGGCAGTGGTAGCGGCGCGCGCCGCAGCTGGCCTCGTGCGGCCCGCGTGTCGGTCGCTAGTGAGTGCTGTGGGTCTGACCTGGAAGTGGTGCGCCAGCTCGTGGTGCGGCAGCGGCGGGTGGCGGGCGCAGGGCGGCGCGGGGCAGTGGTAGCGGCGCGCGCCGCAGCTGGCCTCGTGCGGCCCGCGTGTCGGTCGCTAGTGAGTGCTGTGGGTCTGACCTGGAAGTGGTGCGCCAGCTCGTGGTGCGGCAGCGGCGGGTGGCGGGCGCAGGGCGGCGCGGGGCAGTGGTAGCGGCGCGCGCCGCAGCTGGCCTCGTGCGGCCCGCGTGTCGGTCGCTAGTGAGTGCTGTGGGTCTGACCTGGAAGTGGTGCGCCAGCTCGTGGTGCGGCAGCGGCGGGTGGCGGGCGCAGGGCGGCGCGGGGCAGTGGTAGCGGCGCGCGCCGCAGCTGGCCTCGTGCGGCCCGCGTGTCGGTCGCTAGTGAGTGCTGTGGGTCTGACCTGGAAGTGGTGCGCCAGCTCGTGGTGCGGCAGCGGCGGGTGGCGGGCGCAGGGCGGCGCGGGGCAGTGGTAGCGGCGCGCGCCGCAGCTGGCCTCGTGCGGCCCGCGTGTCGGTCGCTAGTGAGTGCTGTGGGTCTGACCTGGAAGTGGTGCGCCAGCTCGTGGTGCGGCAGCGGCGGGTGGCGGGCGCAGGGCGGCGCGGGGCAGTGGTAGCGGCGCGCGCCGCAGCTGGCCTCGTGCGGCCCGCGTGTCGGTCGCTAGTGAGTGCTGTGGGTCTGACCTGGAAGTGGTGCGCCAGCTCGTGGTGCGGCAGCGGCGGGTGGCGGGCGCAGGGCGGCGCGGGGCAGTGGTAGCGGCGCGCGCCGCAGCTGGCCTCGTGCGGCCCGCGCCTTCTTAGACGCACCTCACGCCCGCATCCGTGCCGGCACGGGTAGCGCAGCATCTCTGCCACCTGCACACACGACACTAACATAACTATCTCATCGCCTTGTAGTCGTCTTTAAGAAGGCTTTCGACAGTGTGCCGATATCTCTTATACGGCAAGCTATGTTCCCAGAACATTCTTGAACGCTATATAAATCTAATGACAGATATGTATGTACAATGAAGTACAAACATACGTGAGAAGTCCAGCTGACCTGCCGCCGTGCTTCGAGTTCAAAGTGGGGGGTTCATCAAGGAAGTGCCCTAAGCCCACTGTTGTACAATATCATTACGGACAATTTAACTTTACGGACTTTCAAGACATCCAGTCTAACTTGTTTGGCTCTTAAATGAAAAGGTTTATGCACTAGCAGAACAAAAACCGAAAATATGGTACCTTGAAACAAGATTCAACTAGTTCTAGAAACAACGAATTTAAACGTGATGGTGAAGTCCTAGCTAAAGTGAACAAGTTACAATATCTTGGATCTGTCATTTCAGAAGATGGCTCCTCAACTGCCAATATAACAAAGAACAACAGCAGGCTGTAAAAAATGGCGAGAACTAACAGGAGTCCTCAGTGACCCCAAGACGCCTATAAGAACCAAAGGTAACGTCTATAGTAAGGCCGTCGCTACTCTACAGCAGTGAGACGTGGACTTCGAAAAGAATCTATGAACATAAATTATATATCACTGTAATGCGTGCAAAAGGTGTCTATCCAGGGCAACGACGATAATTTTCCAGACGGGAGTGCTGACAAAACACGCGATAATTTGTCGGATCCGACACAAAATCGTTGTCGGGCAAGTGTCATTATCTTCATATAAAATGTTCTGCCGCTACTACACACGATAAAAATTGTCCCGACAGACGACATAGTGGGAACGAGCTTTTCTTTTTCAGTTACTTGTTAGTATATTTTTATTAACTAACTGGCGGACTTATACTTATACTTTTTTATCCTAAGAATTCGTCCCTATAGCTTCAAGTTTGTAGTAGTAGACTCACCCCTTCCATGGCGCGGTTCCTGACGGAGGAGAAGGTGGTCCTGCAGACGGGGCAGGAGGCGAGGCGCGTGCGGCAGCGGCTGCACACGAGGTGCCCGCGCCGGCACTGAGATATAGGCGGCTCCATCCACTCTAAGCACACCGGGCACTCTAGTAGGCGCAGCAGGTTCTAATACACACAAACATAGCATTTTTTTTCCATACCAAAAAAGTACAACATAAAAAGAAAACGGGTTACAAAGAGTAATACTTCGAAAACACCGGCAGAAATGAAGACTTGAACATTAACGTCGTGATTTGGAACGTTTCGAAAGTACTTATACTCCATTTGTTTAGGTAATTAACTAAATGTAAACAATTTTGGTATGTCTTTTAAACAAAATGTGATCTTTAAAAATGTAAAATACGTTTTACAACTTGAAATACATTCAGATTCTCTAAAACTATAGTTAATTGATTTATAAGCAGTAATATCCAAATTACAAATTATTTTTTTGGTTAAAAAGTAACACCAAGATTGTTTACATTTAGTTAACTACCTAAACAAATGGAGTATAATTTCGCACATTTGCTTACGAAGTTTCGATGTCACGTATCCTGACATTTTTTTTCCATATACCAAAAATTTAACACTACCAGAAATGTTTTCACTTCCAAAAGTTGGGCATATCTAAGGGCAATCCACAGAAAATCACATTGACATTTCTCACTCTGTAGCTAGCAGAAAGTTTCTTAGCACTTGTCTTAAACCTGTTCTTAAAACCCCAACTATATGCAGAGAATCTTTAAAATCTTTAAAGCTACTCACTTGATTAAATTCTTGCACTGAATACGGTTCTGCATTATCATCATTTCCTAAAAAGAGAATATGTATAAAGTGATTTATTCACACGGATATATTAGAAGAGACTAATTATTTTATTAATTTCGTGTAATATATGTATACCTTCTCTCTTCCTCTTCAGAGACGGCGGTCTTGGAGTTTCCACAGCCTCTTCTGGAGTTGGCGTAGGCTAAAAATACACATTCAGCTATAGGTAGGCACTCAATCTATTTATCTAGAGTCATTCTTTAAAAACTTATACAATTATTTTCATCGATAATGATGTTCAGTTCTATGCATATACAGAGTGTTTTAAATGGATTTCGGTTTTTTTAGCATATTGGAGACCTTTTTTTTCAAATTAATCTGTTTTTGACTAATTATACATGTTACAACTCGTAATATCGCGCTCAGGTTTAGGTTTAAAACGCGTCAAGAATACGTACTGCGCTATTAACAGTGGTGATATTAACATCAGCGGTGTTTTCCTCGGCGTCGCCTTCGCCGTCACCTTCACCTTCGCCGTCGCCGTCAGCATCAGGCGCCGCGGCAGCATCTGGCTCTTCGGCCACATCGACCTCCACGATCTCTTCCTCAAGTGATATACCCCCAGCAGAGGTGTTAGGTGTAGTCCCTATAAACAATGAAGCTATCAACACGATGTTATTTAAATTTAATGTAATTGAGTCTACAAGCGTATGCTGGCCTGCAATGTGCGCGAATTTTTTGGTGATAAGCACCTATCATTCGCTTAGGAAATGTATTTATATGCAGACTGTTATGTAGCCAATAAACGAGTAATATTATTTGCGAGTCTGAATGTTTTATTTTTATTATGTTATATGATTTTTGACAGTTATGTAATGAGCCGGCAGGTCTTACAAATGCAAATCTGTAATACACAGCTACCCGTCGAGTACGAAATAATAAAAGTTAAGAAAAAGTTATATTGTTCACATTCTCATTGCCCTTCTAAATTCAACGTCGGTGCAAAAACATCTAAGGCGAAAAAAATCAAATAACCTTCAACATTCTCGTCGTCCGCATTATTTTCATCGCTTTGTTCAGCTGCGGGAGCTGACTGTTGCACTGCTTCTACGTCTGTTTAAACAATCAATATAACATACATTACACATACACGGATGTTATTAGAAGTTTCAAAATGAATTTAGTCAAAAACAAAACAACACTATTAGATACAATTAGGTAATAGGTCTGACAACTAAAATACGAAGACAGCCGGAAATACACGATCGACAACGACACTAGCGCCATGAGACAAAATATGATGCGTAAGTGGCGCCCCAGGGACAAAGGTGTCTGTTTATGGTATCAGTATGGCAGCTTGTGTTTGAATCTAAAACTAATCATGCGTTCCAGTGAAATGGTCTTAAAAAGCAAATCTCTTCGTATAATTAGCCTGTTTTAAGCACAGTATACCGTCATCAGATTGGTCGACGTTGACGTAATGATGGTCCGGCAGTGCCTGAGTGGTGTCGAGATTGGGAGGCCCGTTCTGTCGGGTCTGTATCGAGCGGTACTGCATGCCGCTGGATGAAGGCTGCGGGTCTTCCACCGTCAGGATCTCATTCACATCAGAAATACTTGTACTGGGAGATACCTCAGCCTCTTCATAGAAAACATCTAAAAAATTATGAAAATTATATCTTAAGAACCAGTTAATTTTTAAACATTGGAAGATAATTTTATAATATTTAATTGTATAAAATTTGTATATTATATTGTGTAGACAGTTAATTTAAGCTTAGCATTATTATTTTAAGGTATTCATGATCTCTTTTTTCTGGAACTTACTAGTGTGCCTCTGGGGCAAATACTGAGATAGCTGGATCCGATGATGCTGATTCGAACGTGATGTATTATGCCGCCTACCTGCCGCGTCGGAAAAATTCGATGGCGCAAATAAGCCACGCGATGGATTCGCACCCGGAGGCATACCTGATTGGAAATAAACGTTTACAGTGATCTGATATTTATTAAGAAATTATGTGAAATTTCTTCAAGTAAGGTTGTCTTGAACTGTTTTAATTTGAATTGATTGCATTACAAATCAGTTAAAATACAGCAAACTAAAAAAAAAAAGCAAAAATGTGTCTAGATACTCACGGCGTGAAGTGCTCAAATAAGTGTTCGGTTTTTGTGATGATAAGCTTTGCAGGCTGCGGGTCAGCTTCTTGAAAGCAAGGATGCGTTGTATGTCTGCGGACGCGGGCGGGCGCTCGCTTGCCGTAGCGGGGCGACGCTCGCGGAGCTCGGCGGGGCGGAGGTGCGCGGCCGGCCGAGACATATTTAGATTTATGTCGCCGTATCTTGAACTGAATCATTTTTTAAATAGACTTAAAACGCTTTCAAAGAGCTTTTACACAATAAATATTATTTGCTTATAAAAAAAAACAAGAGGAGTTATTAAAAATATGAGTAATAAATAAACAGTTGAAAGCAGTTATACCGGTTAGGTGCAGGGGGTGTTGATCTTCCTGAAGTGTTGATAATAGACCAAAACAGAGTCCTATCCAGTCTGGCCTGCTGCTTTCGTGCAGCTGCAGTAGGTGATACCCGACCACCTAAAGGAAATAATATACTTTAAAATCAAGTTTTCTATTTATGTAATTCCTTTATTTTAGGACTTTTTCATCACATGCACAAATATCAACAGCAGGATTTAACTTTTCTGAGGATTACAAAATAAGATTGTATATTATGGTAGACATTGGAAGATTTCCGTTATACATACCACTGAGACTATGATGTGCGGGCATTTCAGGTACATTGTTATTGCTACTACTACCCGGCCGAGACTCTGATGACGGTCTTCGCATGGAATTTACACTATTCGCCTCTTGGGCAGGTTGTACATTGGTGTTGTCATCATCATCTACAACCAAAGAAAGCAAAAATTATTGAAATGGCACAGATCAAGAGCTTAGTTAACCTTTTTACATATTTCTGTGGTGTAGATGTATAATGAAGAAGTACCATCCTCTGTGGATGGTATTTTAGTTTCATTATTATATATCCACACTCATACAAGCAGACCAGAGTACTAGCTACCGCACAAGCACAACTTGGTCACAATATTATTAACTCAAATTACCAGATTGCCCGTTACCATAATACTACACAATACACATTGGATGTTAAACCAAAATTGTTTCAAATGGAACTGGATACAGCTTTAACTTGCCAGGGCCAGTGGCATGCAACTAGGATTTATAATGTATTGGTAATCTTTGTAGTTAGCCTTTATTTTATTTTTCTTGTTACTCAAAAGTTTTATTCTAACATAGATGTTCATCCCTTCCCTTAACTATTTAAAAAAAAATATGTAGATATGAAAATTAAAATGAACCAATAAAAATTCTTAGTTAAATCAGTTTGAAGATGAAAAACCATACCATAATTGATAGATATTTGCATTAACTACAATGTTATGATTGATTTCCATAATAGATGTCATTTTCTATCACTGTGGATAAGTGGTGGCACAATTATGGTCCAATTATATGATCAATAAATAATATCATCTATAATAAATATCCAAAAATAAGAAAAGGCCTAACAGCTGTTTGACTTGTATGTGCTTAGAAAAAATATTAAATTATTAAGAATTAAATTAAGACAGACAAAACGTCACAGAAATAAAAATTGCTTAAAAATCCACATACACAAATATAAAAAACAAATACAAGACAATGTTTTTATTATTAATTCAAAATGTTTTTTTCTTCTTCAATCCCTTTGCTAATATTTTTTCACGGAGTAATTGGGGTAACTCAGCTTAGAAAAGTTACATATTGTGTAGCTACCCACTTAGCTAGTACACAGGTGATAAAACGCAGTAACAAAGAAAATGCGATATAGATAACAAACAACGCTCAAATATTACATATCTCTTCTCTAAACCTTTTAATAACGCAAATTGATTCAATATGTAGAGTGATTAAACAGAATATAATCACATATTTTCATTTATAAATAAATGAAGGTCTTTGATTCATGCCCTGTGTGTGGTAATAACTCTATTCTAACTATGTTTGTTTTCGCACCTGAGCTCCACGGGTATTCAGAAATACCCAGCGTCTTCTTCAGACTTTCTTTTTTATTATTACTCATTTTGATATTAACTATTTAAAAGCCTACGCCCATAATATTATTTTACTTCTCACAAAGTAAAACATCCAACACGAATCAACACTATTGACATTTGTAACTGGTTTGACATCTGCATTGATTTCGTGTTTTGTTTTTTTCTTAAAGGCAAAGGAACTTAACGATAATAAATCAATTAATTTTATTTTATCACAATTGCAATTTAAAGTAGCCCAAAATCATACATTTGTAGTTTTACATGTCATTCCAAATAGAATAATCAAATTTGAATTAATTCAAAATTAAAATGTTACTATATAGGGTATTGAATGAACAATTTTTGTAAACGACATGTTTTGATTTTGACAAGAAGAGCCGGTTAGAACTTGAACGACAGTTGTAAGTTTTGCGGAAACACAAAGGATAAGAATTTTCGTGCATAATTACCCAAACGAGAAAAGTGCTTGGCTACAAATTATAATGACGGATTTACCGTATCAAGCAGAATATGCAAAAACAGGGAGAGCTGCCTGTAAAGGATGTAAACAAAAAATTGATCAGGGGACTTTACGTGTGGCTATTATGGTGCAGGTTAGTATCGCACAAATTTGAAAACTATTTCTACAAGGTCGTTTTACATACATAAATATCATGCCAAATGCCATTGACTAGGACTGTATATGTTATACCAGTCATACAATAACTATAGTTTGATCAGCAACATGAAAACTTGGTTGAGACTTTGATGACTGCGACATCGTACCTATGTGATGTGTTTGTTAAAACATCAATTGATTTAAGACTAAATGCTTAACATAATTACCATTTAACTTTACTATTATTTCAAATGGGAAAGTAACTCTTGTTTGTCTGTAAAAGGCAGATACTGTTATTTACACCTTCCAGCTACTACCACTCAAATTGATAAAATAAATTATGACATCAACCCTCAGTCATTGAAACAATATGAGTGATTGCTCAGAGGCACTCAGAATCACAAAGGCAGGCAAATAATTGTGAACCTACACGATAATACTTGAAAATTATTTTTATGTTTTTCAGTCAGCATTCTTTGATGGTAAACAACCTAATTGGCACCATGAAGAATGTTTTTTCAAAAAGCAGAGGCCCACAGTTGTCAGCGAAATTGCAAATTTTAATAAACTCAAGACAGCTGATCAACAGAGGATCAAATCAACCATGAGTATGTTATTATTTTTATTAAGTTTCTTAGTTTAGATACAGTTTAGTGAAATGGAATCATTAAAAAATATATATGACTTCCAATGCTGGAATTGGTTGCTTGTATTATGGACAAATAATCGGTTTGTTTACTTTGTATTTAATTTAGTTGTAAATTAAGAATCCATCGTCTATTGCAATTTTTTTTTAATAAAAAAAAAATACTGATAAATCATCAACATTATTTTCTTATAGAAAATTCAATTGGAGTAGTTTTGCCTGTTGAAAAAGCTAAAGGGAAAGGCAAAGGCAAGAAGAGGGCTGCTGAAGATCCAAATTCTGAATCCAATGCTATAGCACTTAAAGATTTTCGAGTAGAATACTCTATATCCAGCAGAGCAGCCTGCAGACACTGTGAAATTAAGATCTGTAAGGTAGGAAGGTCTAATTTTACTAACATATTACATCTCAATTATTTCCGACTGTTTGTTTTGAACCCACCAAGGTTGAACTTGACATCGAAACCCTTTTCGTATAAATAATGTCACAATCTTCAACAAAGGAGGTAAATTTCAAGCAGCAGGAGTATACAAGAAAACTGTTTCCACTCTTATTACCGTTCAAGTTCAGGGTCAAGAATTGTATTTATTTATTTTTTGTAAACATAAACATTCAACTTTTATGCAACAGATTGTTTTTTTTTTAATTTAAGGATGAAGTTCGGATTTGCAAGGTTGTATATGACTCTGAGGTTGGAGCAAAGTTTGGGGGTCAACCATTATGGCACCACGTCAGCTGCTTTGCTAAAGAAAGGAATGATTTGCTTTACTTTGCTGGTGGAGAGAGCTTACCCGGCTTTGATACTCTCAAGAAAGAGGACCAGAAGATTGTTAAAGCAGAGATAAAGTAAGTTTGTATTATTCACCACCATCATAAACCTTGAATAACCTGCTTGACCTCCCTTTGTTTATGCTATTTGCCTCTCTCTCACTTTTTGCATCCAGCCTACCATTATATGTCATAGTTCAGTATTAATAGGTTTATTTGCTACTGAAAGTGAAAAAAATTTCTGTAAGAGGCATAATAGTGTAATGGGATATTTGGGTAGGAAGCTCTGTTTTGCTCAAGGGTAATAAGTGATGCACCATTGCCAAATGAGTTATAGACCTCATCATAATATAACAGACCATGTATTATGGCATGTTTTATTTTAATATGTTAGTGATATCACATTGCAAATAGTTCTATTTTAAATGTAACAGTTGTGTGTGATTGGAATAAAAAAATATTCATGTACCTTTTTGTAGACCATTAAAGCAGGATGAATTACCAGTCAAGAAACTGAAAGAAGAACCCAAGAATGAGGAAGAGTTGAAAGAGGAAGCAGCGAAGGAAAAGAAATTGGAAAAACAGAATAAACTGTATCATAAATATAGAAGTGCTTTGAGTGAGCTCACAAAATCTGACCTAGAAGAGTTGCTTGAAGAAAACTCGCAAGAGATCCCCAGTGGACGAGATGCGGTAAGTTCCCAAGAAACTGTAGGTTAATATATTTGTTTACTGTTTCCCATGGCTTCGCCTGCATTCAAGTTGGTTATAGCTGCAAAAACATTCCCTTCTTTTACATAATCTGGTAAAAGTAGCCTAGTAGTTGGGTATCAGCTAAATCCATACAAAATTTCATCTAAATTGGTAATCATCTATGATCTAAGTATTAAATGTATGCCATCTTCAATTTAACTGTAATCATTTAAATTCAAATCCAACCACAGATGTATTCATCTGTGGCTGGCTGACCACAAGACTCTTAACCATACATGCAGGGAGCTGACAATTTAAATAACTCACTTGGAACTTTTTAGTCCGTGTGGTGTCCGGATATAAAGAATAGCGCCACCCCATATCCTCCACTGGGTGTCGTAAAAGGCGACTAATGGACCTTAAGACCCAGTGCACTGTACCAAACACCTTGGGACACTCGAATGGTGGCGGGTAAACAACCAACAATCGCATTCCCAAAGAGGGTTAGTGTCAGGCAGGCGGCCGACTATAAAATCATAGCCAAAACTTTAAGCAACACGTCTAGAAGACGGGTTGCGCCGACCCCAAATCATAATAATTGGGATAAGGGCAGGGGAATGATGACTTGGAACTTTTTTCTTAGGGAAAATCCTGTTTTTCTGAAATTGTATATACAACAGATTAAGAATTAGCTACAGGGTTTTGCCGATGTTCTTCTCTAGCACGCGGGTAAAACCCTGTAGCTAACCGATTTCAACCTTGAATCTGTTCGTAAACGTTTCGCAACTTATACGGTTTGTAGATAAGGGATGCAGTGTGATTAATATGCACTGATAAGCTTTATCAATTAGTCACTATATTATGATCATGAAATGAAAATGTTATTATGATTTAATTATATTTTTTTTTCTGGTATTTCTTTTAAATACAAGTTCCTCTTCCACTGTGACAATTACACCAGTAAAGTAATAATACCCGTTGAAAAGGTACAATGTCAGCCTTATCGCTAATCGCGATGTCTTCCAGTTAACCTTTGCTTACAAATATTATGACACAGCGCCCTATTTATATCTCGAGATCGCATTACTTTGTATGCGGTACCACAGCGGTACTTACAACTCGAATTTTCAGATACATTTAAGATCTGCCGGGGCTGCGGGATGTTCGTAAGGGATACCGCGACCCTAACACTCTAAAGGGCTCCAAGAGGAGCATAGTGGGTTTTAGTCAGTAAAAATGTGACACTCCCTCTCGCTTCGCCTCCAGTGGGCGGGGTTTATTTCATGATTGCCAAGAAAAAAAAATACATACATAAACGTCACGCCTCTTTCCCTTGGGGGTAGGCAGAGATACCACTTTAGCTTCATCCACACTCATCAATCGGTTCATACACGCCCGTCGGTTTAGGGTACTCCTGACCTGACCGTTTTTTAGGACTTTCCCTATTTGTTCATTGCCCTATTTGTCCCTATTTGTTTGTATTTCAAAAAAAAAATTAAGAGCATAGATTTTAGAAAAAGGTATCATTAAACCTAAAAGCTTAATCGCGCGTTATATTTTGTATATTTTAAAACCTGATATACCCGTGTAAGCGATACAAATTATTTTTATATCGTATTATATTGTTAGATGAAGCATCCCGGTTCGCACTCACCAGCTTGTGTGTGACAATGCACGTACGAGTGTACGTGGAAAAAGATACACAAATAAACGCGTCTTCAAAACATTTGAGCATTTCAATTATTTATTATTAATTGAAAACTTGTTTAATACCCATTTTCACAAATAGACATTATATTCATTATTTAAATTGAATACACAGAAACTGACTAATCTCGGCAGTCAGCAGCTTTAAGCTCGAGTTCTGCCTGAATTTTATATTTTTCATTGCATTATTTGCAATAAGCATTATGCCAATAATGATGGATGAGTCTTAACCAATAGAATTGCTACAAAAATAGGAAGTTTTTAATCTTTAAACAGTCTATATTTTTGAAACAACACATGCCTCGCAAGCACTTACTAGTGCAAGAACAGACTTGAGAGTATAAAAGTATTTATATGCATTTACATGTATATAATACCAGTTGTATAAGTATACCTTGTATGTTTGTAGTGCCTGGACCGCCTCGCCGACTGTATGGCGTTTGGAGTTCTCCTGCCCTGCCCGGAATGCAAGCATGGGCAATTGGTCCTAAGCACTTTTGGTTACAATTGCACAGGTACTCAATGTTTTGATTACATTATTATGTTTGTATCCTTCACTACCTTGGAATGAATTCTTGCTTTTTTATGTTATTTTTGGGATATATTTTCAATGTTACAAAGTTCCAAATAAACAAATTATCGATAGCACTGTTTAAGTTAATTTTTATTATATAATTTACTTCAACGCATTTTAATCAAACATTAAATTATACAGGTGACATAAGCCAATGGACAAAATGTACGTTCGTTACACAAAATCCTAAAAGAGTGGCAATGGTGGTTCCAAAAGCTTATGCAGAGGGCAGCATCTTCAAGAGATACAAACCTAAAACTGACGTTAGGCTGTTCGAATCGCAGCCGCCGCCTCAGCTATTATTCGTCAAAAAAGAAGAAGAAACTAGGTAAAAAATGAGTTTTTGTTTTATAATAAAATACCCTCAGATTTGCTGCGTTCGGTCAGTCGTATTTATAGTAAGCATATTTTAGATGGCAAAGTATTGTTTTCCGTATCACTTTTAAACAGTAATAGTATGTAGACTGCTTATATCGTAATTTTAGTAAGTTCGTTCCAGTTTGTTCTTAATCAGATTGCACTTAACTATAAAAGACACTTTAGAACCTAACTCGGAACGGGACTCACAGGAACGTTAGATCGCTTTAGAATATAAAACGTACGGCAACGACATTCCTATTGGACTAGTGAAGAAATTGAGCGATTCGCTAGCCTTTGAAGTAACGTAACTTGACAACGGGCTCTAGCATACAGTTTTAACATAAGTCTCAATTTACAGCGAAAAAAAGAAAGACATTCCGATCCCCCCGCTAAAGAATCTCCAGTTCTACATCTACGGCAAGTTAAATAATAAAGAGGAGGTTAAGAAGCGTATCTTGAAGTTAGGAGGGCTCGTGACCTCCAAGCTGACCGACACGTTGGTCGCCGTCGTGTCCACTAAGAAAGAGATAGAGAAGATGTCCGAGAAAATGGAAAATGTCAAGTCTATGGATATTGAGGTAAGTAGAATACTGTGGTTATACATATGTAAATATAGGATACAAGGTAGGTTGTGAAATGAAGTTGCTTATGCTCTTTGAATTTTTAATTTCTTGTAATGTGATTTTCTGCTATCTAATGTCTAACATTTGAGAAAATATCAAAAGTATTGAACTTTTTGTAATTAGTTTTAGAAAAGTGTATATGTAACTTTATTTCCTGTATTTGTCTTATATCTACGTAAGAAGTAGTATTAAAAGTATTTAATATCAGCAGCTTGTAGTGTATAAATAATATATGGATTACTTTACTTACAGGTAGTGGAACAAACATTCCTTGACTTAATTGAAAAAGACGGCACCATCTCCAAAACATTAGAAATCATCAAGGAAAACAATATAGCTGATTGGGGATCAGACGTAAGTTTTATGTTTTTTATATATTTTTTTCTACCAACCAGACCATCTATCTTCGTTCTCATTGCTTGGAATTCAAAGCTTGGAGTTCTTGTTTTGGTTAAGATAAATAGTTCTTAAATATATTTATGAAAAACAGAAATTCTAAACTTCAGATAAATTGACACATCTCACTATACCATGTAGGTATTAATTATCATGTAATGTATTAAATATTAACCTAAACCCTTAGGTATCAGTCTCAATTAAAAAGATACAATTGCTATCCCGCAACGCGTCACGCTCACGCTATGACAGATTGCGAATACCACCTTCGTGGTCGTTTTATTTTACGAAATGTAATTTTTTTTAGCCATCCACAAGAGTACCGCAAGATGTTCTGGATGGAAAGTCAGTCCCGAAGTCTGGTAGCATGTATGTTAAATCAACTAAGTCTGCAGTTAAACTCAAAATTCAAGGTATTTTTTTTTTCATGATTTTGTAACTTTTTTTGCCTTGTACACTGCTCTCCAATTTTACTTGTCATTATTATATTTTTAGGTAAACTCATATTACAAATTATAATTATTTCTTTTATTCATAATTAAAGAGCTTCCTAAGCCCTCTTATAAAGAAAGTTTCTCGTTAACCTTATACATCGCATACAGGCGGCACAGCGGTAGACCCTGCGTCCAATCTCCAAGATGAAGCGCACGTGTACACAGACGACGACGGCACCAAGTACACCGTGGTCCTCTCGCAGACTGACGTCGTCGCGCAGAAGAACTCTTACTACAAACTGCAGGTCTTGGAAAGTGATAACAAGAAGAAGTAAGCGAATTAATATTGCTTTCATAAATTGAACTTTAAGGTTCCCACTCTAAGATTGAAAATTGATTAGCGGAAAGGGTTTACCCAAGGCTAGTTTTGTTAACTCAAAATTATGATTTCCATAATCATATTTCACAAATTTTAAATATCTCGCTGAGAAGTCTTGTTTCGTAATCACTTGTCCGTATTTACATTAGTTGGTGGAACTGCAAATTTACAGAACATCATATTTGAATGAATACTCGTTGTTTAGATACTGGCTGTTCCGTTCATGGGGCCGCATCGGTACGACGATCGGCGGAACTAAGGTGGAACCGTGCCGTAACGTGGACGAAGCCATCGACAAGTTCTGCAACCTTTACATGGAGAAGACTGAGAACGACTGGCACGGCAGGGATTACTTTATGAAGGTATACTACGAATGATTGTTAAATCAACATTATTTACGAAAATGTGGGTATGAGTATCTGGCTGTCTTATTGCAAAACTGGCGGAATATTCGTTAGTAAAAAATAGTTATTTGTCTTAGCTTTCTACATGTGTCTAAAAAAACTTATTCCTATTTATTCGTACCTCAAATTTTTCGCAAGTCCCTAAAAAAAAAACAAAAAATGCATGACAGCAAGATTTGCTGCTATAGGCCCGGGCGTAAACGACTTAATCACATTATACCGCAGTATCTACTTTTCACCTGATCAAAATGAATTATTCTTGTAATCATCTCGTCTTTTGTTTTCTTAGGTCCCAGGTCGTTACTTCCCTCTGGACATGGACTACGGTACGGACGACGCGAAGGTCACAAAGGATCTTGCTTTAGACAAGTCCTCAGATCTACCCGAGTCAGTGCAAAAGCTTATCATTAAAATATTTGATGTTGATGTGATGAAGAAAACGTTATTGGAGTTCGAGGTAAGACTTTTTATATGTTTTTGGGATTCTCGTTATAATATTTTTCCAGGATATTGCTTGGAGAGGCCTATGCCCAGCAGAGAAATACGATAGGCTAAAGATGATATTGCTTATTCTTCTAAGATGTGATTGTAATAATTGTTTTCCTCTAAATACAGTTAAATTGGATCTCACGGCCTGCGGATTGAACCCACTTTATGCTCAAAATCTCTAATATGTATGTTTCGTTTCAGCTCGACACTGAGAAGATGCCATTAGGAAAACTGTCCAAGAAGCAGATCAAATCAGGATACCAAGTCTTATCAGAACTGTTGACGTTAATCAATAAGGGTACTACTAGTCAAAATAAGATTATTGATGCTACTAACAGGTGAGTTAATATTGTATTATTATTACAATAATGTTGCTATTTTAGCTGAGAATTATATGCTGTGTGTTATTCGTTTATTTTCTACTATTTTTCTTATCTAGCTCTGTATTCTGACTAATAAGTTTTTTTTAACTTCCTTCTACAGTCCAAACTCGTTATATTTTAATCTCAGTTTTATGTCTAAATGTAGTGTATAAATTCAATACTAAAAGATGTTTTTTTTATAGATTCTTCACACTGATTCCACACAACTTTGGTGTCAACAACGCTCCGTTGCTGGACAACGTTGAGCTCATTAAAACTAAGACTGCAATGTTGGACAATCTTCTAGAGATTGAGATAGCCTACAGCCTTCTGAGCACAGGTATGTAAATGGTCTCAGCTACAGCTACGTCATATATGTATATTACAGAAAATTTTCCGTGTATCGGAAGGCACGTAAAAATGTGTGCCATCCCATCGGGCTATAAGAGTAAAGGAACAGAGAGTGCACCTGTGTTTGCGCACACGCTTGTGAATTATAATATGTCCCGCGTAGCTGGCTAGTGTCATAAGTAGCACTAGCCGCCGTGGCCAAAATCGGTTCAGACATTATTGATATATTATTGCAGATTTTTTTTGCGTCGGGATTTCTTTCTGCGTCTTTCTCTTCCATATAATCTCTAAAGTTATCTACTTTTACGGTTTTTTCCGTTGATTTCCAAATGTTACCCTCCAATAGACGGATTAATGTTGAATTTTAAAAATCCAATTGAGAATTAGTACCTAAACTATATCTATTTCAAATAAGAGCATGGCCTAATAAGACGCATCTTATCAATAGTCAATACTGGCGTAGTTTTCCTCACTCATTCAATTATTTGGTAATAGAGTGAACCGTACGCCTATAATGGAAGGTAAAATGGTGTTTTTTTTGTATTTTAACTTAATATTGAGTACAAAAGTCTTTAATTTATTACTGAAATTCTTTTTATTAGATCTGCAGTTAGAAAGCTCATACACCTCTATAACCTATAACTATATGTTATTTCATAATTGTGCAATCCTGTGTTTAAGAAAATAGTAGTGACTCTTGCCAATAATACAACATCACATTCACAGGCTAATAAAAATAACATTTTTATCCTATAGATTCGAAGGAGTCTAGCCCGATATCGGCGAACTACCTGAAGCTGAAGGCAAGCATCGCGCCGCTGGACCGCGCCTCGCCCGAGTTCAATATGATACAGGAGTACGTGCGCAACACGCACGCCGCCACACATTCCTCATACACACTCGAAATCGAAGAGGTCAGAGTTACTACTAATAATATTTCAACCTTAGAGCTGAACGACATCTGTCATCACTACTGATACGCACTTTTTCCATCCCTTTTTGGCACGCAAAACTTTACTTTCACTTTAGTAAAGAAAAAAAAAGAAATTTAAGCGCAAACCCCTTACTCTCTAAATAACATTCGCTCGTTCGCTCTTTCAGTTCGTTCTGTAAATTATGCTTTATAAAAACGGTATCGGGTTTTTGGACAAATTTTAACGCAAAAACTTCTATTATACATTATCTAGGTATTCAAAGTGGTCCGTGAGGGTGAAGACAAGAGGTACAAGCCGTTCAGAAAGCTCCACAACCGGCGGCTGCTGTGGCACGGATCGCGTGTCACCAACTTCGCCGGGATCATCTCTCAGGGTCAGTTTCTTCGTCTTATATCTTTCTGGAAGCAAGTAAAGATACTAGCGACCCACGCCAGCTTCGCAAAAATCGTTGCGTAGTTTTAAAGATTTAAGCGGATATATAGACAGCGACAGCTAGTTTGATTTATGCTATTTGTTTACACGTTATAGTTTTGTGTACCAAAGTTTTCACTTAGTTTTGTATAAGTAAGAGTAAGTACTGAGTTATAAAGGATTGATTACGATTAAGTAAATTATACTCATCGGCATGCGGTTCACAGACATTACTCTTAAATTAAAAAAAAAAAAAATTGCTTCATTTTAATCTGTTTTGTTTCGTACCCAGGTCTCCGCATAGCCCCGCCAGAGGCGCCAGTGACGGGCTACATGTTCGGCAAGGGCGTGTACTTCGCGGACATGGTCTCCAAGTCCGCCAACTACTGCTGCACCAGCATCAGGAACCCCACCGGTCTCATGCTGCTGTGCGAGGTCGCGCTCGGTAACATGTAAGTTGGAAAATTTCAAGATGCAAGATACAAGATGATGTTCACCCACTTTTGTGGCACATTGTACAAAAAAGTAGTATGGATAGTGAAGACGAAGATATTGTGTTCTATAATCTGTGTAAGAGAGCTCACTGCCTGAATAATTCGTGTTTTTTTGGCCTTTACACTTTTTCATTTATGTAAAACACACCGCTAGAACTGATTCGAAGCGGCGCTGGATAGGAAAACGTGGAAGGTTTGCGGGAGGCCCTTGCCTAGCATTGGAACACACCAGGCTGGGAAAAAATAAAAGCATTTTATACCTACAGTTCGTTAATAATCTATTCAATATTATAGGAAAGAGTGTCGTCAAGCTGAGAACGTGAAGTTGCCTCCTAACACGCACTCGGCGTGGGGTATAGGCAAGACGCAGCCGGACCCCGCGGCCAACCGCAAGCTGGACGACGGGACCATCGTGCCGCTCGGCAAGCCTGTCAACAACAAGGTCGACACCACGCTGCTCTACAACGAGTATCCTTTACACAATCAACTTGAATTATTAACCTTATTAATGTTATACATAAGTATCAAATTCTTTTGGCCACCCTAAAACATCGCAAGCGACACGCAATAGACTCTAATGTTGGGCACGCATGGATTGGGTGCCGCCGTCGCTCCTGTTCTTGAGCTTGAGTCACACGTGTGATCATTGACATGGCATACGTTAGTTCGACTTCAGGGTTGTCAAAAAGTTAGTTACACTGCATAACTTTCTGCGAGTTTGATCCGTAAATGGTTTGATCAGTTACAACTAATATCCTCACCAGTCACCTTACTAAAGCAATTATCCGACCGCTAGGTGATTGCAATGGGGTATTCAAAGTGGCTTATACTAGTCAGCTATTTAATTCATTGTTTTTATTCCTTTGGATATTTTCCTTAGCACACATTCAGGTTCATCGTATACGACGTCGCACAAGTCAACGTCAAGTATTTGTTGCAGATGAAGTTCAACCACAAGTATTAGCTGACGTGCCAATGTCTGTTTTATGTTTATTTTATTTTGTAATTTCACTGTTTTGTCGTATAATTATCTCTAAATGATAAAAAGCTTTAGGATAGTTTGTAATTTGATTCAAGCTGGACAAAATGTCATGAATTGATATGGCGTTACTTATTTGAGTATTGTCACATTAGTGATAAAAAAACATTCTTCTGGCCTATCTGTAGGAATCCTGTGATTAAGAATTGTTACCTAGATAGTTATACATAAATCTGTTATCAGCCTCCAAAGTGCTTCTATTCATCATGTTAAAATCTTTGCAAGTGTGCAGCTGACTCAACCTGTTAATCCTGTTATATTATTTGATTATGCTTTTTATACACCTAATGCCTAATAAAAATGGATGGTGATATATTTTTATATCGTAAGGTGATTGAATCTGTAATGTTAATTTTAATTATTTGAAGTGTCTTGTTATGTTAATAATTTGATTGGAAATATTGTATTCAACACAATCATTTAATTAAACACGTTTGATTTCTACTAAAGTTTTTCATTCCATTCTCATTATAACTTTTTACCTAAAGGGTTGATTGTAGTTTTTCTCTTTTTTATAAACTTAATCTTATACCACTGTGAAAATATTATGAGAAAAGATGTCGATATTTTTGTTTAAAGTGATTCGTACCGACACCTATGTTCAAACCCTTTTTACAATCGACTAAACTTAAGCTCTCGATTGTCTATAATCGACTTAGTGAGATATGCTTAGGAGTGACGTTTATTCTACTGTCAAATCAAGCTTTCAATGTCACGTCACTTCACTTGTCATTGTCAGTTTGTCACTTCATTCCGCGATGGATTAATAAATTTTAAAATAAATACAGTTTTGTGGTCGTCCACTAACTCTCAGTGTTATCTTGTTTATATACATTTACACTCGTACAAATTGTTCAAGAAGTATTAAATGTCTATTTTTATTTTGTCCTAAAGTAAGAGTAATTGTGAAAAATGGAATCTGATATTATCAATTGGAGTAACAAAGAAGTTTTAGATTTATTACATAAAGAGAAAATATCTTGTATCATAACAGACATTTGTAAATCTCATGATATTGACGGACAGTGTCTTCTTTCCTTTGTCGACCGAGATTTCTATGATTTTCCGTTCGATCAGTTAAAATTGGGTGAACGTAAGAGATTCATATTGCTCGTGAAGAAATTACAAAAACACAATCGTTCTGCGATGTTCGAGCTCGGCCTTTGTGATGATGCGCTCAGTAATCCATCAACAAATATAAATTTCCTTGGGACTAACTTGTCGCATTTGAGTTATAATCTTCACAACAAACTACCAAGTGAGATATATGTGAGGAATTCCGAATGCATGTCGAGTTTTACACCCGACGTGAAAGCTTCGAGATTGAAACCTGAAATTTGGAAGACTGCAATAGCTCTAGGTAATTATTTATATTAATTGTTACTGATTTATTTTATGTTTCCCTACTTAGTGTTTGGGATTCAGTCCAAGAAATTTGCATGAGTGTGACAAACAAAACAAGTACTACTTTATTGCATCATGGAAACATAGTTGCAACACATGTGCATAAAACTATTTCCACAACATAATAATCTACATAATGTAAATAAGTATAATATACAGAACTTATTATATTCTGTTTATTTTGTATCTTTTTGATAAATTGTGATTTGAGGTCAGAGTTTGTCATGTGAAACATAACTGGTAATACAATGACAACAAAGAAATAAAAAAAAAAGGTAATTCGAACTTAATGCAGTCTGAATTTAAATAAATTATGTTAATTCAATTTCTTTATTTAGCTCATGACTTCTAGCTGTGGTAACTAGTATTATAACAGCTATCTTGAAAACTTAGTAGATGGGTGAAAACCTAGGAGGTTGAGATGTTTGATGTATCAATGTATGTCTGAGTGATAATCTATTTATAGATGCATTAAAAATTTAAATATGTTGATATGCCGTCTGGTTACCATATCATAGAGTTCACCTAGTTTAAGACCTACGTTGTGTGTGAAAAAAGCAAATGTAATGTGTATGTTTATGGCAGGCTATGTCTTCCTGGTGACATGGGTGACTGCCGTGGTGATGGTGATTGTACATGACAAGGTGCCAGACATGAAGAAGTATCCTCCACTGCCAGACCTGTTCCTAGACAATGTGCCACACATCCCCTGGGCTTTCGACATGTGCGAGATCACGGGATCCTTCCTCATGGCCATTTGGCTAGTTGTACTCTTCTTCCATAAACATAGGTATGTATTGTTAACCTATTAGCATAGTATTATACTACTATAACACTTTTGTCTCAAATGTAATGTGAACCAAAACAATGAAAACAAATCAACAAAGATAAGTGCTAGACAGTACAAACACCAACTTTAATGTGTAAATTAGTAAGAAAATATAACAATGCTATCAGCGTTCCAGCATCTAGCATTTGTTAATTATACCATATTTAATAGTTACAAAGGCTAAAGGTTATAAAAAAGTACATATGTAGCTGTAGGTAATTCTGAGTAACTTGTAATTAAAACCAACAGTTCATGTTTCTCCAGTAATGCATTTAATTGAGCAATTATGCATACAACATGTTTATTCAATAAATTAAGAAATTGATTGTATGTTAATTAGGACATTTGTATTAAAATCTAGTCCAAATGTCTTTGTAATGATATGCCTCAAGGTTTGTTTTGTCAACATGCCCAATATTGTGTTTTGTTAGTTGTAGCTGTGTAGTGTTGCATTGCAAATCTTACACTCGTTTTTGTATATAAATGGACAAAGACATGTGCAGGTGTGTTGCTGGTCTTTTTGTTGCAACAGTGTTGTGTTAACAACAAAGAATAGTCCACTAGCTACTGAAAGACTGCTGTCTATCTTTCAGCTATGAGCCTATGACACATTTCTGAAATGTGGAAGTAAGATTATTTGCACGTCCTCAACACTCGTCAGTATTTACGACGTATTTATATTTGAAACAATTTATACTTATTCCGCACATTTTGTATTAAAGAAAACCTCAGTATTTTTTTCTGTATTTTAATAGACAATCCGTCTGCGATTTATTAATATTAATTCAATACTTATTTCAAGAAGCCTTTTACGAATCCTCGCGCAGTTTATTGTTAACTACTTGAATCGATGTTAACGAATTATTTAATAAAAAATACCTATACGCATCAATCACCAATACTGAGTGTGAGCCGGAGGGTAAATAGTAAATACAATCGATGTTTTTTGTTGCGTGCGGAAAGTACGAGTCATCTCCGGTAGTCACCTCACTAACGTATTGATTGGAATTCTAAACTCGCAGAACGTGATTAATAGTTTGAAAGCCAGCTTAAATTGTAGAAAGCTATTTTTGAAGTAATGTTTACTTAGTTAGAAAAAAATAAAATGTTTACTTTAATAAGTATTTCATGGATTGTGGTTTTGGATGTCAGATAGGAGTCGCTATATGTAAAATAATGGTATTCATTTGAATCTGTAAAATAGTAAACCAACTCAACACAACCGGGAATATCATAAATAACTGTGTCGATATTCTTATCTAATTTACAATTACAGCTTAAACAATATCTTAAGGAAATGATTATATCGTATAACCATTTTAAATAGCAATGTTAATGACACGATGAGAATGAAAGTGGATTACGTCGTCACCTAGATAATGGCGCGATTACGTTTGGTGCCTCGGACCCACAATAACCACATACTATGTAATGTAATGCCATGAAATTGTTTCCTCTGCTTTTTTATTGCTCACATTTATCTTTATAGCTATAGCTTTATAACACATAAATAATGTCGTGTTTCCATAAAATGTATGTATTACCTACTCACGAGTCACAACATTAGTGGGAGACTTTGGTAATAGGTACAAAAATTTGGCTTTGTAGTTCCACAAAATTACTTAGCTGTCGCTTTAAAAACTCCGTTAATAACAAGATAATTCTAATTTTATTGTGACCGTGATACACAGGTCACATAGTTATTAGATTGCTTGCGGCTGCCTTATAGCCCCAAATATACTTAATGCACACAAATAATATTTATGTAAGTAATAATTTGACCGTATAATTTTACCTTGAGGAAAAAAAACTGAAAACGATTCACAAATGACAACACTATCTACCTACCTATCTGATAAATGAGTAAAACTCGGCGAAGTTCGTTACTCCTTTGAAATGGTTCATTGTATTGCTAGGTCTTTGTAACGCAGTAGGGCAATTACAGGTTGATATTTTTAAACGCATAAAGAAAAAGAACTGATACTAATAACCTTGTTTTACAAAAACAGTCTATAAATATACTTTATGCATATTCACTTTTCTTTAAAAAACGTAGTATCTTTTGTGACAACACCGATAATTCTTTTTCTATTGTCATCCACTTTAAAACACTTATCAGAATGCCTTAAGTGATGAATCATAATTTTATCGATGCATTCGTTTGTCCACTCTGTGGGGCACATATTTAGGAGGATCACAAAGACCTTTGTTTGTGTAAAACAAACAAAATGACTATCGCTCCGTACGCACACGACTTAATACGTTCTTAGCACACTTTAATTTATTTTAAACGACTATTTACTGAATGTATTTACACACCATTGCACGTCTTATCTAAATCGTTTGTTAATCTTGTATTTTTTTTTATTTATCCAAGCGTATTTTTGTAACTTTCAATCCAATGATTAGTAGTTTTATACACGGTTAAGTTTTTAAGGCCGTTTTAATCAAGCAATTTATGCATTGAAGCAGTACAGCATTGCGTTTATTATGATTTCTCTTTACTAGTTCGTGTGATTCGTGAATCATTCGGTTCTTTATCAACACCAACATAAATAAGGATATTGTTACTAACTACGCAATGCGTCATACGCAGTTGGGAGCGGGTAGCTGCTACCCATTGTCCGCTGGACTACAGGGGACTATTGTAAGATTTGTAAATGATATACAATACACTCCTTTTTTATCAATAAAAGGATGCATTTATTTTCGTGTGCAAACCAGAACTAGCTTTTGATTGCATCGATAACTTTTTATGTAGCAACTTTAGAAACCAACAAATTTTTCCAGTCGAATTGCAAATGACCCTATTTCCTTCCAAGCTTCAATTTCAAACGTAAACCTGTTAATTCCAATCGGTGACTTACTAATAGCTTAGTCACATCTAACATAAAATATTATCAACGAATGCGTCAAAATTAGCACTTAGGACCGAAACTGTACAATAGCGGTTTTCGTTTCAAGTCAACGTCCCTTGATTAAAACCCTTTCTAAAGCCTTGATCTGAATAAAAACCTCGCTGTTAGCTGCCTATCCTACTAATCTAAGATAATCACACTTAGATAGCAATTACCTACCTGCTAGAAACTTACGACCTAATCGGACCTAATGAGTCCTACTGAACTGAATGACAAGAGAAATGGCGGTAGGTTCAAAAGGAGTTATAATTGTAGTCTATTATACCTTTGGACGATTCTACTAAGTTATCCCTGACAGATGTGGGTGGGAATCGAGGAGTCTATGTTTCACTTCATAGAGGGACAGTAACTTCGGATTTCACTGACGAATTCTATTCAAGATATGCCCTATTCTCCGTCTTTGGCAGAATAGGTTAGATAGTTATAGGTACTAATGTATTATTTTGTCCAGGTTCATAATACTGCGGAGGTTCTTCGCACTAGCAGGCACAGTATTCCTGCTGCGTTGCTTCACGATGCTGATCACATCGCTGTCAGTGCCTGGGTCGCACCTGAAGTGCGAGCCGCGCTCGTACCCGCCGGCCGACGACCTGACGGTGTGGGGCCGCCGCCTGCGCCAGGCCTACGACATCTGGAGCGGCGCCGGCATGTCTGTGCGAGGCGTGCGCACCTGCGGGGACTACATGTTCTCCGGACACACTGTGGCGTTGACGCTGCTTAACTTCTTCATCACAGAATGTAAGTAACTTTAGGTACTAGGTTTATAATGTACGTGTGGGCAGCAACGAAGGTCTATGAACAAACTGCTGTAGTTTTTCTGCGACTTCCACAATAGGTGTTCAGATCTCTTTTTGTAAATTTTTGTTCCGGGGTTAAAAATATATTCCTCAGTCAGCGGGAGTCAGTTTTTTTAGAAAAAGAAAATAGTGTTAGTGATCATGGACTTTTGATGCTGACACTACCTACTGTTGCACTCTGATTGCGCTAACCTTGTGCAATCGTCCAAATACCACTGCAGTTGGGCAGCGGCGTGACCGATGTAAAAAACATGTTGACGTGTTGTCACCTACTCATTAGAGCGATCGCTTTTAGATTAGGCCTGAAATACACTACAGTCATTACCGTTTCTCATAACATGCACGCATGCGTAGGAAAGCGATGCTTGATTTGTAAATAGAGCATCGTAATTATGTGAACGTGATATGATGTTGTTCGCATTGCGTGTCGTCACAGCATGTGTTTGTCTTCTAACTTTCCGACGGCGAATGACATTGATATTATGGTGGTGCCACCGCACTGCGGTGTAAACAAATTAGCTATTTATAACGGAGCTCTGATAAAAATTCCAGTCCCGTGCTTCTTTTTCGAAGTTAAATTACGTTCGGCGTTGACCCACTTATGCGGAATATGTGTTAATAGAAGAAAGATATCGGATACCACTGACACTCTAATCTTTACATAACAGATAAGCTAATCAGAGAAATAAACGGGAATGACGTATTAAGGAAGTTGTGAAAAACACGGGCTGACGCATTACACGCTTCAATAGTTCTATCAGTAAACTGAATTTGTTTTGATAATGTTGTTTGCCATTTGTTTTCCTGATAAAGCTTGTTTATCTTAATGTTAAAGACCGCTTAACAGCGAATCCTTGGATAATTAAGTTGATTCTAATCAAAACATCGTTGCTTATTCAAACACGCATGCGTAGATGTTATTTTGCTTCTCCAGTTTTATTTTAGAGAAACCGAAGCTGTTTAAGTAAAGTGAAGACATTATTTTTAAACTCCTTGGTTAGGTGTGAAGTACAACCGGTTGAGCCAAGTGGCCAAGAGCAGAGTAAAGCGTGCGTGCCGCGGAAGTAGTTGACGGACGGCTAAACGCCAACACATAATGATTATTTTCGTTCGGGGTTAAACGTTAAAACGCATTATGAAAGCGATAAAACCCAAGAAAAATACTGAATAACTATCCGATTCCAAAAAGTAATTTCAATAGCTCAGTAAGAATGATTATTTGCTGGAATTGCTGGTGTATGTCAGGTCTTGTCGGTAGTTAAGCTTTTATAGCGTAGGTATTACATAAACATGTTACACACGAGCCTATAAAATAAAACAATATTGTTTTTTTGCGACGCAGTTGTGTTATAATCTTGCAGAAATGAAACAGGAAATAGACTTGTCGATTTGCATTGCGCGTAGAACGCTGGTATTTGTCATCGCTCTATACCTGTTTTCATAAATATTTAGATTACGTAGGTTATTCCAGTTTTTATTTTATAGGTCAGTCGATTTTTTTTAAAGGCTTTTAGAAAAGAATTATATGAAGTCATCCATTGGATACGAAATATACAATCAGTTTTGTTATTCTAATAAATAAATAATTACTTTATTGTTTGACTATTCTATGGTATATTAAATATCCTAGAACTTTTGACATATTTACACAATCCATGCTTGCTCGGATCATTCGTGATTGTCTTTTTAACAGCAATCTGCCGGTGGTTTCAGCAATTTCTGCCAGTGTCGCCAGATGACATTGATGACCACACATGAGTATTATTTCTTTTTTGCCTCTGTCTAGACAATGTCCATATTTAAATTATTCGTATTTTTTATGTTTGTTTTGTTTTTTTTTTTTAAGTGAACAATCATTACTTTTATGCCTAATGGCTGTATAATTTAGCACGAAGGAATTTCTTTATCTTCGACAACGCGGATAATTGTGAAGGTTTATTGGATATTAGTCTTAAGAGATAATAAATACATGCATGGATTATACTAAACCAGTTTATCAACATTAAAATAGGTGCACTAGTTTACTTGAACTTAATATACTTTAGTATATCGGAGGAGATCTAGGTCAAATTGTCATTAAAAGAACACAGTTTACCCTACTACACTTTGGACATTTTCGACTTAAAAAATCATCAAGAAAAATATTTCTAATGCAATTCTGTTCAGTTAATCTAATTATATTTTGTTATGCACGCCTTTTCATTACAGCATAAACAATTCGATGAAATCAGACAATTATAAAAATAACAATTTAAGTCGCAATTCGTCGCAGGCATATTCGCAATTTAATTAATAAACAAAACAGGTCGTTCTATTTGATAACAACAATTGTACCTAATATGTACGTTGTTTATGTTAAGAGTCCAGAGTCCAGTTATTTAAAAAATGTACTATGTATAATAATTCTCCAGAAAGGTCATAGGCCAGGTCAACAGTAAGTTTTCATCAATTTTGCGGAAACCGTTAGAAGCAACAATCTAGATTATACATAATCATTATATTCTGTAAATGTCCAGTACTGATGGACAAATTCGTCTTCCCAAATAGAAAAAGAAGGGTATAAAATAAAAGCATTTGCCTTATATAACAAAATTCATTTGTAACATTCTTAAACATCAATGTTTCCTCATTTATTATTATTATGGTTAGCGAGAGCTATATACTAATGCAGTTATTCAATTATTGTTTATTTGTTAGTGACACAAATATATAATCAATATCTTGCTTGCAGACTTAATTTATTTTTCATCTGTTTCAAATTGGTAATTTTAAATTACCAATTCGAAATAGATGTTACATACACAAGGGAAATATTCAAACTACTTATAACCATAATATATAAGGAAAATATTCAACTTACTAATTTGACACCGACATCTCGAAATAGTAATTTAAAATTACAAATTCGTGTCACGTCTCACACGTGTACCTATGTAGTGTGTAGGTTTTGACATCGACTTCATTCAGTACCTAGGACCTAGGTGATATCTTTGTCGTTTAGATTATTTTCAAGTTTTTAGTGCCGCTGTTATTGAAGGCGGTTATATTTTTTGTTAAAATTAATTAATTTAGTTAAAACAGGTCAACCGATAGCTTTAAAAAATACTACTTTTAGTTTATATCACAGTTTAGCTAATGAATAAATGTATTTAATTCTTACAACTAGCTTACGAATCTCGTATCAGTTAAAAAGTTGCCCTAAGTTGTCATGCTGAGAAAGCAGTCTTTATCGCTGTCAAATCAATGGAATACCGCCAAGAGCGCCACTTAGCAAAGTGTCATTCTTGTACACGACTGCTATTCGTCAATCTATATCTGTAATGCATCTTTGACTGGCCTGTTAGCGTAATGGTTAGTAATCCTAACTGCTAAACCAGGACAAAAATTTGCGTGAAGTGCATAGATGTTTTTTCTATGTCTGGGCGTTATCTCAATAACGTTTTTTTAACAATATAGTATCTAAGTATGTTTATTAGCTTTGTTTAGTTTGAGACCTGATGACTGTGCATGATAGGGAAAAAAAATACTTTGCGAATGACAGATCAGGCTAGCCAAAATTTAACCTGATCGATTGCCTTTGATTAATCCCTTTCAGGCTTTCTGGTGTGGCTCAGACTAGACAAATAACATTATTGCACTGCGGTAGACTAATAACATTATGCTATAGGTATATCACAATTTAAATTAGGATGGTAGCCATGATAAAACAAAACAGAACGTCAGTCATGTACTGACTGACATAGCAGTGAACACATCAAAATCCTCGAACTACCCATCATTTAGGGTTCGATATATGCGTCAATGTAATTGTCTATGCTCCAAATAACACTATATTACACCATTGGCTTATTGACTAGCCTGTTGGTCCAGTGGTTAGTGGCCCTGGCGGCTATACCAGAGGTCGTGGATTCGACTCCCACCCAGGACAGGGATGTTGATTTGTTGTCTAGTAATCATAACTCTGCTTTGTTTGGACTGTTGTGTGAAAGTCGTGGAATATTTATTTATTATTTATGATGTTGTTTACATTTCCAGACACGTCCCGCAACCTGTACCTGCTGCACATCCTGACGTGGGTGATGAACATGTTCGGCATCTTCTTCATCCTGGCGGCGCACGAGCACTACTCCATCGACGTGTTCATCGCGTTCTACATCACGTCGCGCCTCTTCCTCTACTACCACACGCTGTCCAACAACCAAGCGCTCATGCAGAATGATTCTTCCAGGTATTTACTAAATATGTTATTAATCAAAAATATGTTATTGTAAAAATGTGGGTCCTTCGCCAGATCTCTCTCCGGTCGTGTCGGATTGCCATCCCATCGGGCTATGAGAGTTAAAGAATAGAGAGTGCACCTATGTTTGCGCACTATAATATGTCCTACGTAGCTGGCTGGTGTCATAGTAGCACTAGCCGCCGTGGCCGAAATCGGTTAGGAGGCATTATTATTAATGAAAAATGGTCCGGTAAATGTCCCAATGGTAGGCAAGGGCCACTTACAATAATAGAGAAAGATTAGAAACATAAATTGTCATTAATATTTAAGTATGACAACTTTGGCTGCACTACATGAGTGGCATAATTATGTGTCCATGCTAATAAGACTTAAACCAAAAACAAAACTGTGCGAATTGCCGTAGGTTTAATGCTAGAAGCGTTCTAATCTAGTGTTTTTGTGCATTTGATTTTAATATTACAAACATTAACAAAAACAAACGAAAATCAAAATTCCGTGACACGAGGATTAAATTCTTTAGTGCAAGAGTGGATTCTTTTAAAGACAAAATATATTAGGTTTTGATGCATTTCTACCGGAGATGCGTAACTAGAGATGTGTTTTATAGAACTAATAGAATTATTCATTCATCTATTCTCACACTGGTATTAATGAAGCGATTCTTACAGTTAATGCTCATGAATCACTAACGAATACAAATTAACAGTGACGGAGCTAGTGTTCACTTCTTAATGGTATCTACGTAGATTTATATTATTTCATGAAAAGAAGAACTTGTGTCTCATGCTTTTAAAAAATAACAACATCCCCATTTAAATACTACACGTGTATTAGTTAGTTACAGGTCCTCCGCTTGATAGTCTTTTAGCTGTCAAGTAGGGTCAAAAACATGTTATTTTCAAGCAATCGCCAAATAACCTTCATTCACATCTTGAAGTCAAGCTCATTGAACTAGTCGGCTATTCGACATTCGTATAATTAAAAAAGTACATTTTTTTAAATATTGTATTACTACGTTACAGGACTAGAATATGGTTCCCACTGCTGTCATTCTTCGAATCCGAAGTGGACGGGATAGTCCCGAACGAGTACGAGGGTCCGTTCGCGATCCTGAACAACATACGGGAGTGGTCGGTGCAGCTCATCACCGACGTGAAGGAGTCGTCCGTGGCCAAGATCGCGGGCAGTAAGCTGCAGGAGGGCGCCGCCATGGGCGAGTACTCGGTGGTGCGGCTCGTGGACGGCATCAAGCGCAACCTCAGCATGGTGGAGGAGTACAAGACGTCCCGCCAGCGGCTGGTCACCCTGGACAAGAACATCCAGGCCTGCGTGCTGGACGAGCGCCCCGACGCCGACCTGCGCCACCGGAACCTGCCCGACTTCCCCGGCGACGCGCTGCTCAAGGACTTCAGCAACCCTCCTTCTCCAGTTATGAAAAAAAGTATATGAACGAACTTAAAGTTCCACTACTAGAGGCTGTTTATAGACAAATTTCATTGTAGCTTTATTTTTACAATGAAATAAATTAGATACCTGAATGTTTACATTTCCATTATAGATTTTATATCATGTTATTCCATATTTATTTTATTATGATAAGTTAAATGTAGAATAAATTATTAAGAAAATTTATTTGCTCAAAGTACTAATCTTGAATAAATAACATTTTCGCTTGTATATATTTTTTTGGAACTAATTAACCCTATCCTGGTACTAACAAAAAGATGACTTTCGTCTTCCAAAGTCGGAGCGAAGACCTCGTGCGTGTCTCTTTACGCTCCATTGTTACAAGATGATACTTTGAGCAGCAGTTGAATGATACTCAGTCTCGAGAAAGTAGATTTTACTTATTCAACTCATTTTCAACGTGTGATGGAAAACCCCGGGCACGATTAGGATATGACTCACATATATTTTGCGTTAGTCACCGTTATATAGAACTTGGACACAATACACGACCTTCGATTGATAATCCTCAATCAGCTATTTTACGATTATAGCCACAGCCAATTATTGTATAAGTAACTATATGCAGTAATAGTAAAATCCGTATGTAAAGTATTTGGTTTATCATGCGGCTGTGTTTGATAACAATGGCGCCTACTGTATTTTTTTCAAATTACTATTAATTAGGCCATATTATGTAGATGGGATCAAACTATCTACGATTCTAGAGGCCCTGGATATTATTTTGTACGCATTTGATAATAATTATTCCTGCATTAGTCACAATCGACATCTACATGGCCAAAGACTATTCGTTTTATCAACACTTCGTCTAGTAAATAAAATATTTTCATGAACTGCACATAGAATGTCCATAGAAATTTCAATGAAAAACACTGAAATCACATGAAATATGCACGAAAACTGCCAAAATATGCAAAATAATTTTAGAGTCCTCATAAAACTCAGGCTACTTTCCGAATACGGAATTCCGGAATCCCAGATTAGTCCTACTCTTAGCTAGAGGGCACCCGGGGACTATGACTTCGTTTGATAGTGTAACTTTAAACTATTACTTTAAAATAACTGAAGTATGCAGATATGCAATTGCATATAATCCAGGTTTTAGTAATAAATAATTTTATAGTGATCAAACGTGCGTTATCCGTAACGGTGTAAGACACATAGGTGATAGATTTAGGTACCTACTGAGTCCGTAAATCAGCATATTATTATAACAGTTATGTACCTACTACTTACGTTCGAAAATAGTGAAATATAGTACCTAACTCAAAGGTGATGGATGGATTCAAGTGATCTTGCAGAAGTTTTTCGCGTGAAAACCCCAGATTTTGACCCTAGAACCCCACGGCAATAGTCTGCGCCCTGCACAAGCTATATTTATTTTAATAGAGCAGCACAGCGACAACTAATTAAAAGCCAAACAATTGAATATAGTCGTCTTATCTACTAAACTAGGACTAGAATAAATGCGGGCATGTTTATCCATCCAATTTTTGCATTTATATTAGTGGGATAGCTACTTTCACCGGGCTAGATCTCATAAACTGTGATACAGTTAAAAATTTCGCAAATGGTGTACCAATATCGTGTTTTATTCTTTATTGTTGTTAAAAGTATTCTATGCTACTCTTGCCATTTGCGGCTGCGATATTATAAGTATGTTTTGTGTGTTGTTTCCAAATCAGCTAACAAATTATTCAAGTAAAAATCTGCAGCCATGATCTCAACTGTCACTCGCTAATGTAAGAAGTAGAAGTAACACATCAAGTTTATATCTCTCAGGAAAATTTCAGCATGCATACCTACTGCGAAAAACTTTCATACTTACTCAGCGTTATTATTTCAGGTGTGCTTCTGAGAAAGAGGTATCATAGCAATCGCTATTTATTAATCAGTAAGATTGTGATAATTATCCAAAACCTTGCGATTTCAACCAAAATAGTTATCTATTTAGCAATGAGAAGACTACACGATTAATATCATTGTGACGTATTGCTTAATACAAATACTGTATATTAGTACTTCCGTAGGGGACTAGTTAGTAGTTAGCGTCAGCATCCTTTTACACGATGACGTGTTACGAGAGCCCTACCTACATACCATATTACATACTATGCGTTCCAGTGTCATATTTCCTAAATGACCCTCAAATGCTGATTGTTCACATTTTATTAATGCTGTAGGTGCCGCTATTTCAATCCTACTAATATTATAAACGCCAAAGTTTGTAAGTATGGATTATAGTTAGTTTTTACGCTCAAACAGCTGGGTCGATTATGATAAACAGTTTAGATTTTAACCGACAGCGTTTGACGGTAATGTTATTGCAGTTATATCCGACATTCGCGCGGGTGAAGTCGCGGGCAACGACTAGTATTATAATATACTAAGGTAGATGCGTTCGTAGTGTAGAAAATGGCAATCACTGAAAAAGTCAAGCATGACACACCAATACTTGCAATATTAATAATTCAGAAAGATTCCTCGTGCGCGTCTGAACTTTAAACTAGTTCACGTTAGGCAATTACCGAATCTTACTCTATATGTTAATACAGCGTGAACAATTACTTTCGATTTCATCATAAAAACGAAATATTTGATAGTTAAAAACAAAACACAAGTTTGTTTGTATTTTATATAATTCGTATGAAAAAATTGTTAAAAAAAACTGTCTTTAATTAAAATTAATAAGGTGATAATTTTTAAGAAGTGATTTTATTACAATCAAAAGCTGTGCACTTTCATAGAGAATGATCATTTCTGCTGTTACAGTGTAAATAATGAATTTAAATAAATAATACTATATTTCATGGCAGTCTAGTCGAAGTGATTGCATTTTATATTGCATCGAACTAAACAAGTAAAAGCAAAAGGATCATTCCCCTAAATGACTTACTTTCACTTATAAAATGAACAATATTTATAATAAATCACATAGTAAATGTGTAAAAAAAGAGTCAATTTATTAGCAAATTGTAAATAAAAAATTAATACTTTAAAAATAATACAAGCCTTAATGGAGGATAAAATTGTTAAATAGAATTCTTACTCTGGAACTTCATAGAAAAATTTGATTAATTTCATTATAACATACTCTAATGATTACGATAATAGGCCACTTGTATTAGAAAACGTAACTTTACATCGCCACATAACATGATACTCAACAAATACTTCTTTGCATTATATACAATGACTATATCAAAGAAGTGATGATGATGATGCGTTATAAATAACAGAACTTAATGAATAGTGCTGCTTAGAGCTAGTAGGGATTGATTTGAGCTGAAAAGCAAGTAAATGTTCAGTCCATTATTCAGCCGCTGCTATCTGCTCGCTCTGGATCAGAGCCTCTGAGGGGTTATCTTTCTTAAGTTCTACAGTCTCTGTTTGTTCCTCAGCCGCTGCTTCCTTCTCTTGAGAGTGTTCACGAGAACTAACCGTACCATTTTCATTGACAGCCTCCTTTGCGGGTGAGCTTTCCTTAGAAGCCTGTTTCGCTTCTTCTACAATTTCCTTTTCTGGGGACTTGGCTTTCTCTTCAGTTGTGTCTTTTTCTACTGATTGCCTTTCCTTTTCAGGAGAGGGTTCTTTAGAATCTCCTTTCTCTTCCTCACCTTCAGGGGCAGGTGTGGCTTCTTTAGAGGCAGCTTCCTTCGCTGGTGAAGCCTCTTTCACCGGACTTCCTTCCTTTTCAGGTGATTTCTCTTTGTCATCACCTGTTTCGGTAGATTCAGCCTCCTCAGTTTTACTAGGTTCAGACTCTTTGTTTTCATTGTCAGCATCCACATCACCATTAACAGCCTTTTCCTAATAATAACAAACAAAGGCAATGAGGACAATGGCATATAGAGGCCAAAAATAGAACAAAGCAATGCATCATTAATTCAATGAGATAGTATTATAATGAACAATATCCTTGTTTACCAATCCCCAATTAAGTGACACATTATCAAATATTTGCTGAATATCTGCCTAGATAATTAGAATTAATATATCCCCATACCTGTTCAATTTCAGCCTGCGGAGGTTCTTCAGGAGGTGCTTCCATTTTCAAAAACTGTTCCAATGTATCAACTTCATTTGCAAGGTCAAACTGATCATAGTCCTGAAAGTTACACAAAAATGCTACAAAACCTTTGTTTATAAACAGTAGTCTTACACATGCTGCTGACTTGGACAATAATTAGAAAGAAGAGAATGCCTTAGTATTCTTTAAACAAAGCAGTAATTTGTAAACAAAGTCCTAAAGAATGTATAATACTATTGTAAAAATCAAAATACAAACAGATGGCAACATACCAAAAATACCATGTCATTTAGGTAGCTTAATGTTTGTAAATGAATTAATAAAATTCGTACATTTATCTTAATGATATGAGAAAGATAACAGCATTATCAATAATTACCCCACAGTACTCGTCCTCATTGAAGATCTGCGGAGGTAACGGAGACCGAGGGTTGGGGTCGCTCACAGTGCCACCGTTTGACTTCGAGTTACTTTGCATAAAGTCTTTATCTGCCTCCTTTCCTGGTTCCGTTATGTCAATGACATCATATTTTATGCTTTTCGAATCAAGGATCATTAAGACCCGCTGCTGTCGTTTCTTCACCTAAAAGTATCCCAATTCACGTAATCAAAAACAATCACTATATGAATCAGCTTTGGAAAAAGTCGAGAAAAAAGCCCGGCCGTCCCAGGAATTTTCTAATATTAAACATACCTCTTTGTTTCCAGAAATACCACTGATATAAACTTTAACAACCATTATGAAAATCTTTCGATATGGACAATAACAAACGTAAATAACAATCACCAAAAATTATTACACGAGAAAAATAGGCTTGGCCATTAGACAATCTGTTTCAATAATAATAATTACAGGATAGGTGACAGATGCAGTGTGACCAGCGCAAACTTGATTAGTTCTACCATAGTGTTTTATTACAACGTAATAATTTATGCGTATGTGTACGCACAATTTTTATCTGTGTGAATGTCGTAAATAGTAATAATGGAATTATAAGTTATCTAAAAATAAAAATAACATTCATTAATTTACTTAAAATCACACACTTAAAACAAAGCTTATTGTGTTTACAATATCAGTGCTATGTCGTATGGGCAAATTGTCATTAAAATACTTTTTTAGATCAAATTGGTTCTTGTACTAATATAGAACGTTGGTGTAATGCATTATCATACTCGTCTTCTCTCTGCATATATTTGTTTCGACTCAGGTACCTTCGGAAAATCCAATACCATTTATTTTTCGCTTCGAAACATTTTGGGATAAAAACACTCATTGAAATTCGGTGTAAAAACTGCCCTTTACTAATAATTCTTAATTGAGGTAACACCAAGCGCGTTTCGTTTTACGGTATCATTATGCAAATTTAAGAGAGCGCTAATTTCAAATATGTAAATTCTGTATTTCGATTCTCTCCGGTGAAAGGTGTAGTATTGTACGGTTGTACATAAAATATTGTGAATCTGGTTAATATATCATACTGTATTGATTCTCAATGAATAGGCGTCGATGGTCAGCATAGTGCAACTTTTCACACAGGTATTCGATGCAGGTCAAAGTTAAAAAAAAAAACTCAATACGCCGAATAGTTTGTAGTAGTAGATTTTTTTATTCATTTAGGAAGGCTAGAGGAAGCCTCTTTCGAAACTTGTGAATAAGTTTTATATTTATTTATTTATTTATCATAGTTGATTTCAGAGCTGCCCCACGCTGTGATCTCCTTTCTCCAGCAGTAAACTGATAGTAGACAGGAGAATAAAACACCAGCATTATTTTTAATTAAAAATGTAATACGTTTATTTATAATACATAGGCATATTGTCATGTAGATGTAAATAAAATAAATATAATACAAAATCGCAGCAAATCATGAAAACGCGACAAGAGCAGGCGTGGAATGTTCGAAGACATTATACATAGATATTTTGAATAAATAGAAAGTAAACAAACATAACAAGGTGAAAACGATACACATAATATTGATAAATTATTTATATGATATGAGGATGAACATATTTTAAAAAGCAAGTTTGTTCGTAGCTGTATGCTTTATATTAAGAACAAAGTAGCGCGGCACTCAACAGCGAGTGAAATGCAGCTGCAATTAAATCGATCTATCAATTTTAAAGATCACGTGCATGTCATTGACTTGACTGCGGTCTAGCGAGACACATTAAATCTATGAGCGATTACATAAGTCTATTGTAAAAACATTACGAGACGTTGACACGACGCGTACGATTACGTGGGCACGTGTGACTATCTTAAATATAACTAACTACAAGAAACTCATCGCTGCTTTTTCAATTTTCAATATTAGACAATTAGAGCCATATTGTGAAGATAAATCATCAATCTTCTAGCCGTCAAATGTTCAACGGGTGAACATTTTAGGTAATTAAATAAATGTAAAATATTTATTTTTAAATAGTTATTCTAATTTTAATTGTTCGTGTGGTCGTGTGAACGGACGCACACGGTTACATGTGAGAATATTGTGCGGAAATATTATTGGCGGGCGTCCAGCTCACTAGACAGTTGTCAGTTAGTCTTTATGCTCAGCGAGCCGTGCTGATATGTATTATAATTATAGTCACCGAGTACCGTCCGGCGCATAAATGTCGTCCAGGAGTTTATATCTACATAAAATATCAGTTAAAACAAATATATTATTTACTTGGACATAAATAACACCTTATGTATTAACGCCTCTCATTTTCTTACGTACCACATCTCATAGTTACCCTCGCTTGTCAACAAACATACGTAAGTTACATAGGAATGTACAAAATGGTCTATTTTAACTATTTAACTTATCAGTCATCTTGCCGCTTTGAAGTACATATATTTGCTCAAATATTGTATTAGTAGAACCCTTTTAATTAAATATATCCAAATATACAAAAAAAAATCTAAAACTATATGTACACATAAAATAATAAAAATAAATAAAACAACAAAAAATAACATAATCAGGCTGAGACGCTCCCGATGCGAGATTTTTATAATTATCTAACTAAATACATATGCTAAAGGTATAAATCTTAACTGGAAATAGTAAGTGACTGTTACTACACGATGATGGACGAGATATCAATATAATTGGCGTAAGACAAGCTCCGAGTGCACAGACATCAAATAATATCAGCTGACGCATTCCGCCGGCGTCATCGATCACGTTGAACCCGATTCGAGTCCAGTAACACTATACTAGTTGGCAACTTGACAATATTTAATGTCCGATTAGCTCTTGTTTAATTTGTAAAAGAAATCAATGAGCGTTTACAAACTAGGTGTCAAATACTTCATCCATCAATATTTAGTTGGCAATCACAGTTTTGTGCATTACATATAAATCATATTTTCGTTGGTCTTAGCCAAAATTTTGTTATATCTAAATAAGTTCGATTTTAAAGCCCAAAACAAAATTAAGAGCGATCTAAATAATTAAACACAATATCATCAACAAATAGATGAACCTTGAGCTGCTTACAATGGTAATACCCGCTCATATCGTGTGAAAGCTCGCGTTGGAGATCAAAAAAGTCGAATAATCGACAAGTCTCATGATCGCTACTAATATTGACACACAAAAGCGACCGACCGCAACTCTACGCATTAACTACATCTCTTATCGTATCGTACACGAAATCAAAGATAAGCACTCAAAATACAGTATCACATGGGCGTAAAAGAAGAAATACTGTTAATATCTAAGTTCGGTAGGCCAATACACGCACGCAAATTGAGATCGAAAAGTACTAAGTACGTCGATCGGCGGCCAAACTAAGGTGAGCGAGCGACGAGTGCGGGCGCGCACTCACACCGGCGTGCCGAAGTCTGGGTCCCCGTCACCCGCCAGCAGCCGCGCCGCGCCGCGCGACGCGTGCGACGTGTGCGTCGCGTGCGATGCGTGCGTCGCGTGCACTGTGTGCGCTGCGTGCGTCGCATGCGTTACTTGCGGCGCGTGCGTCGCGTGCGCTACGTGCATCGTTTGAGTTGCGTGCGTCGCATGCGTTACATGCGCTACGTGCGCCTCGCCGTTGAGCAGCGGACCACCGCCGTCTGTCACGCGCCGCGCCGACCCTATCCTGCGGGACCAACATACTAACTGTACCTAATAACATTGCAGACTCTTCGACACCACACGGAAACTACAACATTCTTCAATCAATCACTGGTTATATCTGAATCTTGCCTCCCTTTTGGAGCTCCCGTAATGTATTTACCTAAATCCTTTAGATTCTCTTCTAAGGGGCTTGATATCTCCGTTGGGCTTGCTTATCTTCGTCTCTTTCGTGTCTATGTCAATAAGGGGTGGCTGCGCCATACCCTGTGGTAGCGGCGGTACTGGCGGTGCTGGCGCTTCAGGCGACTCCGGGACTGCAAACAAACCTGAAGTTAGATATTGGAAAACAACTCTAGTTGCTGTTGGTTTTCATATCCTTCACACAAAATGTAAATTATGAAGTTAATATGAAAAATGATATAGATTTACAAACAATACCTGCTAAAAAAAAAAAGTTTCATAAATATTGCCATATATGAAAATTAAGAAAAACTTTTGTAATGATTTACCATCATTGATAGGTGGCAGGTTGTCGCTGGGCGTTTCCGTCTGCGGCTCGTCCGAGGAGGGAGCGTCCACCTCGACCGGTCGGTACGCGCCCTTAGTGCGCCAGTCCTTCAACAAACCGAGACGTTACAACATGTGTCTGTCGGGCACCGGCTGCCGAGGCCAAACTAACGCGATGCAGCTATAAAGCTAATACTACTTGGCAAAAACTGGTGAATCATGTCCTCTACTTTAATATTAATGTAAAACAACTAATAATGACAAGGAATGCAGTACGGTGCGATCTCTAGAGTGAATCACTGGCTACTCTCCAGCGCGAGTCTACTGTAGTGCAGTACTGTAGTCCAAGGTCTCCGTGTGAACAGGGGTCTATATAGAGTTAGTTACTAACCAAAGACACCAACCAACTTGATACATACCGCGGTGTTCGTGTTTTCTACACACCCGTCTGTCTAGAAAAAATGAAGTGTAAGCAATGTCTCCATTTTTTAACAGCTTGGCAGCGAGTGCTTTATGTAAGTGCTTTATAACATGCATCTATAGTTTACTATATTGAGAACGTTTTTTTCCGTTAACTACTACGTAATACATAATTGCAGTGCTATTAGACAGTGCCTAGCAACCTTTATTTGAATCAATTGGTGCCAGACGGGCGGGAACAACCTTCACCACCTTACTTTTACTGTAGAAATCCTTATAGCAAAATACAATTGTAACTCTGGTACCAAACATAAATTGCAAATTTAAATTGCAAATTACAAAGCATTGCCTTATTTGGTTTTTAACTGCACTATTTTGTTAATATATAATAGATCCCATTATGCGAAGCATATCGCAATATACAATCGCATTCCCAAAGAGGGTTAGTGTCAGGCAGGCGGCCGACTATAAAACCATAGCCAAAACTTTAAGCAACATGTCTAAAAGACGTGTTGCGCCGACCCCAAGTAAAAATTGGGATAAGGGCAGGGGAATGATGAGATCCCATTATGCGAAGCAGGGTAAGAATGTGATTATAAACAGCAAAAGCGGCGTGCAATGCGATAGCGATGATGGTTTCCGTTATGAAACACTTGAATGGTCCGAATCTGATTTTTTAGGAATTAATTTATTTTACTAGAGTATCGAAATTAATCCTAAAGCTTATCAAACGAAATCCACCCTTAACAAAATGGAATAAAATTTTTCGAAATAATTATTAATATGTATTGGCACTCAGTTACTTTTTTTTTCAACAGTTCTATGCAGTTAGCCTGAACGCAGGCTTTGACTGCTTCAGGATCAATTAATTGACAACCAGCGATATCATATTAACACTGACTGGTGAAAATTTGAAGTTGACTTTAGGAGCTAAAGCGGTTGTTAACGGCAAAGCATTGGTGCTTTTCTATCGGTGGCTTAATCCAAAACTTTGTGTACCGTAAAAGGGGATGGAGACATTTTCGGGGTGAATGGAAACACTGTTTTTCTTAAACATTGTAAGTTTTAAGAGATTAAACTATTATTTAAGAATTGTTAACTGTGTGATTAAATACAATTACACAGAGTTCATGTAAACAAACTTATACGACACCCCGAAAGTAACTTATGTATTGTTTTTCTATTTACCCCCCTTTTATTTCGCCCCGCCCGCATTGGGCGCAGCGGGAGGGAGTGTCAGACTTTTACTGACTAAAACCCACTATGTTCCTCCTGGAGCCCTTTGGGTGCCGGGGTCGCGGTAATTCTCACGAACATCCCGCAGCTTCTATTCACCCCTCAAATCTCTAAATCACCTCGTTTTACCGTACTGTATCTATATTATATGTAGTGTATGTGCTAGGTGTATGTGTTATGTGTAGGGTGTGCGGTGTACCTGCGGCTTGCGCTTCTTCTTGTTGTTGTGCGGGCGCGCGTGCACGGGCGTGGACGCCGCCGACTCGCCCGACGACGCCTCGCGCAACGAGCGCCGCGGGATGCCCGACCACTGCGCACAGCTTTACTACTGTAGCTTTACTTATACAATACTAATGCACCTACCTAATGGTAGCCTAAGTATTTATAGCGTAAGAATTTTATTGCAACTAGCTTAATTCTGTTTTAGAGCAATCAATCTGGCGATCTTCTGGGGTAATAAGACGGAACCTGACGGACATGACAACAAGTAAAGGAGAAGAATCCTGTTTTGCGTACAATTATCCAGATGAAAAATTTTTCGTTTCCCAAATATTGAACACGTTTATTATTTTTACTAACAACTTAAAATACATAAATTTGAAATATCATGTGATGTGACAGTTTTAGTTGCTTAGTGCAAAATTGTGATGTCACGAATTCTTGACTTAAAGCGGTTTGTGTCTTTCGTGTCGTTTTTTTTTTATTTATGTCTACTAAAAATATACCAAAAATTATGTGTTTAATACTTTTTTATCACCTAAATGACAGGCCGAATTGGAATTTTACTTTCACACGCACTCAGAAAGTAATAAAACAATCACAAACGAAATACACAGAACAGAATATAGACACACATAATAACACATACACATATCCATGGTTACCCCTAACCTGCACACAGTAACGTGTATAGTTTCAGTTGCTTCTAGCCTTATGTTAACTGTATGTTTCTTTCTCTACTTTATGCGTACTGTTTAGTTGCTTGTTTGGTAACCATATTTTAGACGACAAACGGGACTTATTCGCGATATAATTCGATATTTCTTCTCTCCCTCCCCCCCAGATAAGAAATATCGAATTATATCGCGAATAAGTCCCATTTGTCGTCTAAAATATGTGTATAAATCCCGAAATTTTCAAGATTGTTGTTTACCTCTAGCCTCGCCTCGATCTTGATAGAGTCGTCGTCCATGTCGAGGATGTTGAGGTTGTTGTTGATGTTGTTGTAGTCGGGGTAGGGCGCGGGCGGCGGCGCGCGGTACGTGTCCGACTCGCACTCGCTCACCGAGCCCGCGTCCGACGTGCGTCTGTGTAATAATGTGTACTTTATGTATTATTACAAATAATATGGGTCGCATATCTAAATAAAAAAGGACTGGTTAAAAAAGATTTGATAATCATAAAAAAAAAAATTGTTTGGCGAGATATATTTAGACTGGACTTAAGGACAGAAAAACTCAAATAGAAATTCTCCACAACATTGTATACTTTTCTGCTTTTAGATTAATCCGGAGACCACTGGGTCCGCACCGAACATTAAATCGATTTTATTTCTGTTCATATTATTTTATCACTTTTAGCACCTAGTAAATATCCGGCTGAGGGAAATAAGGTCGATGCTGTACTTAAATATTATTATGAACGTTGGTCGAGTGTTATTCTGGCGTACAATTAAAAGCGTTTTGTAACGGCGCCATATTTCAGGCGCAGTTCCAATTCGACATAACGTGAGGATTTCAAACAACAAAGTTTCTTGGCTCAACATCAGAAATACATATACTGATAAGTTTATGCATAAAAGAGTTCTTCTGTCACATTATCGAAGCTATGCTTTAAAGTTTTGAAAATAAATAACTCATTGTAATTAGGACCCTAAAGCTATACTTTACTATAAAAAAGTCATAAAATAGTTAAAAAAGTCTGTACATATTTTTCATACATCGCCGAATATAAATACTTAAAATTCTAGTCCTTTAAACACTACATGTCGTGTCATGTCATTGTAAAGTTATTCAATAACAATTTTCCTCTGAATCGTGAATGACATTACGTGTCGCTTACATCAGTTTATCCAGGCGCAGTGGTGTCGTTACGACGCCCGAAATAAAAAGTGACAACTGGCGATCGTATAAATAAATACGTGCTTGGATTGTTATCATATGCAGTAGACGGCAGACTGACGAAGTAAGTGACTCAATAAGTGACGTACTAATGCCCTAGAATAGTCTACGCGAAAGGAGGTAAAGGTCTGGCTAAGAAAAGAAAACGTTCAAGTTCATAGTTTATCCCTACGACAATTTATCCTAGCAACTGATGATTAAAAAATAAGGCACAATTAAGAATTCACGAATGAGACTATGGAGTTGTTATAGGCTTTGTAAAAAATACGGATTTCAAGTTTTGAATGGATGGATTATGAATTTTGTTACGTTATTACACTGGATCAATTTGATAATTGTATGCAGTTAGCTAACACCCTGGATTAACAAAAAGGCATTACTTATCCTACTGCGTTACAGGGGGGAAATGTTTTGCGGCTATAACACATCGGCATACACGCGAGCGAAATCGCAGGCAACAGCTAAATTAATATAGCGATTCAAAAAGCCTGAAAGGCAAAACGAGCCTACTTGAATTAAAAACATAAAAATGCTCGAACGAACTTTCTTCGAAATACCAATACGTCCGTTTAGAATTGATAGTATAATATATCTGTCAGATCTTAAGCCAAATTACAAAATTCTTCTCAAAATACTTTACACATTATGTGGTTGCACGTAACAATAATATACTTTCTACACATCAGCGCCATTACGGGACTATTACGAAACAACTATTATTACTATTGTTTTTAAGACCTTAGAAACAACAAGTAATTAGTTGCTATTATACGAACGTATACGAACAACTAATTTATATACCAGTGATACATTGATTTAATAAATTTCTCAATCTTTAACTACGAACAAGAAAATAAGACAGATGAATCTCTTAACAATAACGACTTTCCTACAAGTATTAATGATCATAGTAATTGTTTAAATTAATGGAAATTGCTTTCGATAAACAATGCCTCAAGTCATCACATCCAATATATTTTATTCATTCGATTAGTGTGACACTTGCAGAATTTTTACTTGTCTAGGTGCGTAGACGTTTCCAGAGTCTGTATAAGGTTTGTAAATCTTGTATTTTAGTATTTTTAGTTCTTAACACAAACCATTACGGTTTGTATTTCATTAGTATTGACGTGCAGTTTTGTTTTTCTTAAGAAAGAAATGTTGCTGATATGAAACTGATACTTCGGGTGTGTCTAAGGGATACTATCCGTAATCCTTGTGGTGTTGAATAAAAAATATTCTATACATCACATCAATGATCGTATTAGTATAGCGCGGCCATTGGAAGCCATGATATGTGCTTATTTACTTGTGGTAAAATCACAAGTCAAAGGGTTCGAATCCGTTGTCTCAACACTCGGCAACTATTCGAATGTTGAGTAAGTTTCAAAATTAAATACTATAGCTTCCGTGTTTTGGAAGAGAATCAGATTGTTGGTTGAGCGCCTCTCGGTCGGTCTCTCTCCGGTTATAACGAATTACCGATCAACTCACCTACGTGAGGAAGGGAACGGAGGGTGAACTTGGGTTTGCGCACACGCTTATGCACCCTAATTTATCCTGCGTAGTGGACTGGTGTCTAATAACACTAACCGAAATCGGTCAGGAAATTATTAGTACCATAACAACAAATACAGTTAGCTAGTACAATAAATAACATACAACAACATATTATGTACCTTACCGATTATAGTCAGGTGTCCGCGGCGCAGTGGGCGTGGCCCCCGAGCCATCTTGCTCCCCACCAAACACTTCGCCGTCTTCAGGGTACAGGGGAAACCTGGCACAATATGGAAATAATATATGTATTTCAATAAGATGTTATTTAGTTGTATTAGTGAACCATAGGGTCCTTACATAGGAAGAAGGCACGTTAAATCTGACGTTATGGAGACCCTAGCGATGCGTTTATTACGCTAATCCGAATTTACGGTGCTCAATTAAGTTGTTACTGTTATTTAGTCATTCAGGCAGAAACCCCTTCCTATAGTAGGAAGGGGTTTCTGCCAGGTGTGGAATTCAGTCTCTGAATTAAAAATAATTTCCGGATTGTGTATACATCATTTAGTTGCCTGATACGGAAGGAAGGAAAAATATACGAATTACGTTTCTTATTGGTGAATCACGTTTCCTTTCTTTAAGTCCGATTGAGATAAGTTAGAGACATATCGTGTGTGCCTGATAGCTCCGAGTGTGGGTTTTTTTAACCTTGTACAGATATAAAAAAAAATAACCAATATTCTTGCAATTTAGTTTTAATTATTTTAGAAATATATTTCTTACCTGTAATTGTCTTCTGATAACCTGTCGTCATCGTCGGTCGCTATGAATTGCACACAGAGAGCGCAGTCTCCCTTTACACTCTGCAGCGCCTGCACCGCCTCTTTGTGACACGCCTGTAAGCATGAACACATTCAGTTTAGATGTTCTAAAGGTATAATAATGTAGCCGTTACAATAATTTACACCTATTTCCCACAGCAGAACTGTAATGACAACGTATACGCCATATTGCTATGAAAATTATCTAGTAGGTATTTTTTTTTCAATGTCATTTCTGCCATCATAATAGCTTGGGCGTTATTGTCGCAATTTAAATAATCTTGTGTTCATTTTCATCAAACGTGTAGTGTTGACTCGTTGCAACGACGCAAGGCAACGCACAAATGAGAGTTTGTGCTAAGCGGTGATGGCAGGCCCCTTGGACGCTAGAGCACATACGTACGTTTAAGTAATATTGAGAGGTCAGTATGAGTGTGAGTATGTCACATACCTGCGTGAGATCGACCTCGTTGATGGCGAGGATGGCGTCCCCCACGTACAGCTCGCCGGTGAGCGCGGCCGGCCCGCCCGCCTCCAGCTCAGAGATCAGGATCGTGCGTGACATACCTGCGTGAGATCGACCTCGTTGATGGCGAGGATGGCGTCCCCCACGTACAGCTCGCCGGTGAGCGCGGCCGGCCCGCCCGCCTCCAGCTCAGAGATCAGGATCGTGCGTGACATACCTGCGTGAGATCGACCTCGTTGATGGCGAGGATGGCGTCCCCCACGTACAGCTCGCCGGTGAGCGCGGCCGGCCCGCCCGCCTCCAGCTCAGAGATCAGGATCGTGCGTGACATACCTGCGTGAGATCGACCTCGTTGATGGCGAGGATGGCGTCCCCCACGTACAGCTCGCCGGTGAGCGCGGCCGGCCCGCCCGCCTCCAGCTCAGAGATCAGGATCGTGCGTGACATACCTGCGTGAGATCGACCTCGTTGATGGCGAGGATGGCGTCCCCCACGTACAGCTCGCCGGTGAGCGCGGCCGGCCCGCCCGCCTCCAGCTCAGAGATCAGGATCGTGCGTGACATACCTGCGTGAGATCGACCTCGTTGATGGCGAGGATGGCGTCCCCCACGTACAGCTCGCCGGTGAGCGCGGCCGGCCCGCCCGCCTCCAGCTCAGAGATCAGGATCGTGCGTGACATACCTGCGTGAGATCGACCTCGTTGATGGCGAGGATGGCGTCCCCCACGTACAGCTCGCCGGTGAGCGCGGCCGGCCCGCCCGCCTCCAGCTCAGAGATCAGGATCGTGCGTGACATACCTGCGTGAGATCGACCTCGTTGATGGCGAGGATGGCGTCCCCCACGTACAGCTCGCCGGTGAGCGCGGCCGGCCCGCCCGCCTCCAGCTCAGAGATCAGGATCGTGCGTGACATACCTGCGTGAGATCGACCTCGTTGATGGCGAGGATGGCGTCCCCCACGTACAGCTCGCCGGTGAGCGCGGCCGGCCCGCCCGCCTCCAGCTCAGAGATCAGGATCGTGCGTGACATACCTGCGTGAGATCGACCTCGTTGATGGCGAGGATGGCGTCCCCCACGTACAGCTCGCCGGTGAGCGCGGCCGGCCCGCCCGCCTCCAGCTCAGAGATCAGGATCGTGCGTGACATACCTGCGTGAGATCGACCTCGTTGATGGCGAGGATGGCGTCCCCCACGTACAGCTCGCCGGTGAGCGCGGCCGGCCCGCCCGCCTCCAGCTCAGAGATCAGGATCGTGCGTGACATACCTGCGTGAGATCGACCTCGTTGATGGCGAGGATGGCGTCCCCCACGTACAGCTCGCCGGTGAGCGCGGCCGGCCCGCCCGCCTCCAGCTCAGAGATCAGGATCGTGCGTGACATACCTGCGTGAGATCGACCTCGTTGATGGCGAGGATGGCGTCCCCCACGTACAGCTCGCCGGTGAGCGCGGCCGGCCCGCCCGCCTCCAGCTCAGAGATCAGGATCGTGCGTGACATACCTGCGTGAGATCGACCTCGTTGATGGCGAGGATGGCGTCCCCCACGTACAGCTCGCCGGTGAGCGCGGCCGGCCCGCCCGCCTCCAGCTCAGAGATCAGGATCGTGCGTGACATACCTGCGTGAGATCGACCTCGTTGATGGCGAGGATGGCGTCCCCCACGTACAGCTCGCCGGTGAGCGCGGCCGGCCCGCCCGCCTCCAGCTCAGAGATCAGGATCGTGCGTGACATACCTGCGTGAGATCGACCTCGTTGATGGCGAGGATGGCGTCCCCCACGTACAGCTCGCCGGTGAGCGCGGCCGGCCCGCCCGCCTCCAGCTCAGAGATCAGGATCGTGCGTGACATACCTGCGTGAGATCGACCTCGTTGATGGCGAGGATGGCGTCCCCCACGTACAGCTCGCCGGTGAGCGCGGCCGGCCCGCCCGCCTCCAGCTCAGAGATCAGGATCGTGCGTGACATACCTGCGTGAGATCGACCTCGTTGATGGCGAGGATGGCGTCCCCCACGTACAGCTCGCCGGTGAGCGCGGCCGGCCCGCCCGCCTCCAGCTCAGAGATCAGGATCGGGACGCCGTGCTCGCGACCGCCCTGACAACACATACAAAACAACTTGATAGCTTTGCCAGGCAGGAATATTTTAAACACTTTCGAACTGTTACGTTAATGACGAGTTACAACGTTCCATAAAGTTATTATTATGGAGAAGAACCGTTGGTATTAAAGTGTTGTTGTTTTGTCGCAGATACGATTTAGATATTCCAACAGTCCATGTTTTGTTGCAACAATGTGCAGGGTAAGCCTGTGAAGTATATTCAGCCAGGGTCACGCAAAGCATGCGCGAGCGACCCCGTGACGCTGGTTTAGGGGCCCGGGGTGTTTTTAGTCGGTGGGAGTCCGACATATCCCCACACCGTGCCCTCGGCGTGGGTTGAAGTCATTAGCGTTTCACCATGACAAACCCAAAAAATAAAAGTGAAGTATATGCAATGACTTACGGTGACGGAGATGCCGAGGCCGAGATGCGGCGAGCGCCGCACGCGCACGGTGCGGGGCGCGGGGCGCGCGGGCGCGGGCGGGGGCGCGGGCGCGGGGGGGCGCGCGGACCCCGCCCCGCGACACACGCGCACCAGCGTCTTGTGACGCTGCACCAGGATCTCCGCCTCCACCTGACACACACCACCATGACAACTGTGGTAACATATTATTCTGATACATCGTACTTATTACTCTAAGGCGATTGTTTTTTACATTAATCCATGTGAAATTGATAATTAGTATTACGTACCAAGACATCGTAAAAGAAATTAGCAATTACACATAGATATTTATTTCTTCTCTCGAGACTCGATCCACGGCGATATCTCTGAGCATTTTATTAGACCCACATTAAATGTTTAATAGATAAACGTAAGAGAAACTTAGCGGACTCTACTTCCTTGTAATAAAACCGTTTCCTATTCGTCAAGTTTCTAGACAAGCGATAGTGCGTTATACTCCGTACCAGCATGCCAACGAAAGTTACTGTTTTAGATTTAAATATGAATAGAAAGAGAAATCTTGCAAGTATCGTCTCGTCATCAAATGCTTATTATTCTCATTCATGTTTTAGCACGTTATTAATATATATTAAACGGCTTAAAACAGAATTTATTAACGTTGTCATAAATGGGAATTATAATTATTTTGCATAAATCTGTACATTTAACTAGATGCTTGTTAATTGTATGTCAACATTGTAGTTTTATAGGTGTCATAAAAGGAAGGTCAACCATGATATTCATTATATTTATGGGCGATCCAAACGCAGTGGATACGTAAACATCGGCTTATTTGCTCGCGAAAACATTTTCAGTTTGTGATTGCATTGGTCGATTGAGTGAACAGGGACAATCCATCTCTGCCAATTTGTTTGAGTGTGCCTGCACGAATCACGAGTGCAGGAAACCAGTAACACTGTACCACTTATGCTTAGTTGACGTTGTATGTATTTTGCTAACAAGCTGGTTCTATTGGACGAACTTTCTCACACTATCTAACGTTAGTTTTGTATTATTGTTTTATTTTTCAGATTGATATAGATCTAGATTAAGCAATAAAGAATTATGATTATGATTAGATTCTGGACAATAGTAATTTTATAAATCAAAGAGTTCGTTAATCTTTATGAACTACTGGCTCGTATTGAAGATATATGTTTTGGATGTTAATTTATAGAGACAGACTCCAAGCTGAGATAATCAGGAGAGGGAAGAACACAAAATTGTCTGGACTAACATTTAATCATAACCGTATCATGTCACTTGAGCAATGGTAATTGATGATATAAGGTGGCCTATACCGGTCAATAGTTATACATATTTAATTTCCTAAATGTACCTGAGCCCATAATGAATCTCGTAGTTCAGCCCGCATATCTCTGCCAAGTAATTGCAACTGTTGTATCCTGCCCGCTAGCTCCTTATCCAGGTACTTTGTTGCCAGCCTGAAAAATATTAAAAAAAATATTTAATGATAACACGAAAGAAGGTCGGAATATGTTTTTTTTTAATTTATAACTAGAAACTACTTATAGAGCTTTCTCTGAGCAGGATTATCAGAAATAAAATGCAAAAGCTTTTAGCTTTTTTTTTTACCATAAAACGTCTTAGTCATAGTCTTATAAGACAATAATAGATAAGAACTTAAGAGGAATGCTTAAGATGTCACACGATTCACCTAAATCACATTACTTAATAAATATTGACAACAGGTCGTAAATATTTGACAAACATCTTAGTTGCAATTTGATATGACATTTATTTTTTTTATGTTTATATTTTGTATGAATTATGAAGAGGAAAAACCAACACTTCCACACCTTAATTCATTCATCAGCATTAACGTTTAAAATTCTCATACATATCGCTGTTTATGGGATATATTCGGAAATGTCCAATGATGTAAATCACTGTAAATGGTATGAAACCAATCTGGATTTACTAATGACTAGTCCGAAGCACAATCATATTTTATTCCTTACATACTTATCAATTTCGTTCATGACGTTCATTTTGTTACAGTGCTTTTTTGGTAGTCGTTTTTGATTGTAGGGTTGACTTTCGCTTATAGCTGGTTTTTACCATGAAAAAAGTATTTATTATGATAGGTGTCCATACCTAGCTCCGAACAATTCAGAGTGTAGTGCTAGCACGGTCTCCCTGAGCGCGGCGTTCTCCCTCGCGAGTTGCGCGGCCTCGGAGCGCGCCCGCGCCGCATCTGTCACGTTCCCCGCCGCGTCGCCACCCTCCTGGCACCCGCCTACAACCGAACACACTATAAGCCTATAATACCAATTGGCATATTCGAACAAATATTTGTTTAATTTAGTTTAAGGGAAAATATACTGTATGTCTGTCATGTAAAGTTCATTTTCGATTAAGAGACAAAAATATATTTGACAAAAGATAGCAACTGACGTGCAGTCATGAAAGTATCATAAATCAAATACGAATCTTCGTTAAATGGTTATATAACAAAATGAAGATCGCTGTGAATCACAATAAACAAATGATTTAATGCTACATAAATATTTACAAGGAAAGTGTAAAAGTAGATAGTAAATTTATATCGATACGAAGCAATGGTTTCTAGTTAAACATTACATTTTAATAGAAATGTTTAGATATCTGACGTTAATGTAGCATTAAAAACAAGCACGTAACCTTTTAGTTAAATATTCTAGCGGTAATCTCTTCCTGAATCGTATAAGAAAATACGATGGATTAGAAAACAATGTACAACATTGAGTACATAACAGTATCCGAGCTCATTTGCGAACAATTTGCAAATGAAATATTCGCTTATTACCTGCCATGAATAATGAACCAATAACAATGAACTTACATGATTATGGTTTAATTCAGATGTCTCGCGGGCTATTAAATTCTAAGAAATGTTGGCTGAAATTTAGTTTCTAGGATTTAATGTAATTTTACTGTCAAAAATATTTATAAGTGCAAAGAAAAAACCTACCCGCTGACGCTGCACGCGCTTGCACCAGTTCTGCCCTCATATCAACGAGCTCAGCCTGCAACCAAACAAAAAAAAACGTTAATCTCTTACGGTTAAATCGCCCAAATAAATGGAGGCGGTATCGTATATCAACAATAAGTAGTGTCGAATGTCATGAAACTCCGCACAAAAGCACTTAATCTCGACTTCAAATCAATGACGGCGTAAATCCGAATTATAGGAGGGACGGTCGCGCATGTCCTCGACACCAGGATATAAATCGTTTGACTTCTGCACCCTCGCGAGCGTGCCCGGCCGGCCAGGCGGGCAGCCGGCCGCGCAGCCAACCCTCATACACATTTTACACGTCATCTCCGCCAATTCCATGATGATTTATTTTATTACTTCGGTCGAACGTAACGTTTAAGTATTTAGGCCAGGGCGCCGTTTATGATCTCATTCGTATTTCGAAGAATGCAATTTCTTGATTGAATAGTCATCACAATCACAAGCTATCATATTCATGTTTCACAGTTTGAAAAAGAGATGCAACAGGGTACACATTATGAGCACTCTGAAGCAAAATAAAAGCTACACGTGGGATTATAAATGGAGCTTGATTAGACACGCCCCGGTGTTTAACAAGGCCCTTACAAGGAAATATCTATTTAGCTGCATCATTTTATGTAAATGCTAGCCCATTCAATTGTTTTCATATGAATCTAGTTATTTTTAAGTAAATTGAATCATGGAATGCGGTTAAACGGTAGTCTTATATAAACTTGGATCCGGCTAGCACCTTTAGATAAATTGTAAGATATTCGTAGCATCTCGAGTTTATAATTTCTGTAATTATTACACACGTATAGTCCGTATAAGGAGCATAGCGTGCGGCCGGAAATGCATGTGTTATTTAGGTGCAGGAGAATAAAGCTACAATCTCGAGTGGATTTAACCGGCACGGTACGCGACGCAAGCGCCGCGACATTACTTTTATGTCTAGACATATCGCTAGCAATAAAAATGCTGGTTTAAAAATAATAAGCCTAAAACAGTTACTGCATTTCATAATGAGACTAATAAAACAATATATTCTAATAAAACTTAATTTAGGCGGGTTAGCTAGGCATATACGTCCGTAAAGCTGTAAAGTTTCCATATCCGTGATTTGTACCGTAAGACTCGTATAAGTCATAGATTTACAGAATTTATTGAGATTCGTAATCGATACTGTTGGGCCAACAAACGTTTGACGGCGAAGGCTAATTGAAATCACGTCAATTGTAAATCCTGGACCTTGATTTATTATCAAGTCATTATCGAAAGGGTACTATTACACGAACGGGATTGAAAGCGGCCCACCTGTAAAATAATAATAGCAATGATGGTCATTAGCTGAACATAATCAATTACTAGACATTATAGCAGGGAATTATGTTTTATGATAGCTAAGTTAATTATAATTATTGAATCTAGTAATTGACACACATCATCGGATTTGATGAATATTAATTAAGGTAAACGGGAAACGAGAAGATGTATTAATTAAACTATTACGAGTTTGGAGAGCTTCTTCTTAATGATGTATCGACACTTTAAGTATATTAGATAGAGATTTGATGTCAATAAAACATTATGAAGTCATAAAACAAGTTGATATTGCTATCGCTGTTTACTGAACAATAGGATCGTCAGCAACATAAACGTACCTATCCCAGATACGCACATTTAATTACGCCTATAAAGTGGAGACCTAACCTTCGCAGAAACAATAGTTATTTCAAAACACGTTTGTCACAACCAACTTGCTACGTGTCTTCGTACTTTTACGTGTCCTATCAACTATTCGCATCGAGACTTTCAGTGCCGCGCCCTTTTGCAATTATTCTTAGCATTCCTACAGTAATATAGCCACATAGTTACGCAATGTTATATAAAGTGATAAAAGCCATAAACTACCTAAATAAATGTAGATGTAAATAGACATGCGGTGAGTGTGTAGGGCAAAATATGCAACCGTCTGACACTGTCCATATTTAACTAACTTTGTTTGAGATGAGTATGTCCCATAGCACTGTGTAGCACACACCAATAAACACGACCTACGCTGATTCCAAGATCATTATCGCCTGAACATCGCGTGGGCGTCTGTTGTTAAAAGTGATCGTGAATATTATAACAACCGAGAGAATTCTAACATCTTGGACACATCACACAAATATAATGCTTTATAAAACCATTATAATAAATGAACAGTTAAGTTGTATTGCGAGACAATGAATACGATTCATTAGGGCCGCAATAAAACGCGGGTATCTTAGAACGGATGGCCCTCGGCAATTTAAATACCAACTTCAACGACAACATGCTCAGTTACTTTCATCTCTTCCCTAATTAAGTTGCAAGTTATTGCGATATGTCTGGACGAAAGCAATAAAGCGGCTTGAGCGATTGCTCGTCTAATAAGAACTGCGCGTTAGAAAGTTTAACAAGCACTGCAGTGAAGCGATTTACGCTAAGTTTGACCACAACCCTCTGCTTACGCGGTGTGGGCGCCGATCTCAGATAACGACTAACAAACGGAAGATTGATTCACCGCTGTTTGATATCAATGCACGCATCTCAGATACACGAAAGATTTGACCGCACGAGGCACGCGCCGCCGCCGGCGCTCGCGAGCCACACATACACAGGCAGACTGACGATGCATGCAAAGCTACAACAATAAATCTCCCAATCTGTGTGTCGACACTTTAACATGTCTACGAGATGAAATCTGATCCTCATGAATAACAGCACATGATATCGCATTTTAGTAGTAAGAGTTCACATGAAAGCTCTCGTGTCTCGTCTGACAAGTTAAGGGGACCACACTAGAAGACATGCATACAACTATAATTCAATTAGGCTAGCAGTACCGACGCCTCTCGCTCTATTAGTTTTTAAAAGGGCAAACACTCAATTCGATTATTAAAGAATTAGACCAATTTCTAATTGCGACATCAACACAACTACTTGTTATAAGCGTGTAACCGAATGCGTTATTAAATAGCTACGTTTAGTAGGAAAATGAACCGGAATCATTAAAATCTCAGCAAATGGGCGTTATATATAAAAGTAAACAAGCTAATATAAAAAAGAGAGCAGCTTTATAATAATGTGTCTAAGTACTGGCTGAATACACCTTATGAATTTATTTAGAAAACGTATGGGGAATCCATTCGTTTCCTACCTATTTAAGTAATACTAATACATTTATATGAATTTCAGCGTTGGTTTTAAGTGAGAAATATCACAAACCATTGTCGAAATTGTGTTAAAAGACACATAGGTGATTACTAGTGTTCCAAATGAGTTTCTTACAAATGTTTTATTACCTTCGATATTAAAGCTTTCATTTTAAACACCTTTACGTTCGTCATAAACATTTCAACACAAAGATTCTTAATAATCCATAAGTGAAATATTTGTTTTGTTATTATGATTGGATGTTAACCCTTCTGGGATGTAAATACATTTGGAGCATAAGCTCGTTTGAACTGTGCTATAGCTCTTTCCTGCGCGTGTACATGAGGTCATTGTTTCGTCGGTGTTGAGCGCCCTACATGCATTGTTTATGCCTCTGACAAATACTTGCACCGTGTGCAACTCTTCATTTACATGCGTCCCGGTCGTGCTAGCAGTCGCAGCACGCGGGGGACACAACTGTCCTCCAACTTTTCACTTGTTGTCTGTCAATATGCTAATTCTTTCGTTACCGTTTGATTTTACAAGCTACAGGCTGGAATTCCAGAATAAACACCGCGATTGAGTAATTCTCACTACATATTTTTATTATTTTATTGGGAGCACTCATTGTTGATGAGCAAATGCAAAGCAAACCAGTGTTCACATGCTTCGCATGGGCCAAGATCAGCAGATAGCGGTATGCACGCCCACGATGCAATGATACTTGACGCTTGTGCAACTGATCTCCAAACTTACATTAGAATCTACATCCGTAATGCTGCAACGGGTGCATTACCATAAAATTTATTTTAAACCGATCGCCTGCACCGATCGATTAGAGAGTTTTATGAATGATACAAGATCAGCTGAATGTACTTACATTCAAACAATGGTGAGAGTACCTACAAGGTGCAAAGGTGATGGATCGCCACCCAGGAAATGGATGTTATCGGGCAGGCAGCATGAGTAGTGGATGAGAGCGCGGCGGGGAGCTCGCTTCGAACCATTTGCCCTATCTACAGCAAAGAGTTATAGCCGCTTTTCACTTTGTCCTTACGACCGTGTCCACCATTCAACGACAAATGATACAAATTGGAACAAACAAAACATGAAAAAAATATGGAAATTGTAAGATACCACTTAGACAAATTGACTTTCAACGATGAAATATTTTTTGGCAAATAATTCAAGCCTTCATATAAGTGAATGTTGTCATCGCCGAGACATACCAAGATACAAATCACCGCACGTGTAGTGACAGTGGAGACAGTGAAGTAACAGTTCGTAGCGTTTAACAAATGATCCTCGGCGTAATCCCAGTGACAAGTGTTGGCCTCGATTATTGGGGCCTGTCCAACATGCTTAATCTTGTCTAGCATTATAATGTCCTGATTAGCTTATTGTTGTAGAATACATATTGATACGCCCACATTTGTTAATGTATTTATCTTATAACTTGTACCATAACATAACCGACCAATTAATTCCTATTTCTAATAAAAGGTTACTGCTAACGCAAATAAATAACAAAGCAATGTAAAGCTCACCTTGTGTTCGTTTGAATTTAACAAAAGAAAAGTTTCAACAACAATTTCGCAGCAAAATTTGAAGCTTGCGTGTCATGCTATTTACTACGGATATAAGTGTGCCAAGAACACATATTCATACATCTGTACTCATTCCTTATTGTGTACAAAAAAGAGGCTTTAAGCCAAGGAGCCTGTTGAAAAGTGTAGAGCATCGTAGGGCTTAGTTTATATCTAAGTCGTAGTTACATCCTTAATAGTTATTAGGAAATTGACTCGCTTGTACTAACAGAAAAGAGTGTTAGCTGAATATGCAATGGTTACTCGTGATTTAATCATGATTGCACCTGGCAAGCGTAATCGTAGGACAAGCGTATTCATTTCCCGCGCGCCAACCGCGTCGTGTTGTCTACGACAATTTTGCGACACAAGCTTCTCAGAAGCGAATCAATGCAACACATGCGCTGCACTTCCAATGAGTCTATGCTAATCCCAATGTTTTTATAATGTCCGGTGTTCAATTACCTTTGTAACATTGTTGTACAGATATCCCGATACTAAGCACATATACGTAACCTAAGCACATTATACATACTAATGACGTTAGCAAAGGTTTTTATTATTTTTTGTTATAAGGGTAATTTGTGTAATACGTACCGCAGGCAAGAGGTCGACAATATATACAAAATAATAACGGAAATTAATTATATCCAAAATTTACAATCTCTTATTACTGCGATTGATCAGGTGATATAACTGCATTTCGTTTAATGTACGCGTTCATAACCATTTCTAATGGAACCGATATTCAATGAAATGAATACCTTAAAAAACGAGTTATTGCATAAATCACTTGTATTTATTTACTCATGCTAATACACATGCATTAATAACCAAAATAACAGTTATCTGTAATCGAAGCTTATGTGACTTGGTACTCGTGGACTATAACTTATTTTAATACGTTATTAATTAAGAGAAGTGTTTGTAAAATAATGATTTAGAAGATGATTACTATGACAAATTGTTATAAGTAATTCTACGCACCAAGCATTAGCTTTATTTTAATACAATTTGTTATCAATTGCAGTCACGAAGTATTTCAAGTCAAACATAAATTTCCGTCTCGTTAGGTATCTAGTATTTCACAAACTCCGACACTTTAAAAGCAGACATTGTAGGCGCAGTTGTGTTAATAGGTGTTAAAGGTAATGGTGATTTATTTTCATTATTATGACACTTATTGCAAATAAAACTAAGGGCTAATTAGGTAAACACTGAAAATAAATAACATTGTAATGGAATTGCGTCCAAACATATTTCGAGAAACTTCGAATGTAACAAGAAAACATGTTTACAAATGAGTGTAGAAAATAAATGTTTACCTTTGTTAGACATAAAAATGAATAGCCTAAAAAAGAATGGTAATTGTGTAACATTTTCCTTTCCATTTCTCGACCATAATAATCAATTGGATTTAATGGCGCTTCAAAATATTGAAATAGGTGACAAGCATACAGTAGATTGTTAATAAATTTTATTATGTTAATAAACAATGCTCCCAGACACATAAAAACAACAAACAATAAAAGTGATTTTAAGCTATAAACGTATGCAGTGGTTTATGAGTGTTCCACTGAGCAGTAAAATTGGCATCAGTCATCGATGAAGGGTGCAAGGGAATGAATCACACGTAGCCTGGCTCCGAACAATGCGTCGTGATCTACTATATTTATGCACTGTCTATTAGCATTTATTGCAATTTGAACTGAATTCCTTTTGAATTGACTTTTGAATGGTTTTCTCATCATACGCAATTTTCAGAGCAATCTTGGACCGCATCAATGGCGGCTATAGTAATGTTCGATGGGTCTATAGAAGGTCTAGGGAACAGGTTTGCGGGGCTGGCGGTGTTTGCGGTCAAGACGTCCGCCGCGGATGGTGGCACGCTCGAGCGGACCACAAAGTGGACCGCAGGGAGCCTGCCGCCGTCGCCGCCATCACCCTGCGCGCCCGCACCGCGCACCACCCACTAAACCTCAAAACATGGAATCGTAAAGGTGCACATAAGTTGCGTCGTATCAAATAACGACCCGAATAGGGGAAACACAATAGCATTCATGAGTGACGCGACGCTTTCGAGATAAACGGCGGGTACAAAGCTGCAGAGTCCGGTGACGCCGATAGATGAATCTACGTCTATTGAATAGTCACGTACGTTACACAAAATTATGTCGAGCCCATCGGATTTGCGAAAACCAGCAATATGTTGTGATACACACAACGTTCTCGCACAACAATATAAACCGCACCTCTCCGCGGACGAAAACGGATGGAGCGAGTGTAATTAAAATTCTGCTGTATACGGTAACGCCTGGCGCGACAACGGATTACAAAATAAGTATTATAACAATAAACAACTTTTCCTCGAGACAAAAATGCAAATCGTATGCAATTCTGTACGTTTATGCTTAAGCTAACACACAAATAAATTACTGCCCCCGTCACGACGTTTATTTAAATGAACCTATCTTTAGACTATGAATCGTTTTTCTATCGAATTATTTATTTTATTGCTGCAAGATTTTCTATTCGTTAAACGTGTTATGTTGTGTCCAAAGTAACATGCAAGAATACAATGTTACACATTTATTATACCGACGTGAGAAAACAAATTATTTAAAGTTCATTTACTAGCAAACGAAATATTGCTTCACGCTAATCAAACAGCCATTTCTCTGAGTGAAGTAATTGTGAAAATAATAGTGATTGCCATTGACCTGTGTGGGACGCAGTGTGCGAAGTCATTACTCATTTTAAGTTTTCAAAGCTAATTGCGTTAAACCTCATAGCCATAAAAGAGTGACTTCTACGAATCCAAAAACAGTGTCTGACTAAACAATCAACGGAAATTTTCAATCAAATGTCTAACACTATTATGGTATTTTTTTAAGAGACAATATTTTTATTTGATCTTCATAATCCAAGTTATGGTACAAGCGTAGACAGACATTAACATCACAATTCAAAAACCTGGTTTGCATCTGCCTGACCATTGCCCTTTATCCGAATAACTTCGGTATTACGTGTAATACTAAATTAATTCAGATAAAGTGCGTTTGCACCTAAAATACAGAACATGCATCTGTTACTGGAAGCCATAAATATTTCCATCTTTATGAAATTAACATTTCAGAAAATGTGCATAAATCAGAGATGTAAACATGAACTAATAAATAAGCAAATTGATATTAGTATTGAAAAGGGAAATCCTTCTTAGATCAACCATGCATTAATAATCTGCACATAATAAAACATGGCACATAGCTACACTCAGTCACAGTAGACACTAGAAGTAAACTGTTGAATTCATAACTCAACAATTTAGAGATTTCCTCAGGCCACAGACGGGAAATGTTCAAACGACCAAACAGAAGACACATTAAGTCGATGGTCGTGTAGTTAAAGAGGTATTGTTCTTTATGACCGAGCTGGAATGTTCTAGGTCTGTGCATTCCACGTTCTAGCACGCATCTCTAATGTAAAGTGATGCAGAGGAAGCTCGCATACTCGCCGACAGATGCGCGCAGCCCGCCCACTGTTTACGTGTGCCACTTGGAAAGCTCCGCCGATAACTATTTAGGTCTTACTTACATTTAAGTATCGATATTGCACATTAGCAAATATCTCTAATAAACCTTTTACACTTTATGTAAATGCATAAATCAGGAAAGTAACGTAGTGGCAAGCAGTAAATATTTTATTATCTTCTATTTAGTAGAACAAACGCGTCAATCAATGTGTTAGTCTAGACGGGGACGGAGCCATCGGAGCAGTAACAACACTACAACAGGAATTGAGATTTTCTTTTACAGCCGGATGCCTCATCTCGGAGAATCGAGATTGCGAACTACGCGAACCTTGGTAAACGTGGCGGTTTGTGAGAGTAGGACTGGACTAGTAATTGCTTAGTGTCGTTAAATTTTGCATTTAAGTTTAACGTCGATAGTTATTACTCGATCGAGAATTATTACGGCGAGTTACTAGAACTCGTCAACGTGCACGTGTGTAGGTAAGTAGGCATTCGAACCTAATTAAACGTTGGTTATAGTTTATTCTCCGGCCTGCGGCGAGCGATTCCCACGAACCGCAGAAAGGCAGACCTGTCGCATTATCATATTAAAGGTAAATCGTGTGCAGGCGTGACGGAGTACCCATTTCTGCAAACGTGCGGAGTGCGACGCGTTCAACTCGTGTTTTATGTCATGTCGGACCTTGGCCAGCTTAATTCATCTCCGTTGTCAATGTAAGCAAATAACTACATTCATTTTTCTATTGTATAACTATAAATTGCAACTTGACAAGTGTTCAAGGTAAGATTCATATGTGTTCTTAAACTGAGGAGGTGTCAGGTGTTGTGTAGAGTTTACTTGAGGATAGAGATAGAAGATGGCGCCCGGTTCAATGAGTTCGACGATGGTGTTTCTTTGAAGTGCAGCTATTAGTATCAACACCCTATAAGTTATAACCTGCTAGTTGTTTCCTGCACACTAAAGGATAACGTTTGTAAGAAAGCAATGTGAAACATTGTAAGTATATCGTGAGCCAATAAACTGGAGTGTAATATCAATCAGGAAAAGGCGTAGTACACGTACCACATACCATTTTATGAGATCGATATAAACATGGGTTTGAATATCAGAACTGTTGCTATGGGGTAAATGTAGTGAATTGTAGGCTTTGTTACATTGCGCAAGCTTTTATAAAGCTCATGCTGCAATTAAGACTATTACCAAACTAGTAAGTAACAATGATCTTAGTTTAAAAGAACGTCGTATTATAGAACAAATTTAAAATCTAATAAATATGTAACACGAAATACATAAGTATGGATAAAAGTTACGTCATTATCCTTAAGTGCACCAAACCTTATTCCACATATTACAACGTCCAATTTGGAAAATTATATAACTTGTTCAAGTCATTAAAACATTTATTATCTTGTAAACTCGCACATTCAACATGAGATACAAAAGATAAATCACTACTGATTGAAATAAATGGCTGGCTAACTATGGAGCATTAAGTCGATCTATTTGCAGTCAATAAGTCCCAGTGCCATTTTGGTATAGTCAACTCGTGTAGAGTTTGTTTACGACTGTACAAAACATTATACAAGAACCTTGTTGATATTTAGTGTGACCCTATTACAAGTTTGCAGCAAAAAAGATTTATAAGCCCTTACAAAAAAGGAGTTCAAGTCTGATCAAGCAATAATTTACGCATGTTAAACGTTACCGATCGGGGTAGTAAAGCAAGGCACGAGCTTTCTAGAGCGTGACTAGTAAATCTACAAAACAGAATCAGTGCGGCCTTTGTAGGAAACATCAATACATTTCACCAATGAGGAATAAGTGGCGTGGCGATGACCGCACTTTATACGTACTTACGTACAAGTGATTCGTTTCAATCAAATAATGTCGCTCTACAGTAACTTGTTGGTCCGCTACGACAACTTTAATACTAATAAAACAAGTCCATATAACTAGACAACTAACATGATTTCAACGAAAAACAAAATTTCGAGTTTAATTGGTTCGTTAAGCCTGGTTTGTTATTTCACGCCTATGCGTCAGTATAGCAATTTAGGATTGCACAAATCTACTAATTGAACACATGAATGAACATTACTATCAGCATACAGTATCTCAATTCAAAACAAGCACCACTGCTAATAATAAAGTACCGAGAACAACTTTATGAGTCAATACGTTAAGAAGTAGCATACTTAGGTATGTCTACTTTACGATGTAATATTGTTACCGGAAAGTATGGAGCTCATTAACAACAATTATTCAACACGCATTAATCAACTTAATATTTTTTTACAGATGTATACCATATATTTATTGTAAAACGCATATTAAAGGATATGAGTGTCTTTACTATCTCAAACGCATTATGAATAATGAATAAAGATATGTCGACAACTGGCTGCAAAGGGACAGTTGACCACCCGTGTTGCGTCGCCCCCTCCTCCCGGGAGACGCCTCAAAACCCACATAACCTGTCACGGCCGGCTGTGGTCAGCAATGGGATGGACACGCTTTGCGGTAATCGAAAATTATGAATGCTTAATTACTGTACCGGCACAATCACGACACTCATACTCCGGCGCCGCTTGTTATCATTTATACAGACTTAACCCGTTTTCAACGCATACTTATTGATTCATAGTAATGACTTCATATAGTAACACGAGTGTTCTGTTTTTATGAGGTATTTTTAATGTATTCGCAATTATATGTCGCCACTGAGGCGTTATTTAAAACCCAATGTAAATGATATAAGAATGGCAAACTGCTTATCAGTCTTCCATGAAAGCAAACAAATGTGTAGATCTTGTCGCGATAAGTGTCATCGTGTAAGGTGTACCGGCGTTTCACACAAATTCCACCTACGTCGATACAAATAGGCATTTTATAACCAGTTAGAAAAGCGCGTAGTTAGACCAAAATGAATATGAAAAGCCACACTTCTTTGCCAGAGGCCGCTTCCTACCGGGATGTTCTGTGAGACTATTGGTATTCATGAGTATGGTAATTTCTATACACAATATTGTTGTGCTGTGCCGCTAGCTTAGGACTAGATACTATAATCCAATACCAATTCTTAGTTTACCTTTTAGGGTATATTTTTTTACCATTTCGTTAGATATCGTCCTTCACAAACCAGGAAATTTTTTCGTAGAAATGAAGTATACGTTTTCTTATCATTCGTCGTCGATAAAAATAACTCGATACGAGTGCATTTACTAGTAAGGATCCACAATAATAATATATTAGAAACATGTTAGTGCGAAAAACGTTCAGATAGTGTTAGTCTAATAATAGAGGCAGATAACAAGGACAGCATGGGTCAAGTTAACTCTGCACGGATACGGGAATGGTAGGGTTCACTACACCGACTAAAAACTGATGCGGATTCGACCCCTGTGTACCAAACATTACAATGTTTTCTCCATACAACTTGCTGAAAAGAATTTGTCAAAACTATTTGCTTAGTCATTCTGTAGGTAGAATAGTAGCATCAATCATTAAAATATTGCTCATTTAGGGATAAGAAAAAATAAAGTGTAGAAGAAAATCAATGCAAAACATCAAACGATTCGGACCGGAGGACAGTTCATAGATGTTGTCCTTAATGTATATCACCACGATTGGTAAATTGGACAAGTGAAGCTGAATTTGTCTTATCATAATTTTATGATGATACAATCTTTTTAATGGTTTACCTTCGCTCCTGGCTGGTAGGTACTGTCATCGTGTAACCATGTTTAATTTATGGCTCACGGCGCCCTTATCTTACCACGCTATAATAAGCCTTATTTGTATGCAACAAGAATTACAAGAATTAAGGGTTTTATTAATAGTATCGGTGAAGGTTACAAACTACTCAAGGCACCGCTTTCGTGTGAACTCTAATCACACGTAATTACATTTGCGCAATTGAGACGAAGCCACCTGCTTACTACTATCACAGACACAGACAAAATGTTTATAGCAAACATTAATCGACTCGACAACCATTGAAGGGAAAGTTCATTTATGTAACTAAACGTAGCAATAGAACTAATATTGATTAAGATGATCGATGAAGATTTGGATTGTTCAAGTATCCGACGTGACGCAATATAGACAAGTGTTTAAAACACACAAGTACCCGCCGGCGTACTTACAACATGCGACATCATTTTACTGTAAAGCTCTGGCCATAAAGAACGTCTTCTTCTATTAATTAACATCTTATCAAGGGCTTCATTTATAAGAATCCAATACACAATTTACGAGCGGTATAACATGGACTTTCTCACGCAGTTTGCTGACCAGCATCAGCACACCTTATTTTATGGCAGCTAATCATTTCATCTTAATTCTTAGAAAGTTCTTTTCTATGTATGTACCTATAATGTATGTTTGTAGGTTGCTCTAGCTAGTAGTAAGCCCTTCCACTACTAGCGATGCTACATTTGCAACCAGTTACTTAATGACCATACCATATTCTCAGAAGCTTCATTAAAATAATTGGTTTTATAAAAAGATTAATCTGAATATTAGCCACGCTTACGTACAATTAATATAAATAACTTGGATCGAGAATGAAGGTGAGGTAGAAAAAAAAATAGATAGATATAAGAAGGACCGTGAAAACGTTAGTTCAGGGAGGCTTCAGTGTGAGGGCGGGCGGGGAGGTGCGCGTACGCACGCGGCGCGGGCTGACGCGGGCCGGCACGAGCGGTTGCCGGCCGCCAGAGCCGCTGCGGAAGCTGCGGCAAGCGCACCTGTAGCGCGACCTCCGCGAGTCACACGCGAACCTCGCGCACTCGCGCGATCCTACCACGACAACAATACTACTACCGATATATCCCCTGTGACATGACCATTAGTGACAGTTCAGTGACAGTGTCTCCAGTAATCGCCTAGAGGACGCATCTACAATCTGGATCAACCCTAGGTTGGTAGCGCAACGTTTTATCTTTCTTATCATATTATCGCATGTTTTGATTGCACACGCAATATCCGCTGTGCGAATATCTAAGTCTCGTTAGTTTTAGTTTTTTAACACAACATCCTTTTTATTATAAGTAGCATCTGTCTCACGGAATGTTACCTGTTATGTTACTTATGTTTATAAAAGTTTAAATTTAATACTTTAGTAATTTGATGTTTGGGAAATGTATATTTGATTGTAAAATAATTTCACTACAGATTAAGGCATTTTTTTACTTTTGTATTCTAATTATTTTTTATCATGTAACAAATAAATAATACCAGAGAAATAAATTTTAAAGCTTTCAAATTATTACATAGAAATAATTCCAAATAAAATGGTATTACGTTTATATTAATAAAATATATGAATAGTAGCAGAATTTATTACACATATTTGCACTTAGTTCAAAATAAATAAACTTGTAAAGCGTAATTTAATTAAAAGCTTCATTCTAATTTATTATTCTGAGCACGAAGAGACGAGTTAATATAATAGTCTCATGATATTAAATGACATAAAATTACACACATAATCTTATGTTCATCTGTGTATCTAACAACCGCAAAATATTCAAATTCTTTACGGTCAGATGTCATGTGATCAAGGACACTTATACATATTGACAAAACTTTTAAACAGTCAATGCGCTTAACTTTTATTATGAGAATAATTTCATAAGCTTTTAAATTTGCATAGAATGTTCAGACTAAATAGGCTGTACTTTAATATACAGCTGAATGACATAAAATATGGGTCGGTATGTTAAAAAGACAAAAATATAGGTGGTATAGGTATGTGTGCGGTAGAAGGTCTGCCAAACCTCGTCGCAGTAACATTACGAGTGTTATCGACAATATCGGCACCGGGGACTGGTTCCGACGACCGCTACGCGCTGCTATGCCGTTTGCGAACATCGCTCTGATCACATTTCGTCCATTTAATATAATTTCAACTCGAAACATCGACCTACATAGAGGATCATAAAAGTGAACGTAGATATACTGTATTGAACCTTTGGATTGAATTCAAAGAAGCCACATTTTTCTTTAACAGCTTTTTAATGCAAAACCCGTGCGTTTAACATGTCTTCACGCTTCTGTGTCGTTAGAATTGACCACGTAGAGCGATTAGCTTATTAAGTGACATTAGCATTTAAAGGACCTCTCGGGACTAGAAGCGATTATAGAGTAGTTTATTCCCTTGTGAGGCGATGTGAACGAACCTCCAGGAGAAACGACGGCATAAATCAAAAACCATAACTGCCTCGACATTGGTTAACTAGCGAGGCGCTGTACTGGGATAACATAATCGTTTGCCAGACATAAACTAACTTTAATTACTAGGAGACGTAGCCAGTGGCTCCTAAAAGCTACTCGAGAGCCTGCGGCTTCCATTGCATAACGACGTGGGAAGAGTGTTCCAGCCAAGGCCATTACAAGAGTAAACACTCGTCGCTGCACTGGTGATTTCATACCGGTCAAGGAAACGTACCTAGAGGAAAACCGCAGGGATTACAAAATTATCGCATTTAATTATCCCTTTTTAAATTTAATCGCAGAAAGTTACGAAGCCCAGCCGAATACATAAATACTGATATTTGTATATATACTGATATTTGTATATAAATATTTGTATGAATACTTGATAAGATGAAATATTAAATTACGATACTTTTGTTAAATAAGTAGATGGCACCAGAACTACTAACATGGATTTCATTGCCGTATTTTTCGTTGTTAAAATACGCAATCGTAAAATTTATTTATATTATGAATTAATTATGTAACCTAGATGCCGTCGACACGTAGAATATTATTTTGATTTATGTTTATGCAAATGTCTGCGGCCATCTGTTATGATTTCACGGCTGCTCAATTTGGTGGGCCATGCTAGAACCCTGAATACTGCGATAATTTGGTAGAAATTATTGCCGTATTCAATAAGTCAACATGCCTTGTTTGGTGGAATTTACACCGTTGTAAACTAGTAAGCCTAGAACCAATTACAATAATTTGGGTCTATATAATTTTGGGGGATATGTGGCAATAGCAAAATATATTAATGATACTATGATACGGTAAAATGTCATATTTTTATTTAAGCGTTTCCACCATGGGGTTTTTCGGTTATAGCATGGAATGTCCACGATAACGGTCGCCAATCTCGTGCGTTCAAATAGTAACGTGCCAGCAATCATAAAATTGCCCGTATCGAGATCGATCGCATTTCTCCAGTAATGTATCATTATAACTACGCATTCATCGATACCGTATCATATCGACGTATAGGAATATTGATGCTCCCGTCGCATCATGCACGTCCGTTAATAACAGTCTTGCGTACTTCCTATTCTAATGTTATTACAAGTACGTAAACTAATAACATTTCAGATTTATATTAAAATTGTATTATATCCCCTGCTGATTGCTCAAGTTCATTTAATGTAATCGTAAGTCGCAGGTGAAAAAGAATTCCGTTTAATTGAAGGCATGTTTCGCCTTAACCTTTAAGCTGCTTTATTGATTGATCCACTGTTTAGTATCGAATCAGTAAGTACCTGGAGGCAATTAAGCGATCATCAAGGGCTTGCCTTGAGCGTATGGTAGATAAGCTCTTCCGAGGGAGCGTTCAAGTCTCTCATCTGTTCACTATTTTGATTTGCATAATCACTAGCTACTATTTAGAACTACTCGATCAAATAACCGCATCTACGATACCATTCGAATGAATACGATATGCTGTGTTTTGGTTTTAAGTTGATAATAAGCTCGTAAAGCCCCGCGGCATTTCTTTGTAGGAAATCACAAATGTGATAAGGTTATGCTTTTTCCATAGCATTATCAAATGAAGTATTCAACACGGTTTGGACAAAATAATCTCTCCGATAAACATAACTTTCTTCTTTAGTAAACATGTTCGCATACCAAACTTTTAAACAGATATTTATTGAATGACCAGCATATTTATATGTCAAAAGGTTTAAATTAATGATCAGTATGTATAAGCGAAGTCAACAAGCTCAGTACTCGAATATAATTAAAGGCCATAAATTATATTGTCATACGTGAAACATATTCATGCAGGGACACTAAACTTAATGGACTTTCGCGCGTTAATGTCTGTATGCGAAATGTTTAATAAATAAACTAAATTATTCCGTTAACCTTTTACTTTCTTTCAATTGCAGACAAGAATAAAGGTTTTTAATCCAATAAGTACCGCCATAAATTTAGTTAAAAAAATTCCTCGAGAAAAAATGGACATTAAGTACCTATTAAAATTTCAGGAAAGGAAAGTTTTATATTTTCCTTACTTGTGTAGAAAAACCAAATTGGCTTGCAGTTCATTAGAGTTACAAATATTCCCAATGATTACAAATTTTATATTTACGTACGGTTATAGGTAGATAATAGGTAAACATTAATTATATCTTTTGGACAGGAAATTCGTACATGATAACTATAGTATCAACTTATCAAGGTTTCCTACTTATCACTTCAGGAAAACCACACAATAGCTCTTTGGGTTTTCAGGAAAACCTAATTGCAACACCTAGCTAGGTACAACAGATTACTCAAAATATATTATTAAACCTCATCAGGAATAACCTTATCAATGGGAAATTCAAATACAATAGGATAGTTATATCTGGGTATTATCAATTCGTTTAGTTTTTTATACAACTTTATCTTTTTACCTACTTCATTATGTCTACATCGTGTAAATTATATTATCAACTACCCGTCCGTAACCCTTTTGGACTTTTAATTAAGTTATCTGACGTAACCTATCCCAATCTAGCTCGTTATAATACGCAGGAGCAGCTGTTACCGATACTAAGTTAATGAATGCAACAAGCCGCCTTCTTAGAGGGTACAATTAAACCGGGAGGCATGCATATCAACGTAAGCAAACACCAGGTCGACAGTGCTCCCGGTACACGAGCACCTTGTATTTGTTCGACACAAATAAACCTCCCGGCACGTCCCTTCGAGTGTGGGGCAGATAATAACACAAAACAACGACTAACGCCTACTTGTAACATACACAATTTAACATTAGTAATATGTTAGTCGATACAGAGATGTAAATGGAGCATTTGAATAATAAAAATTGCAAAACCAAAACCGACCTGTTTGACAAGTGATATTATTTAAATGGACGCATCGAACTTTTATTATTGTGTGTTAATATGTAGTAGGATTATAATATGTGATGACATGTTATAGACACGGTTTCGCAGCCTATATCTACGTGAAGACGAAACTTTGTTTTCTTAACCTCCATCCACGCTTCCCGCGTGTATCAGTTGCGAGACGAGAGAGAAAGTACCAGCATATATTTCGTAACTCCTTTGGAACAAGTAAGAAAATCGAAAACTAAGTGTTGTTTTCTTAAACAACAGCATAAATATCCATAAAAGATATCAATACAGCTATCAATAAAAATGCTAACACAATTTGGGCGCGATACATAATATTATATTACGTGAGTGCATGCGTTACACAAGACTTAATAGTAAAACATTATTGTGAATGGATACCGAATAGTCATTCAGAATACTGTCTTGTAACAGCTATATCAGAAATGACATGTATATTATAGCGCCTACGATATTGACTCTGTGTTGGGTATCAGTTGATCGCGAGGAAAGCGTCGATCATCAATACCGGTCGGCCAGACGGAGGGAGGTCCGCGCCCGAGGCTGCGCATCATTTATTTGCACGTGGAGCGCAAAATGTCGCCGCGAGATAACTCCGCCTAATGTGTATTCAAAGCGAATCATCACCATGCTAATGTTGTAATTAAGATAGTATCACTACCAAGCCGGTTTGAGAACGCGCGCCATTGACACAGGCTTAACGCCTGCTTTATGATGAAGGAGGTTTACTTTATACTGACTCTTACTGAACCTATAAATCGAGTTTGAGTGGAATGTTTACTGTTTCAACAATAATGTTATGTAAATAATTATTTAGCAATTGTTTTTTACAAATCATGTTTTCACTGCGGGACATAAATTCCATACGTTTATTGACCGTGACCATGAAAAGAACACAAAAGGCCGTGCAAGAAACAAGCGTATAAATTGGTTCTCGATCCCGTTTCATAATTAACAAAACATGTATTTAATGTTTCTTGTAAAATACATTCAAAGCTCATAAAATCATGCATACCAACATCATTAATCATAAAACAGTCTTGATGGAGGCTTCGGAAGCACTTACACAGGACGCATTATCAGTTTTGTTTTTTCCTAAGTTTATGGCGCATTGTTAAAAGTGTGTCTATACCACAAAGCATTAGTGTGAAGACATTGAACCTGCCTGAGTGTTGACCCTGTTGACACCGCTGACACATGCTCGCTGCCACAAAACTAGGATCCAACGTTTCTTAACAATTCGAGAGCCTTACAAGAAACATGAGCAACATCCGGTGAGTTTCAAAACTTAACGGCGAAATAACATTTAATGAGACATCATATACAACTTTGTATCGAAGTATCGATGACATCGGTGAGATACAGCTCGTATTCATTTATTAAACCGTAGCTTGATGTAGCATGAGGTAAATGGAATTAATTTTGTATCAACAATGAAGACCTGTTAAACTAGATTGGATTGGATAACAATCATCGACAGTTGTGTGACGGACATATCAGGCAATATGTATTGTCTTGGAGAGTTTGATTAGAATCAGTGCGGGGTCTGGCTGGGAGCGGCACGCGCGCGCCACTCGCCGTGCGTAGAGCTTTGCCTCGCGGTCGCGGCTCGCGCCCAGCCGCAGCGGCTTAAATATGCAGTCCCAGTGTTGCACAATGCATTCGTAAACCGTTCTCCCGGGACATTTAGTCGCATTAAACTATTTGTTAAGCAGATAAGATGTGTCTGCGCCAGCTTTTGTTATGATAATTTTAGTTTGTCCTGTTTGGATTCTACATTGTACGGGGCATTGTGTGTAGGTAACGGAATTACCTACTTTTACAAACCAACCAGATGAAAAACACGATTTAATATTGAACGTGTAAAACTTATTTCGTCGCACCCAAAGAATGTAAGTAGATCAAGAGAATGAATGGGACAAGACTTGATTTCGATGTCGATGAAATGTGACTACAACAATTAAATACACTTTTGACTTTCCCTTTTAAGGGATATAAGCGTGATGGTATGCATGGTTTCTTTTGATAAATTAATTCGATGTTTTGGGTTACCACAACTTGTTTGATTCTGCTTATTATGATATTCCAACAAACCAATTTGGACATAAAATGATAATACCGTTTACAACATAAAAGTAAGAAATAAACGGTAGCGGTCACGCAAGAACATCGCTTTTCAATTTACCATCAGGTAAAATTTGAATAATTATGAAATTATCTACAAGCGGCGCCGCCTCTTTAAAGCGTATCGGTTTAAACATAGATAAGAGTTGAATATTAAAGATGAGTTGCACCAAAATTCTGTAATAGGTTATAGTCGGTCTCTGGCACCAACTAATTGGCAGCCGGTTTGCGCGAGTGGTGCCGCGCCGTCTGCCGCGACGGTAACCCACTTACAGACAACAGAAGCAGATGACACTACACTACATTCTAAGGACTTAGCTTAATGCACACACTTAACAAACACCTACATCCTCGCTTTCACACTTTCTTTAACGACTACTTCTCTTTGTAATCATTAAACAACCTGTTAGTGGTGTCAATACAGTCATCGAATTTTAAAAGCTTGTGTTTAGTCATGAAGATGATTCAACTATCGACAAATATTCTTGTAACGAGGACAGTGAAATGACCTAACGCTAGCTGATAACGCGGTCTAGAAGCACTCGTAGCTATCTCTAGGTACATTAACACAGTTCGCTGTTGTTATTCCAAGGAAACTAACAATGTGCTCAACTCTGTGAACTTCCTCGAGAAGACAACCTCGCACAATCTACTGGTAAATATATCTGTCATTGCTCGAATAAACTTGAATAGCTCAATTAATATTCAAGAGAAGTCTACCGTTCTCACTTTTATTAAAATAACTGGACATTCTCGTTAATTAATTTAAACTACATAATTGGACCACGAACAATTTTAAACGTCAAAAGTAGTAATTATCTTATTAATAATTGAATGACGAAGGGACTTTTGATCCAGGACGGCTTACATTAAGGCGGTTTTAGTTCTTTTTTTCTCTGATGAATTGAGCATGGAGGTTATTTATTTTAAATGGTGACTCATATGAAATTGCAACATAAAGGCAAATTTATAATGAGCTACCCGACGACATTCCACGAAGGCCAGGTTGTCGCAGACAGGTAAACTTTGCTTAACTTGACTCCGCGCCTAACAATGTGATCACGATGCGGTAGCTAGCAGAATAACTACGGTTACTTTCATAATCATATGGTATTGATAGAGTCATTTAACTGCATATTTATTACATGTAAATGTTAACTGGGCTGGGTGATTTATGTTGATAATATCTACATTCTACACCAGCTGCACGAAAAAATATAATTTATTGTCACTTTCTGGCTACTTAATCGGCACGCCCATTTCCTATTTAATCTCGAGACATATTTTGGTAACTTTATTTTGTTTATTTGCTATTACAACTAATAAGAAATAAAGTTATAATTTAACGATAAATTAAAAGGGTTAGAGTAGCGTCCGCTGATCTACCATTCATCACGATTAAGTATACCGACATTTGTGTTAGAAATGACGGCGTGAGTATTTGTGTGAACATTTACATTTATGACGTAACCATAATATAAATAGAGCATTTAGTCTACAACTAATAACCCAGTTTTCAATTCATGTGTTGCTTTCAATTTTGCAGGGTGACCAATATTTAATTTTGAAAAACCTTCCACAAATCAAGTTATATTTAGTACATAAATAAAACGAAAGAAACAATTTAGAAATTGTTGCAAAAAATGTATTATATTAGATACAGACCAGTGGTTTTTTATTGATAGTAAGTACTGTAGACACTTCACCGTTACCATCACGAATTGAAGGGCCCAAGAACTGCATACCACAAAAGAGGAACAATCAAAATAAAATTGAGAGTCAGCGAGCAATCTCGGGTGGTCTACGCTTTCATTATATGACGTTCGACGGCGCACGTATCTCGGCGTTTGAGATAAAAACTAATAGGACATCCCTTTTTCCTACATTTTAATTTAACAACGGAAGCAGCATGACTCGTCAAGAAATGAACCAGATTTATTTTCACCGTTGTCCCGTCTCACGCGTCCGATCCGTTTAAATAAATTGTTTCCAAACATTGGAGCGATTAAACCGAGTAGACAAGAGAAGGGGTAGACGGCGATGTAACAAAATAAACGTGATATCACCAGGAAGCCATGAGGCTACAAAACGAAGAAGGACGCAGGGGTTATTGATTTTTTTGGTAAGTTTGTTTTGTTAAGATAATTTTATCGGTCTAATTTAGTTACGAGATCTCCAGAGTATTAATAGCCATTAGACCGGAGCCTAAAAGGCAACTAAATTGATTTATTAATTTCGAATGTGTACCAATAAAAGCAATGAAAGCATGTAGCACCTGGAAGTGCGTGCTGTAGCCGCGTTGGCTCGCCTCCAGTTCTACTGAACTTTGACAACTAGCCGCGGCGGTAAATTGCTGTAACACATCCGTCTGCCGTGCCGCGCTCATGTAGGTGCGCAACGCAATTTGAACACTCTAAAGTGAAAATGCGTATCAGGAAACACTCTCATAAAACGAAACCGTTTTCGTCAACGGGATATCAGACACACACTACATATCATAATTAGGTAATACATTGCGTTGCGATTCTGTATTCCCGGGTCGCATGTTTTCAAGTATTGCGAGGTCGACGCACTCCAAGTACGTGCATTCCTTTTCCCTTTCTGAATTTTGATTGCCTCCAGGTATGTAACAGAAACAAAAATATAATGACGGGCCCTCGTCAATTGATCTCACACAACAATATTTCTTTCCGAGTTGTCGTGACATGCTCAACAAGCATTGTGTTCACTTCGGTTGCGCACGCTTTCTTTATCGACTTTTAATCATGCGGGACGCCCTTTCATAAAGCTTCATTAAGAAATATTGGTGTGTCGTCATTCACTTCATCATGATTTAGCTGTCATTGATCACGATGAAATGAAAGCCAAATGCACCAGTAAATCAGGAAGCCGACGCAGTTACTTTAATTTGATTGGTTCGACATCTGATCTAATGTCAATTAATAAATTTAACGGTATTGTTATAACGATCGCAGTTTGAGTACTTTTTTTATTGACACAATTAATCTTCTGATTAGAATAAGTTTACAAGGACTTTCTTCTATACGTCTTTTTAACATTTCTTTGTATCATCCAAAAAAGTTGTTGAATAGAACATCCTTTTCGTACAATTCATCAAATTAAAAGATACAATCACAGAGGTACACGTGAGACTGACGTTATAATAGCGGACGTATAATAATACACAAGCATGGAGGGTACGGGAGGGCTGACGAAAGGCTGACGAAAGGCTGACCTCAGCCGCGTGGGCGTTGCTAGACAATGATAATCCACGGCCCGAGGTCCACGAACCACACCGGAATGCAAATAAATAGATGCACATGAACAGGACGAGCCGGTGCACCTGTCGTTGATCAGGCAAATAAACAATGCACGTCATGCCGCGACCTACGGCAGCACGGATCAACATTATACTTCCAGCAGCATGCTACACTTGCCCATGTTTAATACATCACCACACACGGGAATAACAAACCCCCGAAGAATCATCTAAGTTCGACTTCTTTAATACGAGGTTAATACCAACAAAATATTTACAAAATGTGTAAATAGCAGCGTTACATAAATCCTTATCGAGTACCTTCTTACTGTCACAAATGACTAATCTTCAGAAATTAAATAAAAAGTATTTGAGTATCTTCGCATTACTAAGCTACCACGGCCCGACATTAAACGCTTAATTTTGATAAATGAAGTAGATGGAGATAAAGTAAGGGCATCTAGGAATAGATAATGTTTCATACCCCGATGCTTTAAAAATGCCTTTCCACCGATAATTATATCACATCACCCTTTTCTAAAAGTCATTCGAAATGTAATAAAAAATCTAATTACAAATCTGAATTAAATGACTTTCGTTACTGGCAGATAATATGAAGATAATTACTTCTCGGCTAAAGCGCTGTGCAATTAAAGGATAATAGACAGCCATCAGTACTGAGATAAAGGTTTAAAGTAATCACAGTACCGGCTTTAATGGATTTGAGTGCAGTTATAAGGCAAATAAACGTACCTTTAGGAATTACTTTAGCGAAGTTGTAAGCTTATAAAGAACCGCTTTACTGATATCAATGACCCCGCCACGCGCCTGCTGCAGTATTTGTTTAGCATTACAGACCATTTTCATAGTGAGCCCTGACGAACGACTCGCTATAAACACACGTATCATAATGAGACACGTTAAGCAGGTGTTACATCGTAAATGAAGAATGTTTTATTTTGGTTAACCTTTTAGCCGCTGTGAATACGAGTGTTCCGAGTGTTCCACGAACTGGGTGCTCGTAATGAGGTAGTCACCTGTACAATCAATAAAGCTGAATTAAAGCTCTTTTACTGCGTCTACGAGGTGTTTAACGTTCGATGTATTAAGGCCATTAAGTTTTATTTATTTTGAGCATGTCTTTAATAAAATGCAGTTAGAAGATCTTGTCACTCACATATCTTAGGACATTGGTAATTTATTCCCTCACGTTCCCCAAATATTTAAAGTGTTACCTAACAAATTGTGTTGTACAGACGGGGCGATGTTAAGAGCGGCATTGGCGGCGCTGGCGTGCCTCTGCGTGGCGCGCGCTTCGCCCGGCGAGCACAGCTTACGAGTGTACGGGCTAAGCACACAGAACCCCAAGGTAAATACAACCCTACTAATGGTAAATACCACTATCAAACAACGTGGGGCAACGTCACAGAAGCTTTATGTAAATAGCGTGACATTTCTTACACCTATCCCGATTAGAAGCTGCAAAATTAGGAAGCGTCAGAGCCTTAACAAAAATAGCAAGACAAATGATCACTGATATAACAATTACCTCAAAGTGGTAGTATTGTTTCTAACGCACAATTCAATTTTGAATTAATTATCGTTTGCATATTTCGGATACCTTAGCGATAACGACATAGTGCGTTGACTTGACCACGTGTCACAAATTTATGCAGTCGTGAATTCATATTCTGAACTGAACAGCATGATGTAATGCCAATAGTAATTTCCTGTAATTTATAGCAGAACTTTATTATTTATACTTTATAACTTAAATCGCTACGGTGGTTATTCATTTTTTTTTAATTTTTAATATTTATGGATAACTAATAAATATTCAAATCAAATATTGACAAGTTATTATTATGCCATGGTATGCTTCGCACAGCATAGGACTTCGAGTGGGAGGTGCAACTAAATTACAACTGTCAATAAATACTATATAGTTTTCTAACCATTGATTTGAATGCATTAAAAACTTGTTAGAACTTAAGCAATATTTAGTTTGTTAAGGTGTGTGTTAACTGTCTGGCACACAAACTTCGAGCTTTGTGTGTAAATACACAAATACTGAGCAAAAGAAACGTTTTACGGTAGCAAGTTACAACAACGGTAATCGGTATACTATTGAAACTCGAACGCTTAAAATAAAAACAAGGCGATACGCTTTTAAGATACCAGAACAATTATGTGACAGCAAAGAGTAGCCTAAAATAGACTTTGATTGAAGGAGGACATAGAGAAAGGGTTTACGAATGCAACTGTGTCTGTATTGTGTAATATGAATTATAAGAATGGCTATTTGAAACAAAACTAGGATGGATCCCACTGAACAGACAAACGGAACCATTAATACACTTCTACAAAACAAAACGTAGAACCGGCTGCCGGAAATATCACGGCACTCATACAAACTTTGATAGGTTTATAAATAGTGGATATTTATAGTTAAGATTCACTTTAATAAATGTGTATTAAACAAACAATTCATTTCACAGGACGTCACGAGTATTCTGGCGACCATTGAAGAAAGACTCCGGGTCCTAGATACTATCAGCGCTGTTCAAGCGAAGCAGGCACGACGTCTCGACGTTATTCAAGATAAACTCGGTTGGTACCAAACTATTCTGATCGTAAATCATAAAACTTATATAATTGGCTAGTTGGTAAATTTCCTACAGTTTCTTGGTAAAATATTTGAGAATTTTGTCTTATTATGATTTCACTGCAATTGCGGTATGCGAATCAAATTAACGATAAGTTTTCAAAGACCGCCCTCTTCATGAAATATGTAAGACAATTGTCACTCGAGAACAGTGTTACCAGTAAATGACAAATGACTTGTCTAAGAAAATCAGAGCAAACTAGAACGAGTTCATATCAAAACAATACAGAGGTATTTTGTTCCGGGAAGCTAATGAGTCACGTACGCTACGGTAGTCTTATTGTGTCATATCCTATTTTACGATACACATCACGGGTCAACTTTCGCAATATATGCTGGTGTACCCGCGCACGTCGCTCGCAATTGAGCGAACAAGAGCAACATACAATTAACTGTTAAAGGAACCGCTTAGGGCTGCAGTGGTATGAATAAATTAGCAAATGGTCGTTGTACGCACGCTGAATAGGATACCGCTAATACTTGTGTATTTGCTTACAGATCGCATGGAAAATACATTGACTTTAAAATTAGAAAGAGCTCAATTAACGGCAGAAAGACTTGAGCATAGGTTGCACATGCTACAAACAAATGTACAGGTAAGGACTTGCGTATATCCTTATGCAATATTTGCACTTTAAATCAGTATGTTAATAACAATACATATTAAACAATTGTTTTACTACTTACAGACAACCATCAAAGAGAGCAGTGAAAAGCTCGAGCGTAGTCAAATGAAGATAGCGGACCTAGCTCGCAACTTAACTAACCATATTGTAGCACATAAGCATTTTTTAGAGAAGGTAATTATCAATAATGTAATAATTCTGTTGAGATATTATAACTTTAATCACGGGAAGAGGTCAATAGGTCATGATCAGGAACTATTGTAAGGCCGATCTGACGTCACGCGTCACTTAAGCAATTATGATGCAGCCTTCGTTTTTGTTGGGACGCTTCCTTGACTTGAAATATACAATAAAGAATCAAAATCAAGGTGGAATTGTTTTTAACATTGACAACGATATCCACTTGAAAAGAAGGTTATTAAATCTCATATCACTGTAGCACAATTGATAATGATATAATGCTTTCATGTTCAGGTTAACGGGGCATACACAGACACGTGGCACCGCAGTCTGGTTTTAGAATCCTTGATGAGAGACGGCCTGTCTCTAGTAAACGTCACAAGGCGAGAGCTAGCGGACGGACTAAGAGCTTTAGCTCGACGTCAGCGAGATGCAAGAATGAACTCAGCAGATTTAGAAGCTATTTTCACAAAGAGACTCAGCGACAACTCTTATAAAATCGACCTTAAGGTATTTTGAGCTTCATATTAATGTAATTTAAAATTAAATTCGTGAAAATTAGTAAATTTCTGTTCGTTTTCAGATGCAGGAACTGTTAGAAGCACAGAAACGTTTTGTGGATTCATGCCAGCAAGTCCAACAAGACGACCCGAAGCATGTGACGGATGTACTAGACAAACTAATAGAGTCACTAATTAAACTGTACGTACTCGATGAATTATTCCTAGCCTATCGCTCATCCTTACTTATGGTAATCGCAGTGTAGTCAGTGACACTATGCACCTTACACCCAGTGCATAAGGCGACCAGAGTCCTGTTTCTAAGATATGATGTGTTGGTATTTTGAAACATGCAAACTGGCATTCCATTCAAATGACCTAGCATACTTGCATGCGTCATCTCAAGGCTGCTTCTATTGAAAAATAAGCGAAGCTTAGACAGCTCTACTAATTTTTCTTGTTTTCTTTCAGTACATCTTCAACATTCCACGAACTTAAAAAGATTCAAGACGATATAAATAAGTACGACAATAGAGTAATTAAAATCCTCAACGCCACGCGAGTGCCACAGGTAATATTAATTAGGTTCTACTTCCTTCTAATTAATTTGATAGCTAATATCCTCTGTAGACAGACTTGAACATTGTACATAACAACATAGCTTATAAGTGCGACATTTTATGAAGTTTAGGATGCAAGCTTGACTGCTGTTTCGACCGACTTCCCATGAAATACAATGGAAGCAAAAACCAACATTGTATTTGGTATGCGTATGTTGTTATAAACTTTTTAACATCGTTTACATCATTTTAGGCCGATGTCACCTGTCGTCGCTTAGAAAGTGCCTTCCGTAATACATCCCACACAATTCTAAAAGAGAATGAATTGCGACAACTGACGGAGAAGTTCGTGTCGTTGACGGACCGAGCAGATGCTGCTCTGCAACGGTTAGAGGCGCAAATGAAGGAGGATCCGGAAGAACCAGTACCAGCGTCTGACGTCACTGCCGCTGCTGACAGACTACTGCAAAAACTCGAAGGAATCAAGTAAGTATACAGCTATTGTTAACATATCTAAACATACAGTCATTTGTACTGCTCAACAAAACAATGATTATGAAAGCGGTAGCCTTATAAAGGATGACATCACCATACTTCAAAAGCAACCTGACCAAACAAACTGCCCTAAAATACGAAATCTTACAACATTTTCTTATACTTTAGTAGTGAAGAGTCGGACGAAGAATACAATTGGGAGGACGACGACGCTGGCTATTTCGACGACGGCGGAGGCGGCGACATAATGGGGGCCGACAAGGAAATCCTGAGCCGGAGCCCTACGCGCCAGACGAGGACCACGACCGTGCGGCCGATGCACCGGCGACATCTGCACAACCACCCCTACGACCGCGGTCCCAAGCTCAAAAACCCTTCTGCGTCGTAAATTAAGATTATAATTATAATTTCATGGAAGCCAATCGCTGTTTTATTCAAACCCTAAAGAAGCCTAAGAAACCTAAGAACCCTAAGAACCCTAAAGAATTTCTTAATTTAAATAAATTTTATATTGATTGAATGACTATTATGTAAGTGAAATTCCTAAAATTATTAGCTGACTATGTTTTCTTCCAACGGTTTGACAGTTGATGATATTTCTAAGGAGTTCAATGCCTGATAACGCCTTTTATCAGTCTCTAAAACATCTCCAATATGTATGCAAAGAATAGTATTTTATTCATGTGTTCGCATAATTGCAAATCATGTCTCATTTTTTTGTCCTGCGCCTATATCACGATTTTTTCTGTGACCTGTACCTGTTGTACGAAATTACTATGAAAATAACATTGTAGTTAGTTAAAATCAATTGGTAAAGCCAGTCATGCAACATATGACACACTGGTAAGTACAGAAAGGTCTTAATAAAGTTATGTTTACAAGTAAACCAATTTTTTAATGACTTATTCATGTATTATACATTAGATGTACTTTTAAAAGGTCATTCTTTCTCTAAATGAAATAGTCTTTGTGTAATCCGTATCAGAATATTTAAAGGTAGGATTGATTAACATAATGTCTAGGGGTTTGGCAACCAGATATTTATATATTAATGTGCCTTTCTCAGTCACATTTTTGATTGCTAGTTATTCTTCGACATCAATAGGTTATAAAAAACAACCTAGATTCCAGAAATTATAATTTGATATCAATTTTGTAATTGATCCAATCAATGGCTTTCTTTTATTTAAAAAAAGCAGAAAGCTTTAGCCAGCAATAGGATAGTTACAGCCTTAGAGGATGATATTAAAGTATATTAGATATTTGGTAGTTATTGGTATTATGCTTAAATGACAAATTTCATTAATATTTAGGTAATCTTAAGTTTACATACATGCAATGCCATTGTTGTTCTCATATTCAATAAACATACCTCAATTTTAGCACTGTTTTGAAAAATAGTGAGAGCCTTGTGTGTTAGTTGTGCAAAACATGAGCTGAGAGTGGCAATCTTCTGTCGAGCACCAAACACCACCTCCGGCTCTTCAGTCTCCAACTCTGCTGTAATACATAACAAAGGAGTTTGTATTAAAAACATTGTTACACAAAGGTTTTAATCATATATTAAGCCATTTAGACTTTTCTTTGGCCCTCTGGAAAACATATATAGAAACAGCATATGATTAAACCATAAAATCATTAAGTGACAGCTGTTTCAGACTCGTTCTAGTAGTTATTACAATAAGAGTATCAATTAGATTACAGTCAACTATAGGTCCAGTTATTACATGATTCTGAATGTGGAGGTTTGGAAAAAATTAACTACAGAATAAAGTGCGCTTACAATAACAGTATTAAAAATTAATTACTAGGCAAATTTAACACAAAACATAATAGTTCTATGCCCTCAAACAACGTCGATAAACTTATCAGTCAAAATTAATTCGTCACGCCAGGGATGAAGTTTTAAGCACAAGTAGTGAAGACTTTCATAAATAACACTATAAACGATTGTATTCGAGTGTAAAACAATCTAAAAAGCTTGTAAAACACTTCAAAACTGGAGATAAATCGAGTGAACAAACTTCAGTAGCGATCCAATAGGAAAACTCTCTTATGCAAATGCAACTACGAACATAAATGAAAAAAATACTACGAAAACAAATGTTACTCACTTAGAGATGTGTCTAATTCGACACATGCTTTGTCGAATTCTTTTTCTAATATATCTAACCATCGAAAACCTACTCCGGTAGTCGTCGCCATTTTCACAATAATTTGTTGACAATAAACTGTCACTTTGACAGAAACCCAAGCCAGTCGTTCAGAAATCTAAAGTGAGTATAGAGGTTGTTCATAATTTTGGTATTTTAAATCGTAAAGCAATTTACCAACTTTAAAGTTGGTAAATTACCATACGCTTTAATTATTATTTACTTACTTTCCATAATAACTTTATTGTGGAAAGTAAGCAAATAGGGACACGTTCTCGAGGCGTTTCAATCCTTTTTGGATAATATTCATGATGTATCATTTACGCTTTCACGTATACATAAGTAAGTGTTAGGGTAAGACGTTGCGCTTATAGCCCTGAGTGTTAACTACCAGACAGATATACTATCTATCCTTCATATGTTTCAGGTGGTAGAACAATCCTACAGACTGTATGTAATAAAGCCTTAAGCTATCTAATTTATCAAAGCAATTAATTCCGCGAACCTTACCATGGTGTTTCAGCCTATAAGTTCAACCATGACGAGGACAATTTTCAAGCATGGATTATTTACAGTATGGTTGTAGAAGGCACATGGATTAACACTTACTTAGTATTATTTCAGTTACAGTGAAGAAAAGTTTAGCGTCTCTAAGGGTACGACAATAATACACATTGGCAGTAGTGGCAGTTGTTTATTTTTAATTGTAGTTATTTACAAATAAATGGTTGCCTACAATATTGTGCCACAGCGTTATTTTGCACAATTTTGAATAGCTATAATAAATCACTAAGCTTTAACTTTACTATGTTTACACTACACAGCTACGCCATGCAATGAATATTGCGTAAGTAGAAAATTCTGCTAACCCTAAAATATATATACAAGCAAGTAAATGGTTATAAGCTTTTACAATATTTACGCCGTGACAGTGAGTGCTGTTTATGGTGTTTGCAACATTTGGTGGTTAGGTATACCATGATGGGTACAGTACAGCTCACTTTTCCCAAAACCAATACAAATATACCTGAAATTTAATTTATATTTTTCAACAACAACATTTAGAAGTCCATATGTTTTTAATTATAAGTAAATATTTATATGGATGAAATAGACTCGATGTATGCCAAAGTATTGTAATATTAGTAACAAAAACTGATAAAACCTTAAGTTTATCTAAAGAAATGTATGCATACAATATGGATATTATAAATGCCTATTTTAGTTCAAATTACATGATGCCCCACGGCGTTATGCATTGCATTATACATCGCTCAGGAGCATACCGGATTTTAATATCCTTCATATTTTAATCCAGCTACGGTCGTGCGCATTCCTCATATATCGAAAGCCTTAAGTCATACATATTTTTTTGTTATTTGAGTGGCCCAACCTGCCCCGATCAAAGTCTGATACAAATATGTAAACAGTTTGGCGCCCAACGTGGGGTCAAACTTTTCAACGGAATCTACAACAATCATGTTTATTTTGTCTAAAACATTATATATATACGCACCTAGACAGATTAGATAACATGGCCCGATTGCATATCGCACGAAAAATTGACTACAGTGTTTTACATCTCATATAGGCACATACATATTTACATTTGGTACTAGCTTATATGTTTCGCAAGTACCTACACATATTTATTTCACCACCATTTATTGTAAAACTGTAGCCTATTATTTAGTCAATATGCACACGCAAAACCCATAAAAATTATTTTAAAATTTCTTAAAAACTATTGATCAAATTATGCTCGATTTAACTTAAATGCTTTATTTTATTAAGCTACCGATCTCTATACTTAAAAATATCATAGTAGATTAGGTCCTAAGCCATTCCGAAAGATCTTTTTTTCGTGGCCGTTAGTATAGACGAAAGGACCTAATGCAAGGTTTAGCAAGTTCTGTTGAAGGTACGTATCTGTCGAAATTAACCAAAACATCCATACAAGTTTACAAACAATCAAACTCGAATATAATTTATGAAATGATGTTACAAACTGTCTTTTTCTGTTGTGACAAAGTATTAAAACATCTTTTTCTCAAAATTTCTAAAATATTATAAAAACCAATTTTACGTGTCTATAAAAAATATACAGTAATATGAGACAATTGAATAGAGATGTGAATGTAGAACCTGGCACTAAGAGCAAAACATCAATACACTCAATTTTGTGTAGATTTTAAAACGTTTTTTTGTGAGAATATTTAATTTGATAGCAAACTACAAAACTGAAAAGTTACAAAAGCTTACACATCAAATACGATTTAATATTCTGACTTAAATTTTGATAAAAGACTTTCAGCACCCAATTGCCTACAGTTATCTGTGTATTTCCACTAGATGTACATATTTTTATTTAGTACCCCACTTTGAAAAACCTCTAGAACCACGAAGCCTTGAATAATATACTAAGCTACAAGTAACCTCAACTTGGGTAACTTTGAACAGCGGTCTAACTTTGAACAAAGTTGTGAAAGTATTTATTATTTTATTATATGAAATTTGTTGGCGTTGCAATATTATTCCTGCGTAAAACAAATGGCAAAAAACGTATTTTGTTAAGTTACGAAAAAAAGTAACTGTCAATGTTATAATTTGGTAGATTCCCGCGTTTTTTCGTAGGAAAGTTGTGACAAGAATTGTTGCAATTCTGTTTTGAAATCGCAATATAACGTCGTCCTTGATTCAGGTCAACACCAAGTTGACTATAGTATTTATATGTCACGATTAATGTCATATGAATAGATTGGGATTTTTATGACAAAAATACCCAGGTCTTTTACCCAGATCTTAAAATATTTGGGAATTTTACCTGTTCAAAAATTTTTGTTCAAAGCTACCCAAAAATCAGGATAACTTTGAATTTGAGTTTAAAGGCAAATTCTGGATAGTTTTGTTGTTTTCCCTGTAAATTTATTGCATTAGACTAAAAAACTAGGTCAAAAGGACACTATTTATTCAATAAAAATAAGGGTAATAAAAATAAAACTAGTTTTAAAATCACGAATATTGTAAAAAATGTTCAAAGTTACCCAAATTGACTGTACCTATTATGTTTAAACTAATTAATGATTTACATAAATATAAACTAGCAGAGGTGAAAGCCCATCATTTGGTCAAGGAAATAATCAATTTGCACACAGTGTAAGCAGCCTTTGATTGAAAAGAAGATTCAATGAGACTGGGATAGACAAAAGTAAAATGAGCATAAGAAACTTTCTTCCAGTAGTTGAATAAGTTTAGCTTTCCGTCCTTATCAATGAGCATTTCACATGAATATGATAATTTCTCAAAGAGATGCATGACAATTAATAATGTAAAATGACACCACAAAGAATAAAGAGAAAAAATCGAACCACTGTGTTAGCTACAATAAACTTGATAGAATGGATTGCATGAACAGAAAGATTAATACAGAACTTCAGCTATACTTTAGGTATATTAATATTTTTAAGGTATAGTAGTAAACTGGGTAGTATAGCCTATCCAGTGTGTACCAGTATATTTTGTAATGAAAGTGTTGACTTCTAATATATATCTGACATACTTATATGTAACATACAACATAGGCAACCTATTACAATCCCATTATATATAATTTATCCATCTATATTTATCCATAACTTATATTTACATATGTTATAAATTAAAACTTGTTCACACCAGGACTAGAGCTCCTTGCTATTGGTTCATCTCAAATGATGCTACAGCCACTGATATATGTGTTGTGTATAATGTGACTGGAACCACATGTGAAAAGTGTGAGAAAGATTTCTAACTTTTATAGATCGCATTCTATCCAAATGTGAGTCATACAGATCTCAACACAAACAAGATGACAAATCCAATTCTTGGATTATAATCAGACACAACACAAGATTGTAAATTTCAATGAATAAATATACCACTTAACTCGAGCCTCTAAAATAACAAGTGATAGATTTCTAAATGCAATTTCACACAACATAAATTATAACTATCTATAACCACAGGGACAAAATTACAATTTACACTGTTTATACATTTTTACAATTACAAAATGGTTTCAATATAATAAAGTTTTCACAAACATCTCTGTAATCTAATTATCTTGAATATATCAAATCTATTAGTAACAACTTAAAGTATGTTAAATTTGTCTTCCTAGAATGAAATTTAATTTCTAAAATTTTTGATGTTGGTATTTTTTACACACAAGGAAATATGGTTTGTAATTACAGTAATTTTCACTAAGTAACTTTGTTTATAGAGAATTTACAATTCTACAAATATAAACATAATATACAAAATCATAATGAATAATTATAATATGTACTTGACAAACTTCATCACCTCCTTAAATATTATACATATTTGTATGTGTTTGGAAAAAAAAAAATGTTTAATATAAAGCCAGTTATCCCAGGTTCTTTGTAAGAATAATTTATCTTTTTGTTTTTTTTTTTGTAAAATTAAGATTTTGTACTGTTATATTATGATAATGTAAAGAAGTAGTATCATTAGAGTAGAATTTTGGAGCTGAAAGACATAAAAGGTTATTTTTAACCTGTAAACAATAAGATGATATTTTATGCACTTTTCTCATGATGGCTTTATATTAACAATTCTAGATAGACTACAAATGTAAATAAAATTCAGAAACAAAACACTAGTTTGTCCTAAGCAGGAAAACATTCTCCAAGCAGCCAGAGGTATATAAACATAATTACAAAACTCGCAATGGTCGCAACAGTTAGCTTGCTGTGCACATACAAACACTACATTTAAATCACTTTAGCTTAAGTAAAAAGCACTTTGTTTATTGAACACAAACTTTCATTAAGAAATAACACATCCATTCTTGTCTGGTATATGTCCATCTGATCTCTCTATCTCTGATAGGATGGCATGGAACATGTCCGTGACAGACTGAAACCATTACAAAAAAATATTGACATTTAAAAACCTATAAAACATCTTTAAAAAGTATGCAAAATGTATTAATTAAGAAGTTTACCTCATTCCTTTTAGCACTGGTTTCTACAAATGCAGCCTTCCACTTCTCTGCAAGTCTTTTACCTTCTTCAGTACTAATTTTCCTTTCTAAATGAAGATCTGTTTTATTTCCAACTAACACTATTGGTACACTGTAAAATAAAATTTCCACATTAACAAAATATATACTTTGAGAAAATTTATGATTTATTTCTTATACTACATTTTGATATACTCACTGTATTTTACCAACCATGTCCAAAAGTTTGTCATAGATAATTTGTACTATTTGAAAACTTTTACTTGATGTTATGGAGTATACCAGTACATAGCCATGGAAGTCCATACTGTATTGAAGTGGAAATATGCTATATTCATCTTGACCGGCTGTGTCTACCAGCTTCACTTCATATTCAGTTGAGTTCAGGCGTATGAATTTTGTGAAAGCTATAACAATATGAACCCATCAGTTAATCAATGTACACAGATTAAATAGGTTTATAAACTTCATAATATAAGAATTAAATTAAAGTAAGCAAAAAAGGCAATATTTTAATAGACTTGTCACTAGTGACTTTATTGTCACTATAACATTTTAAGTTTCACATACACCGTCTTTAACTAACCAAACAATAAGGTAAATAGCAAAAACCAATTTTTGAACTTCTCTATTTAATTAAAAAGTTAATAAATATGAATTTCTCTTTGTTTATAAGAATCTAATGTGTATTCTACCTCACAAAAAAATTCACTACAGATTACTCCCAGTCACTATGAAAAAAAAGTAAGTGCTGCTGTAGGCATGAATGAATTGTAAAATCATAACAAACATGACAGTCATGCTTCATATTGATAACTCACTAACCCAAAGCATGAGGTTGAAGATATTTTCTTTAAAACATACATAATTTTTTAGATCGCCGAATAATAAAAAAAATAATGCAAAGAAAAAAAAAATATTTTCAGGAACATGTGGGGTAGCGTATCGTAGTACGCTCGTAGCGTGACAAAAACATGTTATCATTAAACGGAATGATGAAAAGACTTACTGTTTTCAATAGTTGGATCATAAGAGTCAACGAACTGTCCTTCCACGAACTGTATAATTAAAGATGATTTACCTGAAAACGTTTTATATTATTATAATGTCACTCACAGAAAATAAGACGCACAAGACTTTGAAACGATAACATTACCCACGGAACGGTATCCCATCATAGCAATCTTTCTCTGCTTTGATGGCATCTTGGAAATGAACAATATAAACACTGAAACGTTCAGAATATTTACACTTATGCAGTATGAGATAAAAACACCAATTCAATAAAATTCATAATTTTTTGGGACTTTTCGCTTGTTTGACAAATGTCGTATTTGACATTTTGATTAACTCTTGCTTGATTTAAATATCATCACTGGGATTAATTTCAGAAGAACAATTCAATATTGGTAGGTAATTTATATTCGAAATATTTATATTGGGTAATTTAAATTTCAAGTGTTTTATTAAGGTTTTTTAACCAATATTTTTTACTCTAGTCGATTTATTTTCAAAAAGCTGATTTAAACTAAAATAAATGTCTGCCTCATAGTTATAGGATGTTCACACGATGTGGGCCAAGCTACATTATATGGTAACAAAAGAATTAAATAATTAATACCTATTCAAATTCTATGAATATCAAGCAATAATAATAATGTATTGGTTGATATACATAGAATTTCAGATTGTAATTGTTTTTATGGATTTGCTAGCCACTGGTCCTGCCCTTACTGTGGCTAGAGATTAATGCATAAAATATTATTATCTTCATTCATCATTGTCCGTCGATGAAGGGACTGTAGTATTTTAAATAATAACGTTTCACAGTTTTGCAATACAAAAGTACAGATAATTATGCTAATATAATATTATACTCTGTGCTGACTGCAGTGTTTGTCATCACTATTTCTGTATGTCAGTCAAATTTGTTTGTCAGAAATTGTGAAGTGATTATTATTAGTTTTTACTCGTATTAAGGGCGTACTCTTTCGAAAATAAGTTTAATTATTTGTAATATCCTGCAGTAAATGAAGGTAAACGAATTGTGACTACTTATAACTTCTAACCACCTCTTTGAAATAATAATAATTGAATCACAATTATTAAGATGTACTTGTTCTTGTGAAGATAATGGTATTTATATTGTTAGCGCTTTTATCTTTTACAGTTGAAGTAAAAATGTCTGTTAATATTCCCGAGTGTCCACCGAGTCTGAAGTCTATTCAGCATTATTTAAAGACTGCCGCAGAACATGATACAAGAGATCCAGTAGTGGCCTATTGGTGTAGACTACATGCATTGCAAGTTGGCCTTAAAATAACTAATAAAAAGACTCCAGAAGAAACGAGGCTTTTGATGGGTAAGAATTCTTGATCAACTTTTCTATGAAAACATGAAACTCTTGAATCTTAATCCTTTGTAAGTTGTTCCGTCTTGGTAATCTAATTAAAAATCATGTCAAACAATGATTAACTTTGGCTTGTAAATCAATTTGAGGTCTTTAACAAATGGTTAGAGAATTATGAGTACATTAATGATGTCACTTTTATACATACATTTTTATACATTAATGATGTCACTTTTACAGCTTTGATGGACTGGCTGGAAGAATGTAAGAAAGTTAACAAAGAAAATGACTCAATCACAAACGAGGTAGCTGCACAGGCACATCTTGAAAATTATGCTTTGAAATTATTTTTGTATGCTGACAAACAGGATAGAGAACAAAATTATGGGAAGTAAGTACAAGTACACAATAAAATATTTTATTTTTTTTCGACGCTTTGTAAATATGTAATTTTTTTTTAGTTACATAAGTTTAGTCATAAATGTAGATATTTCTTGTTTTAGTATTGTTTCTGTTAAATAAATATTGAGTACACAATTATAAAATATTTAACTTATTCTGATTTCCTTGTATAATCTATGAAGCTGTTCAATAGTTTTCCTTTTAATATTAACAAATTAATTTGTTTATGCTTGGATTGTATTATAAAAAATAACTTTTGTTGTCATTATCTTAAAGGTTTGGCCATTAATGACCATAGATGAATTAATTTCTAACCATTATTTTATTATTTTTCTTCACTCCAACCATTAATTGTTTCAGAAATATTGTCAAAGCTTTTTATACAGCTGGCATGATCTATGATGTCCTTACTACTTTTGGGGAGCTGACTGATGAAGCGGCACAGAACAGAAAGTATGCCAAGTGGAAGGCAGCTTATATCCATAACTGTCTGAAAAATGGGGAGACCCCTGTACCAGGTATGGTATCTTTACAGTAAATGTAAATCCAATAGGCATGCAATTTGTAATTTTCAAATGCAATGCTTATATAAAGAATTACCATGTTAGTTACCATACTCATCCGAAACGGCTGGACCGATTCTCTTGAAATTTTGTGTATGCATTCAGTAGGTCTGAGAATTGTCTACAATCTCTTTTTATCCCTCTTTTTATTCGCGAACGCATTCGCGGGCAACAGCTAGTAAGATATATATATGATTGATGATGTTTATAAAATACTCTGCTGTATTTATGCAGTACAAACTACCAACCAGTGCTTATCACAATTCAATATGCTCAAACTATGTGACTCAGCAGGAAGTCTCTTAAACTGTAAGTCATGACTGTAGAGTGTATCAGTAACTACATCCACTTAACCTAGAAGAATAAGTGTGTTAAATGTGGGATTTGTATCAACTTTTTAGGGTTCCTTCCCAATCATTAAAACTGGTCCTTATTGCTAAGACTTCGCTGTCTATCTTTTCGTCTGCCTCCAAGCTGGATCTCATGAACTGTGATATTTAAACAATTGATTTTATCAAATGATTTTGTTCTGTTGGTGCTTTAACAAATAATAGAAAATCTTGTAGAAACAAAAAAATCATATCTGATTTCTATACATCAGATATGATTTTTTGGCAGTTTTATCAACAATATGGTATAAATCCTTCACAAGTATGGTGCACACCTGGCCAGCTTTTTATGTATGTAACATACAAATAATTTCAGGACCCATGCCAACCAATGAAGGTGAAGAAAATGTTGAAGGTACTGCAACTGACAACCAGCCTGCAGCTGGCCCCGCAGACATGCCACAAGTTCCAGGTTTCACAACTGTGACTCCAGCAACACCACCCATTGTACCATCAAGCTTCAACAACAGTCTGCCTGATCCTAACGCAGCCTTGAGGGCAGCCTCCCAACTGCCACCTGTTCCATATACACCAGACCTAAACCCTGGTGGCTTTGTACCTTACGATCCATCTCAGCAACCACCACAGCCACAAATACCGACTCCTCTATATGGTGATAATTCTACAACAGTTGCACAGCTTTCTCCAGATCAAATAGCTAAAGCTCAGAAATATTGTAAATGGGCTAGCAGTGCTTTGAACTACGACGACATAAAAACCGCCATTGGAAATTTAAGGAATGCTTTAGAGCTGCTTCAAACTGGTCGTGATCCTGCTTGATTTATGGTAATTTGTGATATTTTACTTTAAATGTATAAATTGTTTTCCATTTTGTAATGTATGTAATATCGAGAGAAAAAATATCTAACAGTATATACTAATATACATACATATAATTATATTTTGTAGGCTTGCACACAATAATAACAGATTATAAGGCAGCTTTATACTAGTGTTTCTTTAAACCCTTATTACCAACCATTAATCATGGTTAGTGCTATAGTAGTAGTAAGAATATTTTTTTTTAAATTTACTTACCTGTTTTATATTTTTTTTACAGAAAAGCTGGTATTTAATGTTATTTTTTTTTTATTACGGTTTAGTCGCTATCGCGTACTGTAGGTCCGCTTAAATCTTTAAAACTACACAACGGATTTTAAAGCGGTATTTTTTATTTTTTATAGATGGACTGATGCAAGAGGAAGTTTTATACGCATAATGCATTAATATTTCACCCGTAAATAGCTGGGGCGGGTCGCTAGTAATACTTTAAAAGCGTTATTTTGACCATATTTTATCATGGCGGCTTCTCTTATTCTGCTCACAACACATTTTTATTAAGCAGATACACTGAGAACATATTATACACAATTATACTAGCTATTGCTTCGCTTACATAGTAAAGGTACGAAATAAAAAAGAATATAGCGCAGGATTATCGAATGTTTCTTGACGCAAGAAAACATTTTCCGAGTATTCCTTACGAAATACATAATACATACTTTCCTACAGTAACATTAAATACCTACATTTAAAATATGAGTACGGTAAATGATCCAAACTCCCTGAAAAACAATAAATAAAACGATTTTTTTATTATTTAATTTTATTCATTGACCATTATTCACTCACATCACACACCACTTATTTTTAAATAGTATATACGATAAAATGATTCGAAGAAAAATAATAAAACAAAAAGGGAATAAAACCTTTTTGTTAATTATACAATATTAAGAAGCTTCAAATGTACGCGTGAAATAATTTAAAAGTATGTAAATATATTAGCAGTATCTATTAAACATTGTATTTAGAGAAAAATATACCTATAAAAAGCTTTGGAATTATTTTTGTAATGTCTATGATTGAGCAAATAATAATATACATAAAACTATGATGCCCTATTTAATTTATCGTGTATTACAAGTGCATTAAATATTTTTAAGCCTATCAATATGCAGTGGCAGTTATTATTATGGTACTACAAACGTGACACACATATACACATTACTCACATATACATAATGAACCTAGCATGTATCGCTTAAATTAATATCACTTTTAGGTACAAATTACACATGTCATTATCTCAAGGCGAATTTACCTAGAGAAATAGTTAAAAATTAAAATGTATCCATTTTCTTTTTGTCATAACCAGATTACCAACTCTTACTACACTATAAAGGTAAAACTAAAAGCTGATTAATGTATTAAAACAACAAATTGTTGAAACTTTTGACTAGTACAATCACAGTGTGATGAATGAATTACCCAAAGAGCAATAGTTTTTTCCAGGATACCTATTTAATAAATTAATGTCTTCTCCCCGCATCTAGAGAGTTCCCAAAACCGACGTATTAATAAAAACAATACCGTCGCGTATTGTAGAGTAACATAGGTATGCTTGATCCTATGTTTATTCCCTCTTGAGGCCATTACCATTCTGTGTGGCAGTAGCTCTCTCCATTTCTTCACGGCGACTTATTTGATACCTGTAAAAGTTAATATAGTAAGCTTATATCCTAATTATTATCAATTCTATTTTTTCAACCGACTATGTCAAGTTTTAAGAGCAAGGCCCTTGCCCAGCAAAATATCTATTAATAGTTGCTTTCACGGCTACATGAATATTTCAAGATTTTCTTTTTGAATTCAATAAACAACGATTATTATTTAAGTATGCGACTTGATTTAGCTATGTTTACGTTTCTGCTTCGGAAACATAACTTTTTAGTACATTGCAATATGTAAATCGACTGGAACTGAGGTATTATTTGCGCGACACAGTGGTTCGTCATCGCGGATTCCCTGGCCGATTGCCAAAGCAATGCCAGTATACGATAGCACTAATTTTATTTCGTAACTCTTGTATTATCGTATAAAAATTGGTCAAGGTGCATTACACCCTTAAAATCTTTAGATAAAGCACAACATACTTGGACGTACGCATACTTGTAATATGACTTCATATGTATTGATCATTTAGGATATCATGTCTTTATTATAATTGCCCACAAAACATATTCGAACGTTTATTGCATTTTAATATCTAAAAGGTAAAATAGCAGTAAGCTTTTAATGTTGCTTGATATTTAAGTAGGCAAATGTATTATTATTTTATATCAACAGCGGAATTACTGGAATACGAAGAAGTTTCAGCTAAATTAGACCCCGACTGACGTCAATAATAACTACCCACGAGAATTGCTGGCCGCCAAGTTATTGGTTACTGACGATTTTCGTGATAAATATTTTGTAGTGTGAATACAGAATTCTCGAGATCAAGATCCCGATGGATATGTCTACTTACAATAGGACGGGAACTTTCTTACTTTATCAGGTAGATATACTTATTTAAATGTGCAATTGAATTATTATTGGTACAAATAATAGTTAATTGCTTCTCGCGCTTACTGCAGTGCAAAACATAGCAACATAGTTACCCGAAAGATTAGTATAGTGTAGCAAAATACGAAAGTTATGGTTCTACATTCAAGTAAGCTTTTGTTGCACTGAGCTTAAGAATAATTTACCAAACAACTAGTCTTCCGCTCAGCATGAAGAAGAAAACCAGTGCCGGCGCGCAGCGGTCGAAGGGGTCGCCCACCATGACATGCGAGTAAGCCGCTAATATCATCAACAATACGAGGCCCACATTCGCTGTGTTCTTGACTTTATCTGAAACCATAAAAAAAAATATTCGCTTTATTTGGTACGGACTATAGATGATTTAGTTTTATTGCAATTAGATGCTCTAGAAGAAAACAGTGTCTATAAAGGTAATCATTTACAGGTGACCAGCAAGTTCTTATTTGGACAAAAAAAATGCTGTCCTTTTCATTATTCTAGATAGTATTTTGATAGTAGTGAACATGAACTGTTACGTTGTACATTCGTCTTCTCGCACGACTACACGGAGTTTTTATGTTCATCGAAACATTTCCGGCACGAAAGCTCATAACTGCTGGTAATATTCATTTTCGTACCGGCAGAGCTCTAGTTTCGTAACGAAATGTGTGATGTAAGTTACAGAAAAATACTGAACATTAGCTTGTGCAACTGGCATCCAACAGATGTTCTTATTTGCGAGTACGTTACTATGCACCTAGTTATGACCATCTGTTAGCGAATAGATTAAATGGTATGCTAAAAGCACTTTGTTACTTACCTTTACCTAAGTATTGATTTTTATTGTCCTTAAAAATCGTAACTATTATTTTTTACTATCCTCCCTCCTAATTGAACATTAAACCACCCAGACATTTCTATAAATATCAATTTAAATAGGCAGGTATGAGATGTACAGGTATTTTAATTCTGTCTTTAATCGGGAATCTATGTAGATAATAATAATATATCATTGTCCGACGGAATGGCAATATATTGCTCACGTTAGCTCGAGTAAATCTTTGTGTGTATCTTTTAACATAACAATGTTTAACTATACTTACGGCTTGGTATGAGTGCCAGGGCCAACCCAAACAATATTTCGAGTCCACCTACGGCTCTTCTGTACCATTTAGATGGCAATTTGAAATCTAATGTTTCGGTCAACGGAAATACTTTAGCATATCTGACGTATTCTTTTCTCTGAAACAAAATTACAAGAGTTTTTTGTCACAATATTATATACTTATACCTACTTATATTTACTCTCGTTAGCATCTTCATGGACTTAAATAGGTACCTATTTAGATAGGTCGATTTATATACGTTCTTTTTATTTCTTTTAGAACATCCGGTTTCCAGTTGGACTATAATTGCTCAGAAACTACATGGCGTTTTTTTAGGCAGGCGAGATTTTTGTATAGGATCGATTTTGGGTTTGTTCGGTCTCGTAGGAAATCAATCAAAAGTAGTTGCAATATCACACATAGACAAATTTTCAAACTGAATATCCTTGTTCTGGTAAGAATTTATTATTAGCAAGCAACTAAAGAAAGCTCAGAATGTAGTCCAGGTGCATATTGATGCAACAATTAGGTAATTATTCTTATAGGGAATTATTTTTTTATAGACTATCAAAATCTATCGTCTTAATTTGTAGTGCGTAATATCCTTCAATATGTAAGATGTAATCAGACTTTTGGATCGTTTCTGTTTACATGATCACCAAAGCGAAAACTATTTCAAGGTGGAGTCTTTATTATAGATATCCCCGATATAACGAATTGCGAATAGATATTATATGAGAGCGGATCAAAGAGCGCTTTTATTAGACCGCTTCATTCAATCAATGATTTACGATATTAAATAATGGCATGTAGATAGTCGTACCTATTTATTATGGTTTAACCTGAATATAGGTTAAGTACCTACTGTTAATAAGTTAATAGATACTTAATTGACGGTTTATAAATATTTCATTATAAATATTACTTTGATTGCACACAACCCTTTTAATCATAGAATTGTTACAAAATACGAAGTGGTTGGTTAAGATGTTCATTGTATTTTGGTACCGAACAATGTTTTGAAATTGATTTGAGTAAATATTTTATTTGAAATTTTTTATACTACCTATACTTACTTATTTTTAGGTATATAGGTTACCTTTGTCCAACTATGTGTGGGACAAAACATACTTAAATTATAATGTTACTTGATTAGCTATTTTTACCTATTGTTATTTTTAAATACCTAAATGGTACTCGAGTTTAATTATATTATATAAAATCACTTTGTACTTAACCAGTATTTTTATAAGGTTTACCTAGATTAACCTATATAGTATCGTATCTGAGCTTATAGAAATTAATACACTTTTTATAAAGTTCTTTCGTAAGGTCTACTTGGCTTAGCTACATTAAGCTTTCTTAAGATGTGCTCTAGTACAAGTAAAAATAGATGAAATTTATTGAATTGGGATTAGGTTCAGTTCTGTCATCACCGTCTGTTATTTCGGAGGTCATCTAATATTTATTATTATTGTTACAAAGTAGTATCTGCGTTATACGAGCGTTTAATATTTATTACCAATGTTCAAAAGTTCATCTAACATCGTGCGCCAACTAATAAATAACCAATGATTAAGAATCAACACGGGGGATCCGCGATCGAGTCACGCTGTCGCAACAAGACGACTCCGTGGTGGTATTAGGCGGCAGGCCAAATACCAAAATAGCAAGCTACATCGCTCTGCCACAAAAATCTAAATGCACCTAGCGACCTTATATTCTTCGTTTGTGGAGAAAATTATTAATAAATAAAATAATTACTTACCAAATCTTTGTGAAGTTCTTTCGATATAAATGGGGTCAGTTTAGTAATTCCGACAAATATAAAAAACACACCTAATAAAATGGATAAACTTTTTAATACGATAGAACCCATTTTTGTCAAACGCACTACAGTACTACAGAAAATTTCAGCACTGATTTAGACCACGACCATGCTTAAAATATATTTCTGTTTCATTCTTATTTTAATTATGCTCAGACATCTCTCAATTGCGGTAATTAAATTTTACGTGTCACGTGCTTATAAAAAACCATGGATTAAGGATAGAAACATAATCAAATTTTTAGCTAACGTAAAAACACGGGGAACTTGGAAGCAAACACGTTTCGCGCCGGCGCGAAAAAATCCATACCGACCAAACGATCTGAGTGTTACCAGAATAGAATAATAATAAGCATCAATCGATAAATTGAGAGATTATTATAACACAGATTGATTTAATAATATTTTTATTCATTGTTAAACTGCATATTTGTATCAATACTATTTTCTGTAAGTTTATTGCCACGAAATCGTGTACAAAAAACTGTTATCTACTTTTTAACTGATTACTCTATTTTTTATGGGTATACTCCGGTACAACAAAATTTTATAAGGTTGTAGGAATATCAATAAAATGCTTTCTAATAATTAAAACCTACATCATTCTTCGAGTGTCTAAGCTATGAAGTATCTTTAATCTTTTGCATATTAGGTAAACTATGCGAGTGTTGCGGGCGTTACTTGTCAAATATTATTGTAATGCCAAAGACGGTCAGTAGAATTTTAGACTGCTATCGGTGCCAATACCGCGATATTCAAATTAAATAATATTGTGAATCTTGGAATTAGGGTATTTTATTTTAGGGTTTTGGGTTTGACGAATTTGAATTAACAAAACCAGTTACCAGACGGCAAACATTGCTGTCCACCAAATTCGTTTAATCCTGATCAATGTTATTAAATTTTGTCTTATGAAAGGCACAACAACTATTGAAATTATTGTGTTTATATCTAGGGCCCCCTTAGATAAGAGCGGTTAGGTTGTTCAATGTACCTACCAAATATAATGAAATGGTCCAATGTACCTCCGTTGTCTCCACAGAAATGACCTCTGAAGTTTATGCCCATCCAGCGGGGCCCTTCGTCGTTATCAGGCAGGGTACCTCAAAGTGATGTCAGACGAATCTTGGCCCAATGAACCTTTCTAGTAATGAATTTGTTCTTAAAAGTTTGTGATCATAAACCAGAAATTAAGTTTCATAGTTTTTTCTAGTTAGCAGGGTCCTTTGTTATTTGAATAATAATTAACATAAGCATAAAATGCAGACCATTCTTATGTCTTCCCAATGTACCTTACAGTTATTCACTGTTACCAAATTTTTCACGGTTGTTCTTCCTAAACAAAAAAATACACTTAAATATAATAATACTCACAGAAGATCGACGTAAAATACTAACCCCCCCCCCCCCCCCCACTAGACACCACTAGACATAAACACATGAGAGCTTTAAATCTTTTCCTAATTCTATGATTCTATGATTATGAATACTTTTGATAAAGACCGTTCTGTAAAAAACCCTAGATAACATTTAATTGTTTTTATACCTACCTACTACTTACCACAACAAAACACAATACATGTTAAAATAAGAAAGTTCCAAAACAAAACATACCTGCTGTGAGCTACATATATTTCTGCAATAGATAGCAGTTGTAAGAAGAATTTCACTGTTGATTTTCAGAAATGACCCTACCAATTTCAAACAAGAAAGTACAATTTTATTGAAACAAGAACTTAAAACAAAACAATATAATTCTCATGTACACCCAAAATGTTTTTTAAATAATTGTTATACTCAGCATTAAATGTTGAAGAACCACACAATAAAAATTCAGTTTCACCTAAAGTTGTAAAATTAGACAAATACTCAGAGTTCAGCTTATGATTTCTTATAGGTTCCTGGTACTTTAATTTAACATTAGTAGGAGGTTGACTTAAAAATATTTCATACTTAAAATTCCAGAATGACTGAAAGGCATATAGCTTATCTCTAAACAGTATAGTTTCATCACATTTTGTACAATACAATAACAGTAATTTAGTACTGTCATCTTCATCTTTTAATATATGCTCAATTATTGTAATAAATGGAGCAATACCAGTTCCTTGAGCAATCATAACTATTCTATCATAATGATTAGGTTGCAAATGGTAATGCCCATAAGGTCCTCTCCAATAAGTTGTTTCCCCTACTTTTAAATCACATAAAATTGATGAAACCAATCCATTTACATATTGTTTAACTACTATAGAGAAATCACAATCATCGCCTTGTTCAACTTTAATAGGTGTATAAGCCCGAGTACATGTAGTTTCAGCTCCACAATACTTAAACAGAAAATGGTCACCAGGTTTCCACCAAACTTTATTATTGTTTGTAGTTTCTTTCTTAAATCTAATCAATTTATGAAAATCACAAATAGTCTCATTTTCTACAACAACAAAAATTGTATATTTTAATTGTGACAAACCGTTTTCTTTAGATGTTATTTTACCAGTTTCTCCACTTTCTAAATATTTGTTATAAAGTTTTAATTGTTTTTGGTATATGTCAAAAATGCAAGGATTGCAACCACTATTACAACAATCTTCGGCATCTGGTTCTACAGGCTTTTCCATAATCTTCATAGTATTGTTTTCCTCTACTTGATCTAAAGGACAATAATTGTCGTTCAGTTTCAAATACCTAACCCTTAAGAAAGGGGGAAATTTAATCTTGGTTGTTTTTGAGGTTTCTTGTCACGAATAACCGTATCTATCTTCTGCTTCTCTTGTTATCAGTTGGTCAGGTAGACAAAAGCATTTTTTTTTATACAATTAAGGAGAAACTGTAATAATGAATAGACATTTTTTAAATTAGTTAAAATGTAAAGTATTTGATATGTGTCATTCCTGACAACCCACGACTCATGACTGCGAACTGCGAAGTTGCACACTGACATTATTATAACTGATTTACCGATAACAGTGTCAGTCAAGTCAACATCAAATGTTGTCTGAGGAAGTAACGAAACGTAACCGCGTCGAGTCGTCGACCTCAGGCTTAGCGAGTTGCTTGATAGTTAATGGATTCTCTGGCAGGCTTAGGACTTAGGAGCTATGGGTAATAGATCAATAGAAGCTATAAAATAATTTTACGATTTCGCGATAAAATAAGTACACATCAACAAACACGCTAAGGAGACATCAGCTCAGGTAAAACCACTTCAGTCTTCTCAAGGGAGAGCATTTGCATAGGAGTGAGGAAATAAACTACGCGAATATAGTAAAATAAGTCAAAAACTACTTACTAATAATTCGAATTATGCTATACATCTCCAATTCTTCTCTTATTATTATTTACAAGTAGGTAGAGTACATAATGACAAAAGGCAGAAGATAAGAATAGACAAATAAAATGAAACAGGACATTACAGGATAATCCAGTAAAACTTTTAAATACTGTGCTCGAACGGCACAGATCTGAATAAAAATAGTAAATTTTTACCTTACCAATACTTAATAATTGAATATGATTTAATACTCTCCATAAAATTATTCTTTACAAGGCAAAGATCTGATTGTATACTTTGAAAAAGGAGTAAGGCTAAGAACTCACGGAGCGATTTTTAACCGAGCCCGCAGCGGTTGCGGAACTGCGATTTTATTTCCAAACTCACGAGAGCGGTTATTCGCGTGGTCACGCAGCCACAGCGGCTGCGATGATCGCAAGGCGCAAAACCGGCCTCTGCGCGATTCTACTAATTGCCCGCCGGTGCAGCGGGACCCGCAAACAATCGCACAGACTGCGGGCGTAAAACGCGTCGTGAAATGTGCTATAATTTTTTACTGCTGAAGCTGCGGGCCCGCAACCGCGGCGGGCGCGGTTAAAAATCGCTCCAAGAGTTCTTAGCCTAAAATAATAGTGTGACGTGTGAAAGAGGAGAATGAAAAAAAAAGCGTGTTGCGCCAAATAACTTGCGCTAAACAAAATATATAATTTCAGAATCCAAACAAATTTAAATTAACAATCTTTAATATTTTTGCTATTATGAACTCCGGTATTCGACTACAGTACCCCAATATTATTTTTAGATTTCAAGCAACCAAAATGTTTAATCAAAATAAAGTATACCACTATTAATTGCTCATCTCAATTTATTTTTGTCAGTAAACCTTTATAACTATCAAAGCACATATATAGTATTTTTTTGTGTTTTGTTTGTAACTCGTTCACACAGCTTCCTGTTTGGCGCGAAATTTGAGCTAGAAGGAAAATTATGTTGGTAATGCAAAATGTATTTTATTAATTTAAATGATGAATTAATAATGAACTACTTTACGTTAGTTTTCTTAATTGAGTTACGAATTGTATAGCATTAGGATGATCGTTAATGTAATCAACGTTTGATTTTTGTTTTTTTTTTCGTGTAGAACATTAGCGATTCAGCGCCCTCTGTACAGACGCCAGACAAGCGCCGGTTCGCTGCCCGCCCGCCATAAATTCTCTTTGGCCCACTGCGTTATCGTTTGCTGTAAACAATTATGTGAGTATTTTTAACAATATTTAGTAAAAATTAGGCATTTTTTTATGTTTTGCGTAGAAAATTATCTGCTTTTGAATATATATTTGCATATATATGGTTTTATCATCAAATTCCTATGGAATCGTTCTTATTTAGTTAATGTAAGCAGACTCCATTATTAAAGTGGCTTGGCGTTCATGAAATTACTTCAGTTGTTTTGTTTAACTGTTTCTCTGGATTTACGTTAAATTAGAAAGTTGCAATTTTGTGTTCAATAAACAAGTTAGGAACCTTTTATTCAGATATTGCTAAGTCACTGGATGTTTTAACGTTTCTTAAATAAATAATCTATTCAAATCCCATTAATTATGTGTATCGAGTGATCTTATTTTATGTGATTTACTGAACTTTTCGAGTGTATGAAGAACTTTTTGGCATAGATTATTTTTAGTATCTTATTTTTTATGCACAAGCATGTTATGCGTGTGTAAATATACCCCATGATACAAGCAAAATACATTGGCGTCACTTAAACCAAGCAATGGAGTTAGCGTTATTTTCATCGTGAGGTATGATATTAATTCTAGGTATTTGTCTGTTTTAGATATATTTTCATAAGCTGTTCTAATACATCCGAAAATGTCTGATGACGGATCGACGACCGTTGAGAAGAAGGGACGCGGTAGATCAAAATCCAATGGAACACAATCAGTTAGTATATAAATATTTATAGTTTTTTTATATTTCTAATTATGTGCTGCTTATTGATAATTGTCTAATTATTTTTTATTAGGAAGCCAAGGGCGATTCTAAGAAGCGAGCGAGACCACCTGCAGCTACCAGGACTAAGGAATCTACAAAGTCTTCTGATGATGAGCAAGCTCCTGTAGCAAAACGGGGTCGGGGCAGGCCCAAAGGTTCTAAGAAAAAGGCAGCTGCGAAAGGAAAGGTACAAATAAAAGCCTTTTAAATGAAATCTTGCAATTTAATAGATTTATACTCATGATTCTTATTGTTATTGTTTTAGAGTGCACCGGTTGAAGGAAGGGGACGTGGCCGGCCACGCAAGGAACCTCCTCCTAAAAAAGATGCCGCTTCCACTGAAGAGGAACAGGATGAAGATGATGAGGATGAAGGGTCTGAGGAGCAGTAATATGTGTTCTGTTTCTGGCAAAACACACACTTTTAGTGTAATTTGTTTGTCATGATAACTCTTTTTGCGTGTGTTTCTGCAATACACTCATTTTGTTGTAGATCTTTACATTATTGCATTTAATAAAAACCTTTTTGGATAATATTGCACATAGGGTTATCTTGACAGTACAAAATTCTCATCTGAGATTGTCTACCCAAATTTGAATCATGTGAGAAATTAAGATTATGTCAAATGTAATAGTTGCTTAAGAGAATATTATCTTCTGTGTGATTAAAATGCATTTACTCGAAATATTTAGGAAATTAAAGAAAAATCTCACTTGAAAAAATTTGGGATGACTTAGCTCTCCCTAGAAACGTACAACTTTTAAGATTTAATTTGTAAGGTCTTTTTTTGTAGAGTTATTCAAATAGGTATTTTGTAATCTCCTGATTTATAATTCATACAATTTTGTAGATTTTAATTTGACGTCTAAGTCAAGTATTATTTTATATAATAATAAATATTATGTTCTCTTTTCAATATAATCTTATTTTTCCCTTGATGTATTTAATATTTAGATACACTTGTGACATTTATTGTGAATGGTGTTACTTGATATCCGTATGTGTTCTAATTGATAAATCAATTTTGGTAACAATGCTGTTTGACAAACTAGGATCATGTAGCGGTATGGGTAGTGCCATTTTGTATCAACTTTTTTTTTATATTTGGGCAGACTGAACTTGTGTTTTATTGACATTTATTGTGTGTATGTGCGTGAATGTACAAGTTTAGAGCAAAATATAAATAAATCTATTAAATCCTTGTTTTCTTTTGTCGATCCTAAGAGGTGCCTACTCTTTTATTTTCATCATTTTACGAGGTCGCTAGGATGTGATCAATAAACGGTATATGCAGTAGAATGAATCAAGCAGCAAGTATTTTGTGGAACTACCTATGAGCGTTCCTTTCTGTGACATGCGAGTGAAATTACAATGCTATTCAACGTGACGCATTGATAGACGCCATAAAGTGAGGGAGATGTCCGGCACCATATTGGCAAATCATTTGTAGCATAATCCTCGTTTATCTTCTATCTTCTTTTTGTAACTTTGCAGATTAAAGCTACCTAGATAAATGTAATTTAAAATTAGCTAAGAAATCAAGATTTTTGGATAATGCTATAGCTTGGATGCTCCCTGCGTGTTCGCGTTAGCGTAAGCCGTAATGAATACATTTATACTGCTTTTACTACGGAAATAAGTCATGAACATACGTAACATGTTTTTTTATTTATTATAAAGTAATATTTAAAGTAAACAAAAATATGTCTGAAGGAAACCTATTTCACAAAACATGCAGTGGTTCATCTACAATCGACTAAAGAAAATTACAATGTTTTCACCTGAAGTCATTATAGTTATCTCTGTGCTAATAATTATGTATCTAAAAAGTACCACTATGTATGTCATATACTATTTTATTATAATAACTAGAATTCTATAATTGATATAAAATAAACTTCAACGTGCTTCAACTGTGATCTAAAACTTTATTATCTGTGCCAAGAAATTTAAAAAAAATATCATTAGGTATGTTGTGGAGACGGTTGCTGGCTGTCAGCGTCATTCGCGTGAATGGAGAACTTACGTGCGTTGGAAAGAAAATTGATATAACTTCTTACATGTTTTCTGCAATGTTTTTAAGATTCAAACATGAATTGAAGACCACTATTTGATGTTAGTGTGTGTTTTTGCACTTATTTACAACTTTTGTGAACTTTTAAAAGTGTGATAAATTCTTAGTGTCGCGCAGTACATTGAAAAGTTGTTGACTAATTTTAAAGTTTTGAAGAGTGAATGTTTTATTAATTCTTTAGATGATAATCGTTTTTATTGTTATGTGTATTAGTCGTCGAAGTGGAGTCTTAAACTTTATATCAGGTTAGTTCGATTATTCCATTAAATTTTGTAGTTATAAGAGACCTGTGTACGGAATTCCATGACACAGGTAGGTTAATCACGTAACGTTATCTGCGTGATTACATTACACACTTAGACAAGTATCCTAATATGCGGTAGCCTTAAAAATAATTGTGCATCTGTTGTTTTAATTTGAAAAAATATTTCTGAACTATTGCGTACTTAAAAACTTTATAATTTTTAAACTATTCTTTATTTGATATGATGATGTTTCTGTTTCTGATTATTTTTAAGTTTGTTCTATCACAATGCGTGAAAACCCCTCTTTTTTTTGGTAATGTTGTGTGGTGACCCTTGGCTTAAAAACAAAAACAATGTTTGATTGTTAATTATTATAAATACTAAAGTATTAAAACCCTGTTAAGTAGGTGTTAAGTCGATTTTATCTTTATTTAGCAGATTTTCTCAATACACTTTTAAAATCATAGTATCATAGTATTTTAATTGAATTTGCAAACTTGTGTTTGACCTGCAATTTTACATTTAATTTTATTATTGGGAGTTATAAGTATGACATCATTTGAAATTAATTAATACTAAATTTATATTATACATTTTACAAGACTGATGTTATTACTAAGTATGGCTATTGAACGCAATCTCAATCACACTGCGTTTTTTAGTTTTAACGGTAAGTATAATAAAAATTATGTTACTTGAAAATTGAATTAAAATTTACTATTTATAAAGTGGAAGACGCTTGCCTTGTTGTTTAGTGTAATTAAAACAAAAGAAGAATGCATTGGAACTTATTAACACGGATGAGAATTAACATGATAAACTTATCCATGCTGATAAATGATTGCATTGTTTTTGTTTTTTTCTTTATTCATTCATGGTTATAAAATCTCTTACAGTTAGGTATTATTGTCTCATTTCACTTGTGACTCATTGATTGTGTTGATTCATGTACCCATGTTTGGTTGTGAGTTCATACAATCATCCCCATAATGTAATCATACAAATTCATAAACTTTATAGTAAATGGATATTTTATTGAATAGTACAAATTTAGCACTACCACAAGTGCTTATAATATTGCCTCTGTGGTTGATTATATTTACAATAGAGTAGTGTAATCTGATCACACACGATCCTCAGCATTGAGGGAACAACCAGAAAGAGAAAGAGAGTGTAATCTGATGGAAGTAATCGCATCTATTATAAATTTATCCAAAACAAATGATAAACTGTTAGTATCTCTTTTAATTCACGGATTACTTCAAGGGCAGAAACCCGGTCCTTTTTAAAGGCTTACATGAGGGCATTCTTGAGAATTTTAATCTAAAATGTCATGGGGCATCAAATGTTACTATTATTATTAACAATACCGAAACTATGTAATAATGTAAAAATATGTTATAATTTTTATGTTTATCATTTTTGAGATTGTAAAAGAGTATATGTATAATATTTTTTCAATTCTTGAAAGATGAAATAAATGTGCTGTCTAAATATTATATTTTCACGACATAATGAGCTATGCGCAAGCATTGCGTTCTTATAAAGCACGCGATGTTATGTGTTTACTTCGCACACAACTTTCTTTACTGTCGTCGCACTTTTACCAACTAATCTAAATTGTCGTAGCTTTACGTCAAGCAGTAGTACTTAAATTCATTCATTCACTAAACGGGTCTTATTCCGAATATCATAAGTCATAACTCCTAGCACAATGTCGATTCCTGGTCTGACAATCGTGACACGTGCCGACATTTACCATACCCTGACTCCAGTGTCGAGTTGTACCTATTGACTATAATACGTTGCATACGAGACTTCCATTCTAATTAGCTTTGTATGGGTTTATGCGGTCGGTAAGTACTACAACCTTCATTTATCTAATACCTTCACGCTTATATAATAAAGTTTTTTACTACGCATTGTGCGTTATAATTTCATATTAATCTATGTAAGGTACTTTTTTATTTACTTAAGTAAATAATAAGAAGAAAGTAACTTTTGAAACGTCTATTCCAATAGAAATTTATTCGCTTATCAAAAGCATAAAGTACGTACGCAAATTTCGTGCAGGTGTGAGAAAAAGGGCTCAAAGCAGAACGCTTAAAGCACTCTAAAATAAAAAAATAAATACTAATCTCATCGAACCTAACGAAATTATGACTGTGTATGAATGAACTTACCTACCTAGGTACCTATAAAGTTCGTAGATGAAGAACTATTCTTTACCACCCGGTCGTTGCCTCAATGAGTCACTGATGCACGCGGTGAGTAGCTCCGTGTTAACACAATCATTGTGGACGACTTCAGGTACTATCAAATCTCTACACCAATTTTCATTTGGAATAAAACATAATAGAAGATAATGAAAAAACTTCTTTTAAATATGCAGCATTTTGCAAGCAATTTTGTATCATACAAGTACTCGCACGCGCGCAAAAGTTGTCTGGATAACTACATCTAACAGATTGTGATAAAGATTTAGTGACCACCATCTGGCTCTAAATATGTTGGTTTTAAAGACGAGAGATCATAGAAGCATGCACAAACCGTAGACAGTCTCTAACAAAATATCAAATGTCCACTTTTGCATGCGAGGCATAAAGTCAAAATCACGAAGCGCATCCATTATAAGTACTGTTGCGATTCCAGCCGCGAATTGGTGATCTACGAACACACTAGCTCTCAAATTGATTGTCATATTATTAATGTCTAATATATTTGACACAACGTAGCTCCTTCTTTTCCATAAAAACGAAATCCTTGTTGTTAATAATACAATAGTTGAAAATTATGCGTTGTCGTCATGTCGCTGATATTATGAGTGTCACGCTATTATTTTGGTTTCGCTTCACAATTGTGGCAATTGATAACGTAACTGGGCTGATGGATGGCCTCGTTGCAGTTATATTATTTTTTCGTGTCATTATTTCCAACGATTCTTTCGTTTCTGACTTATGCCTCAAGTCGATTTATACTATACATTTAGTAAGTATTTTAAAATGGAAGTTAGTAATACGCTGTTATGTTAAACTATTTTCACTTTATGTTCCACCTGGCACAAAAGAAAGCTTTTGCCAGCTATGTTAAATACCATCGCGTTCGTCAGTAGGTCACAGCTATGGTCTACGTCCTGAATTTTTAAGTATTCCATTAAGGCGCTGCATGCGCCTTAGCATCAGCTTGCGTGCTCTTTAGTCTCGGTAATTGCGTCTTTTTACGTTTTCCTGGCAGTTTTCAAAACAAGAGGACGCTATAGCTTCGCGGTAATGCCTCCGGTGCCTGGCTGTCTAGCTTTAAGAACCTGTGTTTATACAAGCGAATTTGAACTCCGCAGTCTTAAGTTAGCGGTTTTGTGAAATCTTAACATCTCTAAGTACGATGTATGTTATACGATAGATATGTTACTTTACAAATTTGATGTGTAAAATACGCCTCTCTAAATTTACGACCTACCGCTAATTTTGACACTGATTAATAGGCTCTTCATAACTTCATTCACGCGCAAGCAAAATACGTTATGTGTAAAGCTGCTCCAGTTGGTTAATATATTGGACTTGAGGTTTATTTATTTACGACTTTCATAATATCCGGTCTAAACGCACACATCTTCTTCGAAAGTGAAAATATTATAAAGTTAGTTTTAGAAACCTTGTAACCGAGTTTTCATTACATTCTTTAATGTATTTATAAACTTAGGCTTTTAGAAGCTAGAGATTGATATCAGGCAAAAGTATCATCGCAGGTTGCAAGCATCGTAACTACCGATCTATCAGAAAATCTTAATGTTGGTCAGTTTTCTAAGCTTGGTTAAAACTTTCTCAACTACCTCTCGCAATAAATGCCATTTAACTACTTGAAACCAGTTTTTTAGACGTGCGGCATAGAGGTTTAAGTTTGTTCCTACGGATCATGTTGCATTGCTGCAAAGTTACGTGGTTACGCTCTGACTGACGCCGGAAAATGGCAGACGACGGTCGGCTTATTACGGATGGTTGTGAAGCTTGAACCTGTCTGCTAAATCATATCGTGACAACATGCTTAGAAAAAAAATATGCAGTGTTCACTGGAAAGCGTTAACACTATGAATGTATGATGCATGTTGAAAAATATGCGCCTGATGATCTTGCACGTTAGTTAATTACATATTGGTGCCTCGTGTGGGAGGAACAATGACCTTAGGGCGCACGAACAAGGGGGGCACCGCACTAGGATTGGCGCGGCTCCGCGTCAGCACCAGAGCCGATTGCTTCTAATTAAATTAGGCTGCAAGTGGAACGCGCCTGGCGCAAGCCTGACCGATTTACACTGTCAATGCGTTGTTAACACACATGGAAACGTATTTGAATTAGTCTTATTAGAAAGTAGTAATTGTTTATTATTACTACTTCACTTAAGTAACTATCAATATTTTTGGAAGTACTTGTATGAATACTTTTTGGGTATACTAAGTACGTTGAAACAAGGGGTTCTATGTTCTTAATCAATATCGGCATCATAAAATAGCTGTCTTTTTTCTCTCATTTTCTGACAATAAGTGCCTTCGTTTCACACACCAAATTACCATATAATTTACTAAATTATAGCACGTCCTCATTGTACAAAGCGGTTGAGATACATACCAATCACCAAAGTATGATTTACATGGAAAGGATAATATTGATCCTATTTAGGTAAATTTCGTTAATATACAATACTGAACTTATTCGCGCATTTAACACTGAATATGTGCTATTGACTTGCAAAACTGATTCAGTAACAATAGCTTGTAATGGCATCTGGCTTTGTCTGCACATCAATGGCGCAACTGGGGTATTGTTTGAGATTATCTTTTGAATCCGGTAGGTTTTCCTTTTCATCTGTTATGAAATTGAAATTAGGTGGCAAGATCCGAAACTTTCAAGCGTGAATTACCTTGAAAACTAGAATATTAAATATAAGATTATAAAAAATGTTCTCTTACTTAATTTTTAAAGATTGGTTATTGTAATTTAATCGGCATGACATTTTTCGTGTCATGTTTACCATTGGGGAGCTGCGTGAGGTGAATTGCTGCGTGGAGTTACCCGTACATGGGACATTCGGTGCCAGGCTCCATCGGCCCCATGTACACGCCGGTGGTCGATATAGCTGTATGTCAACTTCCTTTGTATACCGGAACCGACATTTTCCTGGTTTGCAATAACTAGTTACGGCGACGTCTACTAAACATCGATCAGTTCTATGATACAATCGCTTGCTCTGCAGTCCCGTTTTCATTGAGAGTGAACGCGTCGTCCGGTCACGGTCATTTGTTGGAGCGCAAATGTCGATGAAGTCCGCAGCGTCACACTTTTCTCCTCGTCGATACCTGGCGTTGGACGTGGCATCCGACACCGGCCGGTCGCTTGCATGCCAACGCTGCCTCCTCTCTGTCGCACTCTCTGTACTATTGCCCTACTATCACTTCGCCAATGAACAAAGCCAAATCCAATGATACTTGATACTTCCTGCTTAATGACAGATACATATTTAATCATTTGCCTTGTAATATCGCATTCTTTCTTCCCCGTAACCATTCACATTTGTGGTCATTAGTTATAGTAAGTGGCACAATAAAATGCAATTACTTACTTTCGCAGTTTAGTACGGATTTTTAACTTTCATTTTTCCAATCACACGGCTACCGAAACGCCGTGTTGGTACCCATGGTTTGGTACGTGTGTAAATAATATTCAAGCCAGGTTAATAAACTACGTTCAAATGTTGTTAAACTGAAAGATCTTTACATACAACTTTTCGATTTTATGGTTAAGAATTGTAAAACTTACGATATCGCATAGTGGTAATTTGACTCTAGTTTTATATCACGTTATTTTATTAAGGAATGTGCATGTATGAGGCAGGTGTACGAATGCTCATGAACCAGTATAAGGCAATGTTGTTGCCTAAGTGCGCTTATCTCATTCTTTGAAAATGTTATTCAGTAAATCATATTATTTATACTTGGATTGAGACTAGAACGGCTTCTATTTTTATATCTAACGTTACAAGTGGTTGTTGAGGACTCGTATTTGGATTAAGTATTACCCTTCGGTAAAAGGTTGTCAGGGTAGAGCTTAGCGACTAGTCGGCGGTACATTGCGAGTCTCGCGTGCCTTCTATGTGAGTCATGATAATGCTTTAGCTTGGCGCTTTTGCATTCCATACACAATGACGTTTAAGTAGTTATTAAAACAAAATTTTGTTTGTATTTTTATAAAAAAAATGCTCTTACTAAATTTAGAAGTAATGCGCACCTAATGCATCTAAATGCTAGACTAGTAGTATAAATGTTCTTAACTGTAAATTATAACCGTCTTTTTTAAGTGTCATTTTATTTTCCGACCATAAACAATATAATTAATGCGTTTAATTGACATGCATGTGTATATAATCCATTGCAAGGTTGAAACAAAATATCCGTTTGTCATTGGTAGGTATACGTTCGCTAATCTAAAAACTCGACCGTTTGTAAGGAGGTTACCAAGCATCGATGATACAAAATCCGGTTCTATAATGTTTTGCCGCGTAAAACGTACGACAAGTGACGTCTGGATGAACCGAAACGAGCGTCTGCGACGACTGCGACTATGTGAAAATGAACTTACATCGCCGTCAATTAGTATTGTTGCGTGTCTGCGTGACAGACTAACAGTACTGTCGCATTACATAACAGACATGGGAGCATTCACATATTATGGGGCCAAGTTCTCAGGCGTTTTGCCTCGCGCACATCTTTGCGATTATCTGACATGTCGCGAACGCTCAAGTTCCACGATTCCAGCAGCCTGAGTTACTTTATGCACGCAATTACGCTGATAGTACATCCTTATTCTGTTAATTTTGCATTATTTATTTTTAGCTACATACAAAAATTGACCTTATTTTAGTTCCGCTTAAAGCTTCTGGTATTGAATTTTTGCTCGAAAACTTTTTTTCCACAATATTTTGTTTAATATTTGACTCTTTATTTTAAAGTAATTCAAGTTTTCTGTAATGTTTACATGGGTGTTGAACAAATACGTGGTGTCGCGTCGCCGATAGGTCCACTTGTTCCGCCCCTATGCACTTGACGCGGGGGTCGATATGCCCATGGTTTTTGCACCCGCTTTATTATTTAACTCTACAAGTTCCCACGGTGCACTTAAACAGAATTAACCTGTTCATTGAAAACTAGAATGTTTATGTTTACTCATAAATTACGCTAGTGTACTGCTTTCTTGCAGATTCTCAGACTTGCATTGTTTGGTGTTATTGGCTTCCTGGAATAATGCTGATAAATATAACAATTTAAAAGTAATTTATGTGTAATAATTTTAGCGATCCGAAGAGTTTAAACCACAGTTATGTAGCCAGTATCCCATGTGTGACAATTCCGCTGATCACCTCCTGGTGAGGCACAGGAAGAGGTCGAAGATAGGAAGGTTGGCGTCCAAGCGTGAAGGACCGTACGTCCGGCATCATAGACAACTGTGTATTTAATGTCATGACATAGTAGGACAATGTTTAAGGTTAAAATTAAATGTCGTGCGTCAGCTGGATTCGGAAGCTGTTGCAAGTCGCACAATATACATAAATTAACAAAAGTAGTTTGGTGGGCTTGGCTATAGTTAGAAAAATAAATGCCTTGCCTATGTAACGGTTATCGATGCTTGTTTATTTTTTCGAGTCAACGATCTGTGTATTGAATGGCTCGCGGTTCCTCGGTCTGGCCAAGTGTAGTACCTCGTAAGCTGCAGTCAGCCACAGCGGAAGCGAGTCAAACCATAACAACGCTGACGGCTGTTTCGGTTTCTGACAGTTAACACTAATAAACTGGTTTCAGATGAAAACTGAAATGAAATAAGAACATGTTTCTCTGTAATTCTAAACTTAAGCACAACACCGGTTAGATTATAAGTACTTGAGTAGGGTTGCCGCTTTTTGTTTATATAAATCTATTTGTATTCATGGCTTATCGTGGCAGGACTTTTTATATCGTTCTTTCTTGCTGTTAAAATGGAGTCTCAATCAATCAAAAACCTAAGAACAAATAGTTTAGTCTGTTATGCAAGCCTATGCAAAATGTGAGGTGTACAAATTTTTACTTCTGTAGATCTATGTAAGAATATTGAATGCCACTAGACTCTTCTTATGTGCTAACAAATGTTTTAGCTATACTACATATTTAAATTATTAAATTAAAAAAATGTGTAATGAACCTTTGGTATAGGATGTTTGTTTAAAATCACACGTTTGCTTACCTTTTTAGGGGAGAGAAAATTTACGTGTGTTGGTGGTCGGTCGTTTCATGATTGTCGGGCCATATGTTTACGATATAAATACCTACAGTAAAGCAGGCGTGTGTGCTGTGCACTGGCATATGATGAATGCCAGAAACCGCCCACTACGACTTTTTACTTATCGGAATACAGAATAAATAAATGATTACATTTTGGCAATACTCAGATGCAATTAACAGTTACCGCCAATTAAGTTGAAATTTTTGTAATAGAAAGTTACCTGACAACCTTAGCCGCATGACCTAGATTCATGATCACCATTGAGGTGGTTGCCATAGACACTGTTTGTTTGATTCAATACAAATGTTTACTACATCTACATAGCATGATGTATAGCGGAATACGTTCGGACCGCTCGCGCATTGTGTTCGAAGATTGTTACATCAATCAAAACACAGTAAAAGTATGATGGCTGATCGGAAACGCGCTAATACCGAACTCCATTCTATAGATTCTAAACTTATGTTCTTTTATGATTTTCGTTCATGTTCCACACGAGTGTACTCTATCTTAGAATTATTTATTTCATATATTATCTTCGTTTAAACAAAGATAAGGACGACTTGTTTAGGTGCGGCTAATTGTTGACATTCCATTTTGCTTTGTATCAATATAATATTCCGGAAACATTTACAAGATATGGTCGAGATCCCATCAATTTTAACTTTATTGCAAAACAATACGGTTGATTTTGGAAGTAACTGTTTTGCCACTGAAATACTTTATACGGAACTAACTACAATTTGATTTCATTTTTTTTTCTGTATCTCTTTACGACTAGATCAACTTATGCATAATTTAATAGTAAATTATTAGTTTGTTATTAAATCATATTTATATCTTTCTTGTCTGTGGTCCACTCGGCTTTGCATATTATTTCTCCTTAGGAAGTTTACGTCCGTCTGGGTTTCGATTAACCTTACTTCGGTATCCGGTTTTACCCGAAACCACATAAATGACAAAGCTATTCACATGATGACCATCCCTCTCAGTCGCGTGAGGTGTTGATACCAATTTGCCTGTCGAAATATTGCCTATCACCTATCCGTTCATCCATGCTCTTTAGTTATCCAAGGCCCGCTATTTCATGGATAAATGGATAGCGATGATTAAGCGCTAAGTTATTATCTCTTTATGATGGTGTTTGTTAGTTGCTATCAAACCTATTGATTATTATCTGAATCTCATCTGAATTTTATCGCGAAATTACGACCTTATTCCCTTTTACGGCCTAAGGGTATGCCCTTAAAAGTTACCGAATGTCTTTATCGTTACCGCTATCAACGTCGAAACTGTAGGGCATGATGAGCAATAAAAGAAGTTATGTACTAATATAAAAATATGATAGGCACGACAAAGCTTTCAATTCATATATGACAATGCTGAAATAACTCAAGGCAGATGTAGGAGATTGAGTAACATTTATCAGAGTTTTGCTTTTGGAATATTTATTTGAACCCGTTTCATACATTTACAGAACGTTATTGAATATCTTTTATAAGTAATTATAATTAATTAAGTAGGCTGCAGACCGGTCAATGTGATACATATATATTAGTATTAATGTAACATCAAAGATCATCAGGTCATGTAATAAGAGCTGTAATGCTATCAGTTTAATTTAAATATTTGGGGCATTGAATTCGTAATAATCAACTTAGGTATCCGTTGAACTGTATTAAATGATTGTGTACTTATAAATAGGTCGTTAAAGTTACATTAAAATTGTATTAATTTATTTTTAATTGGTCTCTGGAGTTTCCAATGCAAAGTTATTTGACCCACTAATGCTGTTACTATGAACCAGAATATTATGGTAGGCTTAAAAATAACTGTTGTGATGAGTTATTAATCTTCATATCCAATGTTCCAGGCTGACTGATGCGGTGACACAATGGACGCGGCGGACAAGCGAATGCTGGAGCGAGAGGCGCTCCGCAACATGATCCAGCAATGGAACGCCAATCGCCTTGATCTGTTCGCGCTCAGTGAACCCAATGAGGTAACTATTTGTCTATATATTACAAACTCTATTTCTATGTACATAAAGCTTAAAATATCATATAATTTTGAATATTTGGCCTTGCGTTAAAGATTTGAGGACTCGTAATATTTACATCCTTTGTTTTATTAGAATAATTTGATCAGTCTGTCACGACTGAGTAGACAGCCCTCCCAAGGACAAGGATAGAAAAATACAAAATAGTTATCCTACATTATGAATAGCGATGGGTACTAATCTCACTAAATAGTACGGCAATGTTTGTTGTCACTCGTCGCAGCTTATGTAATTTTTATCATTCATTGTATTAGAATGAGGACAATGTTAGGTTGTAAATACTACTATAAACAAACACGTGTAGTAGTAAACCATGTCTACTACGTGCTTAGCAAAACGTTAAACACGTGTACGGTGTACGGTATCTCGAACTTATCAAAACGAATATTATAAGGTAGGCAAATACTACCTGTTATGTTGAGCATAACTTACTGGCGACGGCATGACGTCACTAGACATGACTCAATCATGCTTTGCTTTACTAATCTCCTAAGAAAGCAATTATTTTCTCATAGACGCCATTCAAATTGATGACCGGTTCACGACTACGCTTTGTTAATACCGGAAGAGAGCGTAACTCTTATCAGAAAAATATTATCGAATCGATAACGATCTCTATTTTCGCATTAACAGTAATGCTTGTTAAATGTCAGCACTGCATACTATGTGATTTTCAAGCTATTTATATTGTATAAACTCCTTTGCTTGCGACTCTTGCGACCACATAGGAGTTAATCCGTTTACAAAATCTTGCTAAACAGATAAGCAAACCCAAACAAAGCAAACCGGCTGGGGTATGCAAATATCTTATTTACAGATAATTCTACAGATAAAAGACCACCTATGCTTTATCGTTCAAAGAACCATTGTGACTAGATAACATTGTTTACATTTTTTCTTAGTCTAGTTCTAAATTGTTTCTGTTTATATTTCAGAATTTGGAGTTTCACGGTGTTATGCGGTTTTACTTCCAAGATTCGGGTCAGAAGATAGCAACGAAATGTATTCGTGTCGCCTCCGACGCTACTGTGAGCGATGTCATAGGTGAGACTTAACGACTATGTATGTGACAGCCAATTTACGCAGTAATATGAGTTTACTGCGTAAAGAAGCTTTCACAACGCCGCGTACTTAACTCACTTTCTTTGACCGAAATGTAAAAGAAAATTTTCTTTAGTCCCTTAGGTAAAATTTCATAACTTTGCATTGAAATAATGGTAGGCAACTTTTTAATGTTGTAAGTTTTCTATTTTTAAAAACTTTTGGTTAATTGACATTCAGTAAACATTTCTCTAGACGTACAAAGTTTTCTATTTTTCTTTCTTAATTATTAACTGAATAATGGTATTTAACTTGTAACGGCATACCAAAAGACCCTTTTTCCCACCAAATCCGTGCCTTCCCACCAGTCGGAATTATGTTAAATTAAAGAGTGGTCAAACAGTTTGACACAACTAAAGAACATAATTAATTTATCATTCAAGGACCTAATATGCATCATAAATATTATAAATTCTTAAGGAATGCAACGTTTTACCATAATTGCTACATCAAAGTAGTAATAACTGCGAGCAGTATGCAGCCGCCTGGTCGCCTCCTTAGCGACATACTTCATAATATAATTAGTCTCATGTACTTCCCGCCATTCTAACGGATAAGGAACTTGATATTACAAGCGAGAATGTAGATAACTCAGCCTATATTACACGTTCCAATTCAAGTGATATTCTGTTCAATTTTATTATTGTGACCCTGTTGTCCTGGAACAAATAATAAAAATCGGCCATTAAAAGATTAAGTAGGTTCGAAAAGTAAACGATAACACTACGTTTTCAAGTTTTTCCTTATAACTGATTGTTTAATTTAACTATTATAATATAAAATCTTATCATAGTATGATACCTACATGTGGTAGGTTTATAATATCAGATCATAACTAGGGATTTATAAATTAGCTATTAGATATGATAAGATCTAATCTATATAAATAAATTTGTAAGTTTTTCTTTAATGTTTTCCTGAACTACTGCTAAGCAAATTAAGTGCCTTTGATAGTCTTTTAAAGGAGGCAAAAAAACAGTCATGTGTACCATACCCAACTCTGTTTAGGAAAAGTCAGCAATTTATCTAATGCCAAGTCTTCTGTTACTGTGTCACTACAACAGAACAATTATTTATTTTTTTAGTTTAGTTAATTACCTTTCTTGAACTATAGCTTTACCATTTATATGGTTAATTGTTCTCCGCATACTCAAACATGATTGCTTTTTATAACACAGAGACGCTGATCGAGAAGTTCCGTCCGGACATGCGTATGCTGTCGCTGGGCTCGTACTCTCTGTGGGAGACACACGGGCCGGACGACGAGCGCAAGCTGGAGCCCCACGAGAAGCCGCTGCTAGTTCAGCTGAACTGGCACGCTGATGATCGGGAGGGAAGATTCCTGCTAAAGTGCCTTAGCCACAACGAGGTAGCTTATATTGACATACCCTTTTTTTTCGTGGGAAATCTTCTAATGACCCCGCCCGCTTTGGACGCAGTGGGAGTGTCAGACTTTTACTGACTAAAACCCACTATGTTCCTTCCGGAGCCCTTTGAGTGCTAGAGTCGCGGTAACTCTCATGAACATCCCGCAGCCCCGGCTGATATTGACATACCCTTGATTGTATATTCTATTGGCTGTCTGGGTAAAAATAATTTGAATATGACATAAAACAAGGTTATCTATCATTAAATAAATTGTAAAAACATGCCCGTGACTCTGCTAGTATTAGGCAAGTCATATCCTTATGACCTACGAATACTTATTTTGCCCGTGGTTTGAACCCAAGACCAATATTCAAACTCTTAAGTGAAAATTAAAATCTTAAGTGCTAATTTATAGTATAGTATGACCTATATTCTACGCGAATTTACATTTCTTTTAAATTTTTAAACACGTTTTATACTTTTGTACTCAGGTTCCGTTGTCAGCTGCGAACGACAAAGGGGACCAAAATTTCAAACGAAAATTATCGAAACGAGAGAAGAAAGAACTGAAGAAAAAAGAAAAACTATCGAGACTGAAATCCGACACCAACGATGAAAACAGACCTGTCGCTGAAAAACTTTATACAGGTAACACTGAATAACTACTACTTAAGAACTTTACTAATGTATGATACCTATACTCATACAAACTTCAGTGTCAAAACGTTCCTTGATTTCCGTCTGTAGCTATTAGACTCAGTATTAGACGTAACGCATGAATTACGTATACATAGAGGAATGAAACACAACTATTTTAAGATCTTACAAATTTCTGCTGCTATGCATCATATTAAACCAACAGAGATAGAACGAAAATAAGTTATGAGATAAAATTTTAATAACTAAGTGCTCAATCAAGTATGACATCACCATATGAAATTTCATTTCTAATTAAATGTTGGAGCATTTATTGAAGACAAAAGACAATAGCCAAAATTATGAATACTATCAAAACCACGTTATACGATTTTGTTTGATTAATGTTGTGTGATTCACTTGCTTATGATGCATGCTGGACAACTGGTTTCCTTTGTGCCGCTGGGACAATAAACCTGTGATGTGATACAATGTCATTTATACTTCGCTGAATATTAACGAGCTTAGGTTACGTACGTTTTATTGTTTATGTAGGGGTTTTTACTATTAGGTAGTATAGAATACTCTTTATTGTACACCGTAGTTACTGCTGAGAAAAAAGATTATACAGTAAGGATACAATGGCGGTCTTATCGCTAATAGCGATATCTTGAGACAAACTTTAAATGAAAATAAAAAATAAATAAATAGGTGGGTAAATAATAGAAACATGTTTAGAAAATAATGGTATGGAGACTTAAATGAATATTATATTATCTTTGAAACAATTGCTTTGCTTGTTCACAATTAAATTACCTAAGAGGAATTATCGCGAAAACTTAACTAATGTGTAAACAAACATGACAATAGATGATTTTGTTGTATATTTCATTCATTTTAAGATACTAGCGTAAGGCTTTGCTTTGAAGTGTACCTAATTGTTTGATCATTTTAACGATTGTAGTGCGTCACCGTAAAATAAAGAACAAGATGACGGGAAGTTAGTTACCTTGTAAAAATGTTCGTTCTTACAACTTTTTGAGTAATCGTTTGTACAAATATGTTTTTATTTATTGCAATAAAACCCTACCGAACAAGTTTTTGCTTGTGCACAAAGCAAACTAATGTAAACCAGATTAACGGATGACGCAGGACAATGATATTTATGCAGTCACCTTTCAAAGACACACGCGCAGCGCGCTACCTTATAATTGTGAAATTTTCATGTCAAGTATTCTTTTACGACTTTTTTTGTATCATAATTCTTTATGATATTTTTTATCAGCCTGTACTGTCCTAGTACTGATCAAAACCTCCTTTTTTTCCATAGTTCTTAGTTCAATGTAATGTATTTTATATATTTATGTATGGAGTTTTTTTGCCGGTTCTTCTCCAAAAGAATGACCGAATTTTGGAACCGCGCAACTAGAGTTAGTAACGTTTTGAAAGTGCCTGAGAAGGTCTAGTCGAAATAAAAACCTTTTGGTATTGATTTTTATTTTTATTAATACGAATGCTTTGTCCAGAATTACCGGAGACGTCGTTCATGAGGAGCATAAGTAACCCGGAGGCGGTGATGCGGCGCCGGCGACAGCAGAAGCTCGGCCGCAAGCTACAGCAGTTCAAGTCCAAAGATGGGGGACCTGACACTGGTAAATATTTGTATGGAGAGTGGTTAAAGTGGTAGTCCATTTGTTGTATTTGGATTGTGAAATAAATTAACCTGTTTTAATCTGTGATAAAAAAAAAAACTCTCTATTTCATTCTGATATATTTTGCGAACTTAAAGAACGGTACTGACAAAAGGATCACAACCAAGTTAAAAGTAAATGATGACACGATCCTTGCTTTGAACAAAAAAATATGTAGTCTACCAAATGTAGGAATTTTTCAACACTATTTGTCTTACTAAATTGTCACCATGAACTTGACATTTGAACGTCAGCTTCTAAACATCTGCTTCACGGCTAATAGAAACAATTTGTGGATCATTTGTGAATCATCAACACGAACACGCGAACTAGACAGCTCACGCGCATGCGTGCACAATTATGACTAATGTCCAATACATTTTACGTCAAGGTTAGTTCTTCTATGCATATTCCAATATTGTCTGCACGCATAGCTACTACAGCTAGTCAGTACTTTCGGTTTAATAATGTATTTATGCTCGTAACATCTTGAGAATATATTGCCTGAAGTAAAGAACTACAGAAAGAGCTAAGCGAATTAACTGCGCACGTAATCGCTTTCTCACTGAGATATTTTAGTTATGTTATTGAGGGAAACGTTGGATCGCACTCCAAGTCAACCTATGATTAGTTAGATCGATTAGCGCTGTCTCTTGGTGAGGCTTGTTATTTAAAGTTAGGTTGCTTTAGCGTATTTGGTCATCAATTTCTAATCGAGATGACTGAAGTTGTCAGTCAAGGAGGCTATTTTTACCCATGGTTAACGATATCAACTTCCAACATAATTATGGATTAAATATAGTCTTATATATAAAATTCCCGTGTCACGATGCCAGTTACCTCCTCCGAAACGGCTAGACCGATTCTCTTGAAATGTCGTATATGTATTCAGTAGGTCTGATATTCGGCTACTATCCATTTTTCATCCTTATTTTTCTTTTCGCGAACGAAGTCGCGGGCAACAGCAAGTATTCTATAAAATTTACAGTTAAGTTGAAAATGGTTGTGTTGTAATTGCCCAAATTTGAATCACTAATAAGCTTCTCACATTAACTTAAGGTACATACTACTATGTTTTAACACGTGTACCTCCTGCAGGTGGTACCCTGAGAGTGTACGGGTCTATCCTGCGGCCCGACGTGTCGTACGTGACGCTGCTGCTGTCCGTGCACGACAGCGCCGCCACCGTGCTACGCGAGACCCTCGACAAGTACGGCATGTCGTACCAGGACCCGCTACAGTTCTGTATTGTGCAGGTAAATAAATAAATAAATTATTGTATACTTACCAGTCACGCAGATCATGCGTGACCGATCCTGTGACTCTGGCTTAGGTAGTAGGGGTCCGGGGTGTTTTTGGTCAGTGTGAGTCTGACATATCCCCACTCCGTGCCCTCGACGTGGGTTGAAGTCATTAGAGTTTCACCCTGGAAAAACATGGTAAATTATTGTACTATACCGGTGCTGACTATAAATAATATCTCCTGACCGATATTTGCCGCGGCGGCTAGTGTTACTATAACACCAGCCAGTTACGCAGGACATATAGTGCATAAGCGTGTGCGAAAACATAGGTACACACTCTCGTTCCTTTACATAGCCCGATGGGACCGCAATCCGACACGACCGGAGAGAGATCAGGCGAAGGACCCACATTTTTACGTGCCTTCCGAAACACGAAAGCTGTGATTTTTCGAGACCTTCGACTTGACAGTCCTAGATGGTCTTACCACTAGGTAATCACAGCTTCAACCGGTACTGACTACTGTTATAAAATCAGGAAACCAATACCTGTTTAAAGTAAGAGTTTATTTGCTTGACAGCTCTCTGCACGGTGTAGACCGGCATCACTATCTCACAACTGCTTTACGAGGAGGTAGTGGTAGGGCCCCTGAAAGCTTACTAATAAATTCAGTCATCTGAGGTCTACCCGGACCTATATAGTGTGCAAATGTTTTCTTCAATCAATCATCTTACGTTTTAATAAATTACGACAAACCCCCAGTTTCTTCTCCTCCAAAGATTGTAAAAGTTTTCTAAATGGTTATTGATTTGTTTGTCTTGCTTTTTAACATATTAAAATATTGTATAAGTATTTTACCGAAGTTCAGAACTTCCTCTCTGTTTTGTTTTAATATGGTAATATCTTTGAAGCATTTAGGAATATTTGGCATCTGTTACTGATATAGGGACTGTTATGTGGGTTAATTGTTTTAAAGTTAAGTAAAAAGATTTTACTACGTACAAAATACTAAAACCATGTTTGCTTTTAGGAGGACAAAACTGACAACTCTGAATACATTTTGGAAGACGACGAATGCCCGCTCGCGCTCATGAACATGACAAGAAGTAAGTAGAGCATGCTTTCTATTAAAAACTAAAAATAAATTGCATAACATCGTAGAATGAGGTATTGTTAATCCATCCTATGTAAATAAAACCGTGAGAAATGCACTAGAAGACCGCAGCTCGCATGTTATAATAATATTTATTTATATCCTCTACGACTTATGTGCCAGAGTTGACATTGAAGTAAATACTAATTACAATATCCCAAGGTTGATCGACTTCTATGATTAGCACAGAAAATGGAAACACATGAAAATCACACGACGGCTGCGATACGTTTACAATTAAAATGCAATCAATTATTGTTGGCATTAGAGTTGTCATCCTGTCTGTGGGCGGCATCGACGTCGCGTGCTTGTTTGTATTGAGTATATTATGAATGATGACGGCTGATTAGGTTACATTACTCTTTATTGTCAGGGACATACTTATTGCACGTTCTTTTGGTCACGAAGTAGCTGTAAGGTTAGTGCACTAGTAATTTAAAATAATGCCTCGACCACACACATCTGTAGTAAATTGTAATTGTTTGTGATTACTCTGGGTCTCGAGTGTAGCAGTAAAAGTACACTGTAGATTAGTTCGTACAAAAGAAAATAGCAATTAAAAGTTATTTAATGAACTACTTGGACAATATTTGTCACCAACGTTAAGCTTTATTTGTACTGAAAAGCTGCTTTTAAAATAGCGATGTAGCGTAAACGTAAGCGACTTTATTTTGCAGCTTAGTTTAGGTGTTGTTGTGACAGTGTGCTCAAGATTTCGAGTAAAATGAAAATGAGATGACGCGGCATGCAGGGACACTTGACCTGTATGAAGCCATGTATGAAATTAAAGACAAAATATTCTGCAAAAATGCGCTTGTATCTTACGATCACTATATAAACTTAAGATGATTTCATTCGTTTGTTATTTTTGTTAAAGAAAACTTTTCTGCTATTTGATGAAGTAAATAAATCAACACACAATGCCTGTTTGGTATGAGCTCTGGGTTTGTACAGATGTTTTCAACTACGTGATGGGATTAGTTTCAATACAACGTAGGATATGGTAACAAAACATCCTGTTCTATGTTAATTACAACTAATGCAACGATGTTGCAGCTGTATGTTTATCAATCCTTGTTAGAAACACATTTTAATCGTGTTTATTTACACAAAAAAAATATAGTTTGGCATTAAAGAATATGATAACACATTTAGGAAAGTACTGATGTGAGGAATGTACTCTTAGATTAAAAGTCTATGAAAGAAAATTGCCAATCAGATTACGCGTTCAAATCGTATAAATATAACTGTTACATCCTCACAATTTCGAAACTAAAATAGAGCTTTACTAAATTTAGGATGTACTTAATTAAACGGCCATAAATTTTCGCCTGTCCAACGAGCCAAGTCAATATTGCGTCTCCTGAAGCGTGCGTTCTACGCTACAAATTTCCAACGCCAGACGCCGTTGTGATGTCATATTTTAATATGAATACCGAATAAATTCCTTTATATACGTACTTTTGGCTAAATTCCAGTCGTTGCACACCCTGACGTAATGTTCTGAGTTGAAAGAGATTCTTAGTCTTTTATGGTTTAGTAGCGAATGCATATAGTAATTATAAACTTGGATTGAATTTATGAATAGACTTGTATAAAATATCTTTGTCTTAAAGAACAATTACATAGTTTAGTTATTGTAATCGTTCTACTCTCAACAGGACTGGGAGTTTTAAATCACTCTTTACTTATTTAAATGAGATCTGATCATAAAAAATGTTTTTGTCAATAAATCGTTGTACATTTTTCTGCTTCACAATCCAAAACACAATTAATTAGACCTAATACAAATAATCTCACAGACAAAATGTTAACCAATAATTTTCAATCTGTACACAATTTTTAATTAAAAAAGCAACGTTTTCATCAAGTTTCCAATATCAAAGCAATTTAAAGTTCATAGCATTGATATAAGATATTTCGGACGTAGATGGAGCTTTACTTTTACGTAATATAAAAACGAATTGGTTTTGTGACATCCAATCTCGTCGCAGGCTCCAACGACTTTCGATCGCTAACGTACACGCCCGACCCGATAAAAATGGTTAAACCTCAAATTGTGGGAACAAAATCATATATGATGTTGTAGTATGTCGTCTATTGCTTTGTTATGTCGCATAAAATGAGTAACCGTAAAGTAATAATCTGAATACGTATGTTTTACTGTTGTAAACTCTCAAACAAATAAATAATTAGAGTTATTGCTTGAACAGAATTTTTAATAGAATTCGTTACACATAACTGCAATCTGCGCTTAAAATAAATAATAAACGTAAAAAATATACGAGAACTTTCATAGAAATTTGGCAATTTAACAAATAAGAGAACTAAAACTCATACAACTTCAAATACTTTGTCTATTGTAATAGATGTCACGAAAATAAGTTTTGTCAGTTGTAAATGGACGAGACGGGGTCAGTTGTAAGTCAAAAGTTTCAGCAAATATCTGAACAAAGATTTGGCAAAAGCAGCAATAGCACTCTTTTAACAAAATGAAAGAACAGATCATATTGTTTTACTACAAACTTATAATAAAACAATATGATGTCTGAAAAAAATCCCGTCCCAACAACAGTTGGGATAGAATTTTTCATCTTATTAGTATTCAGCACGGTTGCTTAGCTTATAAATCCCCTAATGTTAATAACTTTCTGTTTCTGACATGTTGATAGCTAAACTTGCTCTTTATTATTATAAAAGCTGATAGTTTAAAGGAAAAAAACTCTGTCAACATATTTGCTCTACGTAAAATGAACAAGGTTAATTAATTTCTAACACGATTTTGTCTGTGGTTATGAACGTTAGAATTATTTCTATAAACGGCTCTACAAACATGAGCTAAAACACACTCGCGTTTCCTTTGTAACACGGTGTGAAAAAATAACTATAATTTTAAGAATTCCATAAGGCGAATGGTAAGTGTCGATTAAGATTCCAAAAACGTACTAGTACATGATCTAATGCGCATAACTTTTTATGAACATATGAAACGGAATAGAATTTCCAACGGAAATGAGTGAGCAGAGGATTCGTCGAATAAAAGTAAGGTACAAATTCGTAATTTCTCAGAAAGAATAAGTATAGTTTTTTATTGTAGACGTACTAGTGATCATGCTTGTCTGAAGGCCTACTTACTTAAATAACTATAATAACTTCTAACGCAGGCTTTCGCACGTCCGACATATTATATATTTATTTGATTACTTGCGATGATTTAAGGCGGAAATTACTTCGGAAGCTATCCCGGCACTTGCTTCCGAGCTGGTCTTGTAAGGAACCGCGCCTCTGATCGACCTGTACCGTAGGAAATAAGTTGTGCTATCGAAATAACTTACAGACACCTTCTTTGTACGGTGAATATAATATATTTAGCAACCAAATATCCAATGAAAAGTAGCTACTGTATAATTACCAAACCATAAAACAATATTCTAAACACAATAAAACGTGTAACTTTTACCAGCTGTAGAGTTAATGAAGATCCAAATCCAAAACACTGAGGTTATTTAGTCGTGTCATTAGCTGTCGGGTGCAGTGTGTTGGAGTGTCCACTATTACCGCGAGAAGGTTCCCCTTTGGTCGGACAATGCTCGGCGCGAGTCACAATGGGAATACATGAGAGGGAGCGTGCGGGCGCAGGACGCGGCAGTCGCCTCGCAGACGCCGCGCCACGCGCCTCACTTACCGCGCGCCTCGACATGGATTGGGGCCTCCGCCGTAAGTTCGCACGAAAAAACTTTATGTTCAAATTTTGCAATGTGACCGCCGGCTAGGTCCACAGCGGCCTCAGCGGCGCCGCCGTCGCGATCGCAGCAGATAGTAAACAAACGCATGTGGCCCGCCAGAGTAGTCCGACCGGTGTGCCCACAGATGCCGGTCGACCGGCTGCCAGTGCCGGTATTTTTAACTCGTTTCGCGGTTCGATGTCCGTTCATTCGTGGAATCGATATGCATAATACCGTCCTTGAAAGTCTCAACTTCTGCAAGAGTTAAATAGAGTTTATAGTTTCTGAAGAACACAAGAATCGATGTCTTACGCATATTCCGGTGCTCGACTGTAAGTTGCAAACTTGTTTTGTTTCTATCTTGTAGTACGCCGAGCGTTTTCATGTGGTGCGGAAGTTACAAACTTTCTAAATTATTTAGTGTCGTCACCGATAAAAGCTTGCCAGTGTTTCTTTTGTCTCGAAGTAAACCTGTTTTATTTCGCCGAGAATGTCGCGATAAAGAGCACTTTTTATGGTCTGGCCGTAAAGTGGCGTCGTTCTTACTACGAGTAATTTGACCTTTACCATTATCTATTATTGAGAGCAATCCCTAAGGCGACTTGTTAGTGACGATAAACGATTGCGTGTACGTGCAGAGGGAAATGGGGGAGTTATGCTCGAGAGGATTCCGCAGATTTATGGAACATACTAAACAACAAATTATGACAAGAGCTTTATGGCTGGAAGTGGGAAATATGAATGCTGTAAAAACTATCCCACTTTGCTCATGTTAGAAAAAAGTTACGTGTAAATAATAACAATATTCTGAAATTTAAGCCATGATTTATGATCCTAGGTTAAATTTTTAAAACAAGCTATAAGTTTTAAAAGTATTTTTTTTTTATTAAATGTATTCCATCGAAAACTATGGAACCTTAAAAACTATTACTTTTCTAATTTACCTAAACTCTTATTTAATTTCATAATCTTCCAACGTTTGCTACATGTATTATTTAGAGGCAGATCATGTTTTCTGCTCGATGGAATAGAATCCCAAGCGCATTAGGTGTTTTCACTACCTTTGGCGTATCACGTGAAGTAGGTCACAAACAAAAGTCTTCAATATCTTCGTACAATACCTACATAATAATGGCTGTGACTTTGACGGGGTGTATGTTTCTTACTTTATTTGCAACATAAACTTGTAAATGTCAAGGTACGAGACACTTATCGTACACCTGTTTTATTAACCTAATAGAAGCTTTGCGTTAGCGTCGAAACAAATTGTATGTCTAAGTCGGGAAGAGACCGGCGGATAATTAATGTTGACCCACCGTCTCCCCATGCCTACTTGCATACATACTTAACACACTAACCCGTGTTTCTTGCGAAGAATAGGTACTTTCTGTTACTCACTACGGAATAATAGCCTCTATTGACTTTATAACACATTTAATCCTGCATTTTCGTGAATATGAATTAAGGCAAAATTTTCGCATAGGTTTTTTTACCCTCGCGAGAACTTTTGTACGCAATTGTTGAACAATGGTTCTTTGTGTTAAAACGATTTGTAGATAGGCCTTTATTAAATGTAACTTACGTACGTTTTGTATACCTACTTAAAATAACAATCCCTTGCTGAAAATGCGGGAGCATTACACAGCTTTTCCTCGGCAAAACTAAAATAGGAAAGAACGTAATGTATTTTTAGACTAACTCAAGTATAGGTCTGCGGGAGCGTTGATTGACGTGACAGGAAACTAGCCTCTAACACCCGCAGCCCAAACTAATTAGGATGCCGTATTTTACGCCAAGTCTGTTTACGAAATCCTCTATGTACCGTGTTAATTGTGATTTGCTGTATAAGTAAAAACTATGTCGACTATCCTTTTTTTTGTATAAAAAAACATGTTTCAAATTAACTTTCTTGGTTCTAAGAGAAATAAGTTGAAGGATTCGACCTTTAGGTGCTATGAAAGGTATATAACATGTATATGTAGTAAGACTCTGCACGTAAGTAACTTTTCATCCTAAAGTGGTTATACGTCTTGTAGTATCTATCCCTGGGGCTTACCGAAGGCAGAGCGGTCTACAAATAAGATTCGAGAACTAGAACAATGTTGCCTATAACTTGACTGTCAATATTTTATTATGTGATCAATACGCGTTTTAAAATGAACTCCAAGTACTTCGTATTAAATCTTGATAAATATTTAGGGTACTTTATATAAGTCTTTAAAGCAATTAACTATTTTTGTAGTGTCTCTGGAAGCTAATAACGTAACTGTAATTATTATCTTCCAGCGTAGGAAAAAAAATATTGAAACCTATATTATTTGTAACAGAAAAAAATGAAGTCACAAACTTTTTGGGATGAAAATTGTGAGAAATATTGGTAGTCCCTAATCCACCACATATATCATTACCGATTATGAGGATATCTATACCCTACGCTCTCTCTCGAGTATTAGAAAGAGGTGTATATTATTGCGCCAGTTCCCCGCTACCGCCGAGTCCCCCGGGATAGTAACCAGGCCTTGCTCTATGCCGGCTTAACTGTCACACACCGATATGGCAGACGGAATCGGTTTACTACTGATATGGCTTGTTCACAGAGACGCGCGACTATACGTAACTAGGTGTATGAAAGTTTCCGGATAAAGCCGTTGTTTTCTTGGTAATAAGGTCTAATTTTACTACATTAAATTTAATGTTATAAACTTATAATATTCTCCGAATACGACAATACTCTAACCTATAACATAGAATTTGCAAATAAGAAAAGATTCGAAGTACGGTCCGGGACTCCTGATTCTACTTTGCAACTACGTGACTTGAAAGTTGGATTTTTGGTAAAGTTCTCAGCTACTTTTACTAAAAAATAATACGCGTCATAACGTTTTGAAGATACCGAGTATACACAACCCCGTAAAACTAAATAGTGTAATTATTTAATAATCTATGTACATTTTATGATTGGGTCGCCCACCGCACGTGTCCGAATCAATACTTAAATTTGAGCACAGCTGTCACACCGTCGTCTGCGTAGTACTTGTTAATCGGCTTTATTTCATTCCGTTTGTTTTAACGTGTTATGTATTTAATTATTATGCTTTATGATTGTACCAGGTTTACATTTCATTGTTAAAATTTGTTAACTTGTATCAAACGTGTTAAACGCCTTTAGATTTGAGACAGGGTTGTAAACATAAACTACCTGTATCATCATCTAGCCTATATAATTTTATAAACATTTTCCTCAAAGCGGAGAATGTTCTTTGATGATCTGTTAACTCAAAGGTTGCAATTCAAATTTATGGTAATGTTTCACTGAGCTGCTACAGCCCATGATTCCCTGTATTATGAGAATCTATGATTTACTCTTTTTCGACGGAACTCTTTCTGTTACATTGTATGTATGTACTTAATACACATGATGAAAATATGATATATTATAAGAAACTGTTTCAGAAACATAAAAAGTGATTGCTATTAGTGTGTAAAATAACATAATAATACCTTCTTACCTTATAAAGATGTTATGTTTATGTTGCTAGAGTAGAAAAGGGTTGCTAAGATGAAGGGAACGGAAAGAGCACAAAGGTAGAGAGATACCTTTATTATCAAAACATGTTTTAAAACGAATGCTAATTATACGGAGAGTTCGGATTTTCAACTTCCACTGAATAAATCTTTTGTTATACTTTGCTTTGAAACTAGGACACGACACATTTCCTAAAGAATCATTGTTATCTTGGAAGTATTTAATTTACAGATACTTTTAAATAGACAGTTGACGTTCAAAAAGGTCGTTTCGTAAAGTTAGGTTTGATATTACAAAAAATATATATTTTTAGGCATCTTAAAAAAATAAAACAAATCTTATGATACTAACGAACGAACTAACTACTATTTACGTTAATCCATTGCCTAATTTCTACGCGCGCTATAAGAAAGCTTTCAACATTTATATGATACTGGCTATTACGGGCGTACCATCGCACCCTAAACCACAAATGGAGGTAATTCTGTAATCCGTGAGATCGTCTAACTCTAACATGTATTGTGTGTACTCGTTTATAATTCACCTTTGATGTATTGTCTGGTATTATCTGTGCTGGTACATTTTCGAGCATGTGTCCGTCGTCGCCACAACGACATAGCGTGCCGGCGACATCGTTCGTCGTCGGGTCGCTAGTATGTCATATATTGCTGCACCCACCTTCCGTCGTAGATTTTATCGTAGTATTTATACGCTTGCCTTAATACAATACAACAGCATTCTCTTGTACTGACTTAAGTAACCAAATTGTATTTGCATACTGCATTTTGCATGCCGCACAGTCTTTATACAAGTATTCTAGATATTCTTCTCTATTTATAGCTACGAAAATAATGGAGAACTTTTTTACTTTTAAAAGTTGTAGTACTACTTAATATCAAATTAAAGATACCAACATTAATAGTAAGAATAATTAATAAGCACAGTTAAAAGACCCAAATGTTTATGTTCCCAAATTTGAGGTCAAGAGTCGATTAAGAAAAAGAAACAACTTAATCAATTTTAATATCAATTTAGCATACAAAATTACATTACTTCATTATAAAATATTATTATGAAAAGCCCACGTTTTGCCTAACCTATTGAACAAAAGAGGAATTACAAATATTGTTCAGAAAGAAGTTAATAATTTCGGATCTATTTACTTCAATGAAAGGAAAAGGTGTGTAATGGATTATACTACACATGTATAGATTCGTGACCTTTTAGAAAATGAGGTTTTCTCCTATATGAACCCGACCGTCCCATATCATTTAGTGTGTAATGTAGAGTGGCGTTTCGTCGGAGCGATCGCTATCGGCCTGTTGTACTACAGTTGAGTATGAAGTGCTTTAAACCCAGCTCTGAGTATTCGCTCTGTATTATGCCTACACCTCCTAACGGAAACGCCTATTGTTATGGCTCTGTCAGATGTATATTTAGAAGTCAGCACAAAACGGTAACTATGGCACCATTGTACATAAATGTTTCAGATCCAATTCAGTCCAAACCACCGAAAGAGAAGGTAATCTGATATGAAACATACAATGTCGAACTGAAAGCGGTAAACTATTTAATTATTAATCGGACACATCTATAAAACCGTGGCTTCCGAGTAAGTTGTGTTGTGTCGATTTGTAGTCCATTATTACTTGAGAACCCGCAACAGGTGAGGTAATTATTCTAATTCTGTGGGTCACGCAGGCACGCGACGTGTACATGGTGAAGATCCAATAGGCAGCCTCGCCTAATCTCTAACGACTCCTGTGCTCCACTGACGACGGTGCCATAACATCGTGTTGTCATGTGGCATGACTTGTTAATTTGTTCTAGAACAAATGGATTATTGCTCCACTAGGCACACGCCACAGCTCGTCAGATTGAAAATCAATACTTGCTGTTGTCGTTAATTCGTCGCTAAAGATCGAGAACGAAACTTTTGCTCAATGACATACATCATTGGATGAAGCGTTGTTAAGTTTATTTTCACTCACTATGGCGTGATATTGACATACTGACACATGAAAGCTTGTACCAATTAATTTTAAATTTGACACCACTTAACCACACATTATTTTAAATAATTATGCAATCATACGAAAAATAAAATAACTTACTGAATGATAATCGCGTTTCTTCATTACCTTTCCTTTTCACACTAATAAAAGTTTATAAAGCTCTATGTTTAGTACCGCACTTTAATTTTACATGTAGTAATTTTGGGTATCGACGTTTAGTGTTCACATAAAAGTGGGTAAAACCAATAAACTAGTCCTTAACCTGTATTGCATTATGACTTAAGTGGCGGCCGACTAGCACCGGCGGTACCTACGTTATGTATGACGTAGTGGTGGTGTGGCACTCAGTCCAGTTACAATTAGACCGCCGGTCGGTTTGAACTTACTACGCGGTACGCTTTTATACAATTCGGACGGGCAATGGCTAAGGAAAATTTCTATCGCGCTCACAGATATGCTATTCAGCAGATCGTTTAGCTCACGATTACGAAATGATAAAAAGGAAGTCGTGCTAGGTAATCGCCCAGGTCATGCTGTGCTCGTGTTTATTGGTATATGTGGTGTACGTTGTGTGTTCAGTGTTATATGTACTGTCAGCAGAATTCAAGCCCATTTATCCATAAAATTAAGTAAAAAAATATTTCTATTTATCAACATTTTTAAAGTTTTAAGACAAAAATTGTTTAGCCTTTTGCTATGACCTTCATTTAATATTAATAAAATGCGAGGTTTCGTAATAAGGACTGAAGTTAACTAGACAAGTTAATAGCTACAAGGGATGGGAATGCTCCCGGCGGGCGTCAATTTCGGTGGAGATGCGGTAATTGATCTCTTGATGTGGACGGCTAATGTACTAAACTGCTGAACCCCTTCGTATTAAATTGATTAACCTCATCGATAGTTGGTGTTCTATGGCTCGCTCGGTATATTGATTTTGCCATTCTGCTGAACCCAAGTGCATTGTTTATGTATGTGTAGTATATGCCACCAAACGGCCTCATAAACCACAATCCCATTGTATATTTGAGCTCCAACAACGCTTACTTCGCCAATTTTGTGACTGTTGACCCGGTTTCCAATTCAGATATTCATGTAAATAAAACATGTTCGTAAAAGTTCTGTGAGTCGCGAAAATTGTATTTAAAGCTTTATGTGAATTTTGAATCCGAAATTTGAACTTTAATGTAATATAGACAATGCTCTGTTGGTAACTTACACAATTTGGTAAGTAAATTGATCATGCCCATAAAGTACATTACCAATATTAGCAGTGTGACCTTCGATTAATCAGGAATAACTTCTTTGTACTGTAATCGACCGTTAACTCGTGCCCGTCTACATCATGATGGATATTGTTAATGTACATTGCAAATGTGTAATAGTTAGGTGGTATTTAGCTTATATCTACGTGTTGCTGTATAAATTATATATGAATTTCTTTTCCATCAACCATAAGATAACCTTGCTGAGTATCTTTACGGTAAGCCAATCAAGATGTTATGCAGTGGCCTACGAAAGTTGTAGCTGTAGCAATCCTCGTAGCTCTAGTAGAGCGGCGGGACAATGTAGACACTAATGATGTTGACACTAGAGGCGGGCTTGTCTCACTCGTAGCTGGTGTTTCCCACCTTCGTCTCCCCGCACCCCCACCTCTGCGCACAACGTAACACGCCTTCTAGTGCACTTACCTTAACTTAACACGATACCACTAAATGTAGCGATTCCGGAAAATCTTAAATTGTGTTACGTACGATATTCTACAAAATGTACTAAATCTTCCGGAAAATAAGTTAGGGCACTGTATTTTTCATTCATGTTTGCATTTTCACGCTAATAAATGTATTATGTAAATGTTAATGAAGGAAGTACCTGCCATGTTTTCCACGTACATGTTTTACTTAGCTGACCTTACTGAAGGACCCATTATGTGGGGTTATCTAATGGGTCCGTCTGTAACTTGGTCTAAATTATTTCGTTATTCGTTTACTTAATAGGAAAGTTCTCTATTTACCTCGCTTAATTGAAAGTTAGTAGATTGGTAGCTACAAGAGAGGGAATTTGCTTAATAATTTATTTACACCATGGGCATTAGTCATGTTTTTACCTTTTACTTTACTGACAATAAAGTCCGGTTTTGTTTTAAAGTATTAGCAGACCCGCGACAAGATAAACACTGAAAGATCCTCAACCCGTCTTTTATTTGCAAACTACTTAAAACTCTAATCCTATTACGCTGAAAGTTTTTACTTACATAATGTTTTTCGAAGTGGAAAGTAGGTCGAAACTAAGATTTGATACTAAGATATTTTTCTATAAACCGATCGATACTGAACAATTTTATAGCAAAAGCTGCATTTAGACCTGACTTTTCGTATTTGCGAAATATAGCATGTACCTAATGTACAAAAATAAAATGTCTGTGTGATCACTAAACCAACTGTCAACGGCAGTCACAGCGGTAGTGTCCCCGAGGATCCATTGTGGAGCCCCCAGTGTACGGAATCTAATTAAATGTAGTACTCGAATACATTAGCACCAAGAACTTACTTTGTAGGTTAATAAAACGTTTCTATGAGCGCTCCGAATGTTAATAGCACCTTCATTAGAACGTTCATTAAAGTTCGATATAAACACGTGGAAACCTAATTACGCTAGCGTTAGGTCACCAAAAAGTGAACAGTTAGTCGAGGAGTACGCTTTCACAATTAGCTGAAACCCTGCAGTGAAACTTTGGCAGCGTGCGGCATAATATCATTTACTCTGGTTTCCCTATCCCGCTCCATTTTCAATCAACCGAAATAGTTCACCCAATAATGTTATACGGTATAATTGGTACGTAAAGAATTTGATTAATGAGTGTATATTATAAAAACAAATCCAGTTGTTAAATATATAATAAAAATTATATTTTATAAGAAACTTTGTGTGGGGTAACTTAAGTACGTTTGAAAATTTAAAACTTTAATACAAACTTTTTCAGTACAACATGTAATTCATTTTATGCTCACTTAACACAATTTGAACTTAAATTATGTGGTTCTTGCAAGTACCTAAACTAGTAATTTCGTTGACTTTTTTGTACCTAATTGCGATTACTCGGTGGAATCATTAATTGCGCTTAAAGTTATTAAGTTTAAATGAACGACTAAATTGTTTTAATTTTTGCAATTACTTTATTTGGCGATTATACACACACAATTAGTTAATTACGACTTACGGCCTATCATGAATCAAACTTAATAATACGACGAAAATGTCCTAAACGACCCTCCAGAACGAAAGTAGAGTCCTTTTACGATGTTTTCTAAGTTAAAATAAACGCACCGCTTAGTTTTTGTTAGCTTTTCACTAGTTTATCATTCTAAAGGAGACAAAATGATTAGTTTAGGACTAGCCTTTACTCTCTACTCTAAACAATGTTATACGGTTTACAATATTGTACATGTTCCAATTTCAAAATACAGCGTCCGCGATCTAATATTTATCCCGACATATTAATGAAAGTTAAATTTTGTACAGCATGCATAATTAATTCTACACAAAAGTTTGCCGCCGTTATCCCTGTAACCTTTTTTCCATCAGCTCTCCCTTGTGTAATTGCCTTAATTTGTGGGTATTTGTTGTAGGCTCCATCATGTTCCACGTGCGGCGGCGTCCGGCGGACGTGCAGCCGCGGCGGCGCAAGAAGAAGGTGGGCGCGGGCACCGGCACCGCCGGCGGCCGGCCCGGCAACGAGCCCATGCTCGTCGAAATGGCACCCGATGCCTCGCCGCTAGAGAATGGACGACGACTCAGGATCACCGATGTAGTCGAGGTGCGTATTTAGTAGCTTATTTTTTTTTATCCACTTTCGTGCAATTTAGACTCCAGTCCTAGGGGCCTATGCATACAGCGTATTTTATACACACGGATGACGGGCGTTTCACAAACGCGGGTAAAGTGTACACAGCCCGTTAGCGTCGTTGGCACGAATAATAAAAAAAATTAAGTAAAAAAACTTTTTAAGAAAAAGCTTTTATTTAGACGCTCTAAAAAGAAGAAAATATAATATTCCTTTTGGATTATACTAACAACTCCTCATTATACACAATTTATATATAATAATAAAAGCTTGTCGCTCGATTTACCACAAATTATTATGATATAAAGGAATGTTGATAGTTATGTAAACCTCGCGACAAGCTTTTATTATTATATATAAATTGTGTAGAATGAGGAGTTGTTAATATAATCCAAAAGGAATATTATATTTTCTTCCTTTTAGAGCGTCTAAATAAAAGCTTTTTCTTAAAAAGTTTTTTACTTAATTTATTTTATTTTTTACTTTTTAGTTATCGCTGGCTAGGTTCCTCAGTCTGGTCGTCTCATTTAATGCATCATTGTTATCGACCGTCTTGCATATTCCACCATATTGGATTTAGAATAACGACACATTCTTTTTTCAAGTTATTATTACTCTCAAAATGCCCTCTCATTTGATACCCATATTGTAGAAGTAGACTAAAGGTAACTATTCCGCCATCCTGCATGGTCCGCCATATTGGATTCAGAATGACGTCATATTCTTTTTCTAGTCACTCTTAACAAGCCCTTTCATATGATACCCATATTGTAGAAGTAGACTAAAGGTAACTATTCCGCCATCCTGCATGGTCCGCCATATTGGATTCAGAATGACGTCATATTCTTTTTCTAGTCACTCTTAACAAGCCCTTTCATTTGATACCCATATTGTTGTGGATTAAATATAACTGTTCTGACATCTTGTATGATCTGCCATATTGAATTTAGAATGACGTCACATATCTTATCATATATTGTCATCCAAACAAAATGCGTCCACAAAATTTCAGCACAAACGGTTGAATATATCTACTTCAAAATTGAGTTCAAAGATTTCACCCGAACACACAAATATACATACATTGCAAGTTAAATAAAAGCTTTTAAAATACGCCTTAGGCATGCCTCAATATGGTTTTACAATAATTGCCTTATTTATTATCCAAAACTGTCGCTTTTACTTAACTTTGGTGACGTAACATGCTTTTGTTTCATTTATCTACAGATTCACAGTCCGTAAAAGCTGTGCCTAATAGACAATGAGATAGACGTCGGCATACCCGAATTAAAGTTAATCCAAACTAAAAGCGGGTGTTATGAAACCCACAGAATTGATTAAACTAGCTCGGTTGGGAACTCGGAACTATGTGACAATATAATGTTATTTGTTAGTTTATGTTTACATTGTAGATGCAATTGTCGCAGGATAATATTCGCTATGCAATTTCAACTTTCGTAGTGTCCATCAAACTCCACATTTCTAGCCATAATACCTTGTTATGCAACTCAATAAAATTATAAGTTTTTATTAGATCTGGTGACATTATACAGCTCACCTTTACATTACTTTACAGAAGGTCTAATTTGTTTGCAGCGGGAAAAAAATACTGTTTCATTCATAACTTGATTAGCTGGTACCCTGCGGCTTTAAGTGCATAATACTTAGTAAGTAATTGCTTGGGTTTCGCATGGTGTTTGTGTACCCAAATTACTTGAAAATAAGTGATGACAATAATTGTCAATGATTGTAGCGTGACACCCGTAACACAATAATCTGGTGATGTGGACGAGCCGCTAAATGCAATCGTGATAACATGTCGTTTTGCGAGGGAATACGCAGCTGGTGTGTTGACGATCGATCATCGGTATCCGCGTTTCTACGAACAAACACATCATTCATGCGAATTCACGCTTTTTATGTCGACTTCCGAAAACCAAGCAACGTCGTATTTACATGAAATGGAAAAATTCAAACGTTGTTAATGAATTTATTATGAGATCATTAGTATTTGGTTTGTCCAATGACCCTAAACTGTCCTACTTATGTGTTATTTGATTTGAGTTAATGTTTTCATGGTAAAAGTACATTTGTCATCAGTAATATTTTTACTACTTAATTGTCGTCAAATTAAGTATTTATACACAACACAAAACTTCTATGTGAACTACATATGTAGGACGTTTCAAACAACTTTCGCCAAATAATTTCTTTTTGATATAAAATAGGTAACACGAGTACCGTGAGTTAATTCTAAAGCAGTAATTTTAGAGTCCCGGATTATACGCGGTCAATTAAATTATGTTGTTAACGCCACTTCGGTCTCGCGATCTATAAATTTAATAAGCAGCGCTTTTACGCCAAAGTTAATAACGTACTTGAATTAACTTTGACGCAAAAGTTTTGTGTTTTAAGCAAGTTCATAATATATTCAGAGGAACATATAAAGTTGTACATGTCGACGAGCAATTTGGAAATTGTCATCATTTTTAATACTATTCCTGCGAAAACCAGCTCTAGAATTGTAAACAACTAGTATCGATATGTCCTTTACAAAAGCGAACAAAAAACATCACATTCGTGCTCTGTTTGAGAGGGCTCAGGTGTGACTGGTACAAGGTGGAAATACAATATTATCATTAAAAAACAAAACATCGTGGTTCTTTGTGCAGTAGGCAGATGATGTAGTATTATGATAATGTGTAATTGGCAGGTGGGCTCGGGCAATGGTACGACGCTGCAGTTGTACGGGCCGTCCATACAGCCGCGGCACTGCGTGGTCGCGCCCGCGGAAGGCGGCGGCTACTCCGTCACCCCGCTGCACACCGACGCGCACGTCTACGTCAATGGACGGAGGATCATGCACTCCCAGCGACTACAAGTAAGTACCGTTTTAGATTATGTCACACAATTAACTTGAAACTGTTCAGTATATTACGGAAAGCTGACATTTTCACAATCTAAAAAAGGCAAATTTGCTTTTTGTCTTAAGTAAGTGTGTATATTATAAACTACCTCTCTCTGAAAACATATATTATATAGGTAAATAAAATGTGTTTTCTGTAAATAGGGGAGAAAATTTTCTTTTTATACTAAAAGCTTTTTTTTTTCCAAGCATTTGTTATTCAATTTTAGCCGTGCACTTAACGTGGACCGTTTCCGTGCCAGGAAGTCTGGCACGAGTGGCTGACTCGCCAGCGTACCGCACTTACTGACAAGACCGTTTCACTGTTTCTAAAACGTATTTTCTGAACCACCGCAATGGTACCTCAGCTAGGTACCTACTGAGAGCAACGTTAATAATACTTGATGTTTACAGTGCTTAATTAATCAAAGCTCTGGTGTGTTCACATATTCTCATTAATTTGATTGGGAGTTAAATATTTAAACGTTGACGTGTTTTAATGAAGAGAAATGGTAGTCTCTTTGTGTCACAAATGTCATAAATCTTGATATTAAAATACATTTATTTAGGTTTGCTCTTAGGTTCAAAAACCTAATGAGCAATCCTAATATTTTTGGGGTGGTAATAAATCATATTATTATACACTTAGTATTTAAAAGTAAACAGTGTAAAAATACAAAAAGAGTTTATGTAGTTTAAATTTTGTGATAAACACATTAATTTGTTCGTTCTAATACGCCTCGACGAAATCAACACATCATTCCTCCAATTGAATAAAATCGATAGGTGTTTGTTATTGTAACCCAATTACACCCCGGTAACATTTTCCAGAAACAATTTGAACTTGTAGATCAAGGTCACTTGCTCTCTGTCTGTTGAATAGGTTACACTCGAACTTATTCTAAATACATTCTTTGAGAATCCTACGCCTCAATGAAATTGGGCGGAAATGTTTATTTTCGCCGATCAGAATGAACAGTTCGCGATACAGAATCGATTAAGAACGTCTTGTGTTAGATATTTCTTCGATATTTATAAAGTCGTGTGTGTATTGGAACATTTAGTAAAGAACCTCTTTGTTTATGTTTTTAAGCAATGAATTTTCGGAATATCATTAAATTACCAATAACCTAAACACGTGTAAAGTTATGAAGTTATAAATTATTTCCTATCTAATTTGCAGATATTCGAACTCGTGACCTATTTTACAGATTTGTGTGTAATATTTTACTTAAAATCATGTAATTTTTCTCTCTCAGCACGGTTGCCTACTTAAATTCGGTCGTGTCTCGACGTTCCGCTTCGTAGACCCGGCACAGGAGAACCTCATTAACAGGAACCTCGCGCAATCACAACACTTCGGATCCGGCTCAATATACGACAGGTAAGCGCTTCGCAAACACATTCGCTCGTTATTATATGTTGTGATTAGCGCCCTATAGTTAACTTAGATCGACTCAAACATTTATTTGGTCTTATAGTACATCAATACCTCATCGCACAGTGCAACATTTTGTTATTACTTTAATTTGAACTAATTCTATCAGTGTAAGTAAACACGATCAGTCCCGTCGCTTACCTAATCACTTTTAATGCTGTGTATTTTGTTTTTTTTTCATCTGTCATTGTTTGTTTTCTTTGCATGTTTCTGTCACTGGCTCACGAATATCCGCTTGTGTACGTTACCCTTACGTTAGATCGCCGACTTCCCCCGGCGAGAATAGCGGCGCGATGTCGCCCACGTCGATGGCGTCACACCAGCCCGACCCGCTCGACTCCAACGCCAACACCACCAACGACACAGAGTACCAGAGGACCATGAGTCCCGTGTCACACGATACCTACTACAGAGACGCTAACGACACGATACCGCCTTACAATAACAACACCTTGAAACTCGACAACGAGTCCCTCATAATGTCGCAACATCTCAATGACACGAAGGACGACTATGTCAAAGACGATCACTCGAGCTCTGTGTACAATGATCAAGATCAAAGTGCCGGCGTGAATCGCACCTCCAACTCTGTACAACAGTATAAAGACAATTATGAAACTACTTTCGATTTAGACGGAAATGTAGAAACAAAAAGTATCTGCAGCGCCAAAAGCGGTGGCTCGGGACACGACAACAGGTACAAAGCTACAATTTACACCCTTTTAAACCCCGTAATGGATTGCTATTACACTGACTTCATATTACTGTTCATAAATTATGTAAAAACTTGTTACGACCCGGACTTAATGCGCGTCTCCTTTGACATTAAATATAAATTATTGAAGATTTTAATCCTTAGAGTTCGAAGCAGCGTACTTTGTGTGTAGTCTGAAATGTTAATAAATAAAGTCTGCTTCATGTTTAATTACGTTAGAGTTTTGGATACTTGCTCTTTGTTTGAAAGTCAATTTAGTATACTGATTATGTAACCAGGCAAAAAATACGCTCGTAGATATGTTGTATAGTAATACTGGTGTGTTGGTATAGGATGAGCGCGGGCATGAGTACCGGGCGGCCGATCCAGGAGGCGATCCTGCCGGCCGTGCTGGAGTTCCCCGAGGCCGGGCAGGCACAGTTCCTGGCCGCCGTCATCACGCGGCTCGACCCTCACGCGCCTGCCTTCAAACTAGCTCCCGTGTATACGCTTTATTTATGTGCGAGGTAAGTTACCATACTACAAAAATATATATTGATGAGTGTCAGACATGGAGGGGAAGGAGGCTTTAAGAATCTTTGAACTTGTAATACAAAGTTTCGACGTAACTGTTTTTGCAGTTATACTTAACTGATAGTAAAGTTTTTGGATAATTAAACTCATCTTCGTGTTTACAATAATATTGTAATACCCATATCATCATATAAACGTTATGCCGAATTTATTTCCCTAGGTACCGAGCATCGACTCATTACCGTCCGGAGTTGACGCCGACTGAACGAGCTCACAAACTGACGGCCTTCTTACACCACGTCGCAACGCTCATACATGCGACTGTGCAGGTAATCATCACAATGGTTATAAAAATGAACCTTAATGCTTTGACTTAAAGTCTTGTCAATAAAGTGACGTCACCCACAGATATGACTAATAAGTTTATAACCAATATTTCAGGAAAGGTGCACAGACTCAGCAGCTCAAGCTTTCTGGATGACGAACGCTAGTGAACTATTACATTTCCTTAAGTACGATCGACACATATCGTCGTTTTCCACGCAAGCGCAAGAAGTGCTATCACTGACCGTCCAAAATGCGTTCAGGTAAAATAATTGGAAATCTTTCTGGCATTATAGTTCACTTTAATTGGTAGTACCACTGTAAAATTTTCTTGTACTGTTTGTTTACCATTCGTATCGATCATTATTTGAGAGCTTTGTTGTTATCCCCGCAGCAACCTGGTGTCGTGTTTCCAAGAGGAGTTGTCCCGCGGGCTGTTGCGGCTGACGAGCCCGGGCGGCGACGCTAACGAGGCCACCGCGCCCACGCTGCAGGCGCTGGCCGCCGCCATCGTGCTGCTGCGCCGCTGCCGCGTCAACGCCGCGCTCACCATACAGCTGTTCTCGCATCTCTTCCACTACATCAACGCCGTCTGCTTCAACAAGGTACAACACACCTCTCATTTCGCTAACAATAGTTTCCGATGAATTGGTAGACTTCATTTTAGGCAAAAGTGATTTCTGAAGTTGTCTATAGTTCCAATAGATTTTGATGTCATCTTACATGTCGTGTCACACTTGTTCTGTAAATGATTAAAAACAAATGTTTTTAGTTGGTGACTGAACCGAGTATGGTGAATGCGAGATGGGGCGCTGCGTTGTCTGCGCGATTGAAAGTACTAGCCGCGTGGGCTGAACGACAAGGATTAGAGTTAGCTGCCGAGTGTCACTTCGCGCGTATGAATCAAGCTGGTACGTGCAAGATACTATTATGATATATTGAGTTGTTGTATTTTTTTAAATGTGAGGGTATATGATATAAGCATCGTATTGTGTTGCAGCGCGTCTGATCCAGGGCGAGTACCGCACGGCGGAGGAGGTGGTGGGCGCGCTGAAGGCGTGCTTCAAGCTGAACTCGGTGCAGGCGCGCGCGCTGCTGGCGCCGCTGGTGGGCGAGGCGCTGCTGGAGGCGGGCGTGGGCTACGTGCGCGCGCACACGGACGAGCTGTACCGCGCGGACGGGCGCGACATCCGCCTGGACGAGCCCGCCTGGCTGGGCGCCGCGCTGCTCATCCCCAGCGACGGCTTCAGCGCCGAGGTGGTGTGCGGCGTGCCGCCCGGCCTGGCGGAGTTCGTGGCGCCGCTGCAGCGCGGCGGGCTGTGCCGCCTGCAGCACCAGCCCGCCGCGCCCGGCCTGTGGAGCGTGTACCTGGCGCCGCAGCCCGCGCCCGCCGCGCGCCGCCTCGACCCGCGCCTGCACATCATACAGCTGCACAAGAACTCCAACGGCATGGGCCTCAGCATCGTCGCCGCCAAGGTACACACACTACCCACAAAACCTCACTCACTTAACACGTTACTGCTATACAGTACGATACATACATTTCCGTGTTGTTCAGGGTGCGGGCCAGACGAAGCTAGGTATCTACATAAAGTCGGTGGTGCCGGGAGGCGCGGCAGCCGCAGACGGTCGGCTCGCAGCGGGCGACCAGTTACTTTCCGTAGATGGACAGTCACTTGTCGGCATTACCCAGGAGAAGGTACGTAATGCACATACTTAAATACTAACCACCAGTATTGCCAATTTTTCTTCATGAAATAAATGTTATTTTTGTTTATTTACTTTAGGCGGCTGAATACTTAGTACGCACTGGACCCACGGTAACCCTGGAAGTAGCGAAGCAAGGTGCCATGCTGCACGGCCTAGCGACGCTCCTGCACCAGCCGGCCTATAACCAGCGACAAGGTGAGCTAGCTAATTCGATTAGACTAATATCTAGTGCTAACAAAATTATCTACTAACAGTATTTGCAGCCATTTGAGTGATATAGTAGTGTAAGTTATCAGCTACACTTGATTTTTACGCTATTCTAGTAATATTTCAAAAAACTAAGGTGTCATTAACCAACGTTGTGTAATTCAGAGCTATAGCAGTAGGTATATGGCTGTTGGTGTAGCGTGGTTAGCGTGGCGCTAAGTGTTGTGTTTGGCAGAGGACTGCGCGGAGGAGGTGACGTACGAGCACCGGCTGCGACGCAACTCGGGCACGTTCACGAACCCGCACCCCGCGCTGCTGCGGCCCGCCTCGCCGCGCACCGAGCTCGCCACCGCAGGCAATGTCTTGGCAATCTTACGCACCTCGCCTCACTACCGCCTTTCCCCCCGACACCACGCTCGGTAACGCGTCTGGTTTACTGCGCCGCTTTGCATACCTTATCCGAATACAGCTGGTTGTCGAACGTCTTCTTTTGGTTGCATTCCTTTTTTACGTTGCCAGGAGTTATTTTTCGTTTCTTTTTTGTTTTTTTTTTTTCAGAATGTTTCGATAATTCAATATTCGTTCTTACAGGTGTTTATTTCGTTTTATTACTATCGCATTTTTTTTGCTTCTAGTAAATATAGTCGTAGTTAAATATCAAATTGAATTTTATGTAAGTATTTATTGCAGGCTATGGTCGCCGCCCCTGTTACAATCGATGTCATTTTTTGAGAGACGAGTCTACTGAATCGAGTACAGACGAAAGTGAGGAATGGCAGCCTCATTATCATGGCTCGATCCCTAGGTTGATAGTGACTTTAGACCGGGAGAACAATCAGTTACAGGATGACTTGTCTCCGGACACACCAGGTTGTCCCATAGAGCTCAAAAGTGATGCTCCCCCACCGCGCCCTATCCCGGTGTTCACGTTCACATGTGAAGACTTCGACGAACAGCAACCCAGCGGCGACTGCACGTCACAGACGGACGAGTCACCATTGCGAACCACAATGTATGATACGCCTCCAGAAGAACCACCACCAGTACCCGAGCCGCCATCTTACTATGACCAGTCTAGCGAGAATGGAGATTCTATTTGCCTGCCACCACAAATGAAACCAATAGATACTAAACTTACACTAGATTTATTCAATGCTCGAACTAGAGAAAGCGAGGTGTACAGAAGGAGATCTACAGGAATAGATGAGTGTGTCAGTGCGTGTGAGTGTTGTCGCACGCCTCAGCCAGAGACTCAACAGATCCCCTATATTGACGAGCCCAATTGTGAGCCGGTGATCTTTGAAAACGAAGGTCCTCCTGACAAAGTTGCTACACCTAAAATACGACGAATATTGCCCTCTTTATCTCTTGACCAATCAGAATCTGAAAAGAAACCAGAAACTGTAGATGCTTTTTGTCAGACTCCTTCATCACCCATGGAGCGCGAAGTAAAACCTACTCCGACATTGACTTTCAATAGAAAACATGAACTCAATTTAGATATTACAAAAGGTTACGAAAAAATGGAGAATATTCAGTGCAGACTTAAACGGGCATTGTTTAGTATGTCGACGTCATTTTCGGGCAAATCCGAAGATACGGAAATTCCGTCCACTTATTCTACGTCAGATTCTTTTGATGCGACGACGAATGAAAAGCCTGATATTGGTATAAGTAAACCACAGACCCCTATTGATGCTGGCGCTAAACAAATACTAGACAGTGTTGACAGAAAATCATGGAAGTCCCCTGATGAATACAGGCCTGCATTTGGTAAAGTCAAGGCACTAACAAAACATTTTAACGATATTAATCTTAAGTATTGTGTTAAGATTTACAAACGTAATTGTCAGTCGAGTCCGAACCTGAGTATGCGTAACGATAAAACTACGAAAGTGATCGATACTCTGCCCGCTAGTGCCAGTCTTGCTGATATACAGTATGAATTTAATAAAACTGACACCAGCGACACTAACGGCGAAAAATTGTCTGATGATGAAGTCAAAAGCATCCTCATACAGCTGGAGGACTGGTCCAAATATGGTTCGCGCGGCAGTGAGGACACACTGGCACATGGTAATGAATTTGAAATCCCTAATTTGCCCTCGGAGGAACATACTGAAAACACTACAAATGGGTTAATGTTCAATGAAATTATCGATAAAAAGCCAAGACGGATCACCCTCGATAACATTAGATTGAAATCAAATCAATCGAGTATGAACTCGGACCAGGGGAAAGTGAGTAAGGAGTCACTGGCGATAAGTTCAGAGAAAGTTTCGGACGACAGCCTGCCTCGTATCGTGGGCATGATTCCGCAAAGCGCTTCGTGCTCGCGGGGGGCGGAGCGCGCGGCGCTGGCGGCCAGCTGCCCCGACATCAGCGCCGCACACACCACGTGTAAGGCTCCCACACACGCATGACGATAGGTGTGTTATAGCTGGACGCACCAACTCTTTGTTCCTCCACATTATATTTTATTTTCTAGATACATACCTTACATACTTTTTTTACTTAGTTCTTATCGTTTTCTATGTCTTGTTTACCTGTATTATCGAATTAATGAGAGGTAGATTACGTATAGTATGGTATGTAATTTGAGGTTATGCATGGGTACTGTTGCGTTTATTATTTGACCGTAAATTGGATTAATTTTGTTTATTTTTATATTATTATGTTCGTCACTAGCACTCGTTCTGTATTATTTGGTCGATTTACTCATTTTGTTTTTTATTTTATTAGATGTGAAATTGAAATGTATAATATTTTTATAATCCGTGTTGTGTTTAGAGTGCGTTACATGTGTTTTGCGTGTATCAGGTGCGGGCTCTGCGGGCGGGGGCGCGGGGGGCGCGGCTGGGGGCGCGGGGGGCGCGGTGCGGCGCGCGTCGGAGCGCGACCTGCCGGCGCGGCTGGCGGCGGAGGCGGGCGTCAAGTCCAGCAAGAGCACGCCCGCGCTGCACCACGTGGCCTCGCCGCCGCCGCACCATCACCCGCCTGTCGCGTGAGTATCTCACACTATAAACTAGCGTCAATAGTAAAACTATTATACAACCAGATACTAATTAATGGTCATACTAACAGCTTTAGTAAACTAAATACTCAGATATACCTCCATTTCAGTCACATTCTCTTAACTTCAAATTTTGCTACCCGTTATAATTCTTTCTAATTCAAAAGACACTTAAACAACATTGGTGAGGCGGATTCATAATTGTTAAGTTAAACGATTTGCTCACTCATATGTATCCGTAATGCCCGACTAGTTTTGAATTCAACCGGAGTCCTTAATCATGAGCTGTCAGCAACGGCCGAGTCGCAAGTCGACTGTGTTGGTACTTGACCAGAATGAAACAACTACTTTTTGAAATAACAGCTATATCTCATGTGCATCACAACTGTTACATGTTAAACAGAGCGCCTGTGAGTCCGCCGGTCGCGAGTGGCTCTCCGAGCGCTTGGCCCAGCAAGTCCCGAAGCAGCCACAACTTGTCCGCGCCCTCGCAGCACGACGGCTTCTATCAGAATCTCTCTACCGTGCAGTCACAACAACACGCATTACAAGACAGGTAATTTAAACGAGGATTTTTTTCTCAAACACAAACTGCTATTTAAGATAGTAAATATGTATATACAATGTTTTATTGTTTTAAACTGAAATGCCTTAATTCTTTGTAGAATATTTGAAATTTATTAAACAATATCTTTGTTTTGTTAGATGGTCGTCGCTTCGCAGTTCGACGGGCAGCAATCGACCGCAATCGGCGCATTTCTCAGCAGGCGGGCAGGTTGAGGCGCCAGATTCAGTTTTACAGCATCAGGTATGATTTATTCAAACTCTCGTCCCATAGGTCACCGATGACCGATGAACAATATATCTTAATAGTTTGGCTTTCAACGTGTTAAATTATCTTTTAATCGATATTTCTTGAATTGTATTGTATTTTTCGTCAACGTAATGTTTTGTCTTGTATAGCAGACGAACGCGATGAACGCGCGCGCGGCCAAGCTGGCGGAGATGTCGGAGGAGGTGTCGCGGCGGCAGCAGGCCTACCACACGCTGCAGCACCCGCACCAACATCATCATGTTATAGGTACACATCACACTAAGTACTGAACTATCGGTAATACACGATATAAAATAAGGTGCAAGCTATATGACAAAGTACATAAGAAATTTTAAATATCCCCAGAATGTAATTATGTGGCAAGTAGACACCTGGTAATCGTTTTAAACGCGTGCCTATTATTTGGCGTTTCAATAGCGTCCGACCCTAAAGTAAATAGAGAGAAAACGTAAGCTAAAATGAAATAAGATACCATATACTCTGATATTACGACTCGGTCGGGCACAGAAACATTTGTCTCGTAAAAGTGCCACAAGTCAAAATCAATAATACGCATTGTGTGTTCGCAGGGCCGGGCCAGCAGGCGTACGGGCAGCAGTCCCCGCAGCTGGCGCCGCTGCACCAGTCGCAGCCGCTGCTGCACGTGCACCACCAGCCGCCGCACCAGATCTACCACAACCAGCATCATCCGCCGCAAAGGTCAGACTCACATCACTTTTGATAACTTGATAGCTTTTACAACAGCTTGTTACAACAGGCCTTCGAAATTAACTTTACTATTTTTATGATTTACCACTAATTTTTAAATATTTTTGTTCTTTACTATTTTGTGTATCTACACTCACAGTGAGTCGCGACAGTCACAGTCAGTCAACAAGTCGCGAGACAAAACAAATGTTTGATATAATATGTCTTTATCGTGATGACACAGGTACGAATGGATGCCGCCGGGCCCACCTTCACCGCAACGATCTCAGCCACCAGTCGCTCCGAAACCTCAGGTAAAATATTTATATTTTTAAAAATTTTAATCTGAATTATTGTAATATTGTTTTTATGTAATTATGTAAACTACATTGTTAATAACAGGGTCCGAGACGATCAGACAATGAACTCGAAGAGCTGCCGCACTCGCATCCTCAACCGCAACAGCCACCAATGAACTCAGTGCAGCCTGAAGATGGTGAGAAAATACTATATCTAGAACGTTATTAGTTTTGCAATAAGTTTCATAAGCATATTTGATAATGCAAAGCTTAATTTGTATTTGGTTAACTTCATAAAAAGGTATATGTTAAAAAAACACAATTAATCTTTTTGCGTGATTGTGTTTTTTTAACATAAGTCTTTTTTATTTATTTATTTCTACCAAAACGGTCTCGCTACACGGCAGTCACATAAGCCGAAGGGATAACCGTTCCTGTATTTTTGAGTTGATAATATTATGCGGTTGTGTAGAGCGATACGTGGCGAGCGCTCTGGAGCCCCCAGCCGTGTCGGTGTACCCGGCGGGCGGGGGCGGGGGCGCGGGGGGCGCGCGCTCGCAGCCGCCGCACAACCCCTGGCAGCGCGAGGAACGAGAGCGACAGCACGAAGTACGCCGCGCCGCAGCACGCGCACGACGGTATGCACTCCTATACATACATATTGCTACCTTTACACTTGCTACATACATACTGACTTACCTCAATATTAATCTTAATAACTGTGTATTAAATTTATTATAGTAAGATATTTCTACACCGGAAGCGGTAGTAAATGAGAACTGCACTCTAATATTATAACACCTGTTAAACCATGTACTAAGAGAAATAAATTCTATTTTTCTCATCCATCATGATGCCATCTGCGATGATAATGATGCAAAACCAAGCAAACATAACACTGATTTCTAGCTTCAAAGCTGATTTACAGTGTCAATCAGATAGTTTATGGTTTCTTAGAGTAAAAATTAGTAAAATACATAATTATTAAAATTATAGCAATACCAAGCACAGCAAAGTGCAAGCAGAGAAAGCGAACTTCTCAAATTAAAATATATCTTATTTTGTTGCAATTCACTCAAAACTAATGAACTATAACAGACAACATGTTAAAGCTATATATGAACTTACAGAGACGCAACTATCGCGCAGCTGGTGTCGCTAGGAGCGGCGAGAACACCTGTACAAAACCAACAGCTGCGCGCCTTGCAGCTCGAGCGGGACTTCGAACTGCGAGCCACGCAACACGACCAGGTGGGGACACACGTTACATTACAACTATAATTGTAGCCGTAGAACTGTCACAACAAATGAATACTTACCCAAGCCGGCAGCGACTGGATGCATAAAGCAGCACACCGGGCTCTGTAGCGTACCTTGAGAGAAGCTTATATGCAGTAGTGGACTACAATGGACTGATGATGATGATGAAATGGATACGTAATATTTTTTTACGATAAGTGTTGGATAATATAAATAAAGAACAGTAGGGACTCGGGAAATAAGAAAAATAGTCATCATTCCTATATTTTATTTGTATCGTAACAGGAGGAAGGAAATGCAGCGGAAGGATCAGAGGAAACCGACGAGCTTCCCAGCGAGGCCCCGCCGGCGTCGCCCGCGCCAGCGCCGCACCCGCCCAAGTCCATCCTGAAGACTAACACACGCATGGAAGTCACCAATGGCTATGCTACCGAACAGGTAACAATACAATATACAAAAACATTCAATTCTTATTTGTAATCAAATGCAATCTGGATACCAAGCACTTTGCTTGAAGTTAAGAAAGCTGTGTTAAATTAATTTTACATGGGTCGTTTTCGGAGCTTCATCACCCATTCGTCCACGACCTGTCAGGATCGCAATCTCTGCGCGGTCAGACTATAATCGGCTTGCTTCTGTCAAAGTATTTGTTTTTCGATATCTCAATCTCGCTTTCGTGGCGTGCAGGTGTCGTACGAGGAGAGAGTGGTGAGTGAAGTGAGCTCAGGCATGAGCGCTCTAAACATGAGCAACGTGGGCGCTCCCGGTGCGGGGGGCGCGCCCCCGCCGCCCGCGCGCGGCTCGTCGTTCGCGGTGATGGCGGAGCGCGCGCGCACGCTGTCCCCGCCGCGCGCCCCCGACGTGCCCGCGCCCGCGCCCCCGCACCAGCCGCCGCCCGCGCACAACACCCTGCACAGCAACGCACACAACGCTGCACACAGCGCCGCGCCGCAGTAAGTACTACTAATACTATACATTCAATTTACGAATCGCTTATGATTTCGTTTTAATTATTGTCACGGATTGTTGTTGGTTTCGATTTATTATATGTACTACTTATTTTCAGGTCCCCAGTCGGCGGAATGCGTGACAAACGGGTGTCGTTCCACGAGCGCGCGGCGCCGCCCGCGCCGGCCAGCTCGCCGCCGCCGCTGCACGAGCCGCCGCGCGAGCCCCCGCGGGAACCGCCGCGAGACCAGCCCCCGCGCGAGCCGCAACACGACCCGCCGCCACCCAGGGAGGACCCCGACGTATGCACTCTACATACTTACATATAAAGTACAGATATACACCCTCGTTCACGAAATTAATGATCAATTCACCTTTGACAGCGTTTCATAGAGGAAGCTGAGAACATGTTATCAAGCCCGCGTACGTCGACTGGCGCGCCCATCCTTGCGCACACGCCTGGCGTCATCGGCGCGCAGGAAGTGTACAGGTAAGAAATAGTGCCACATTGTCCTGTCAATACATTACGAAACGCGCCCATAAATCAACAATATCTTCTACAAATGGGCTTATTAATATTTCATACAAAAGGGGCCTTGAATCTTGAAAGCTAACAAAGCATAACGCGCGTGGTGTGTCTTGCAGAGACCCGCGCGCGCGGCGGCTGGCCGAGCAGCAGGCGCGGGCGCCGAGCGCGCCGGTGCCGGAGCAGCTGTCCTTCAAGGAGAAGATGAAGATGTTCGCGCTCGAGTCCGGCGAGGCCACCACGCCCAAGGACAAGGTAACCGCGCGACACTCGCGACACCTACCCTAGCACACTACTTACACTAACACTTATATTAGTCATATTTTATTCGAATGTCTAATTGGACTCCATAGTGTACCTCATCCGGATAGTCTTAGAGCACCTTCAAAATAAACGCATCACAATGCGACTACTTCGAAGGTGCCCCTTACTCTTTTTGATTTGGACTTGATATTACCTAGACTTGCTTGGGTTCAAACATATACCCTATATAAATGAGTAAATATTATTTGCAGGTAAAAATATCGCGCGCGCAGCGAGACATCGATGCGGTACATTAATCTGTATTATGACTGTACTTGTAATACATTTTACAAAAATTATATGTCGCGTGTACATACTTGTACTAACGAACAGAGTAATTCCTGAAAATGTTTTATAGTAATATGACAAAGTTGTAACGATGCGTTACATTTTGTATTACAGTATTAAGTTTATTAACATATTAAAATTCCATTATATTCATTGTGTAAGCGAAAATAATGAATAATGTATACTATATGAAACATACATTTACAGCTTTTTGGCAGCTAATTTATACAAACCTTTTCGTATTAAAACAAAATGATATTATATTGAAGATCAACGAATAACATGACGCTATTTTCGCTTACACACAGGTAGGTGTAGAGAGTATATACAAAGAGGAATGGTTTTTGGAAAAGGCCGCGAGTAGTTTATAAATGTCATGACGGAGGTCTATAAATTGCCTTGCGACTAAATGTAGCACCAATTTTATATATCAATATTGTCAATCATAGAATCTAAGCGAGTTTTCTTTAATATGAATTAGTATATTTTTATGGTTACGCAATTTTGAATGATGTTTACAAGGTGTCGCTTTAGCAGCTAGTGCAATGATATTATTATATTCTGTATAACAATCAGACCATATGAATATAGGGAACTTATTGGATGATATTGTTTGGAACCTTATTTAAAATTATTCATATTTCGATATTTATTGTTAATCAGCGGCACATCCAATGTATGAGTAAAGTTAAAAATATTGTGCCATTGTAATGTGTAATGGATTATGCCGTTTCTATAATGATAAAATTTACCAGGGAGGACCAATATAGAAATCGACAGCAGTTGGTGCCTTTATGTGTACCTTAGAAGTAATATTTACATATCCGTCGTATTGTCCGATTTACAATTCATGTCATTAGATGTCATTAAACTTCTGAATCTTCGTTACATTCCAAAGAACATTAGCGTCTTTATTCTATATAAAATTATGTATGTTATAGCATTCCTATCAAGCATGAATGTATTGTGTGTGTACCGCTAAAGCGGTTGTTATCTTAACTTTATATCACAATACTTGACCTGTTATTACTATTTAAATTTTAACTAAAAGCAATAAGATATTGTGAAGACTTTGTTGTAAATACGATTATAAAGTATATAGTATATTAAGCACGTGTCTGTGCCAAAACGTGTTAGTGGCAAACCGCGAGATGACGGAGCTTTGTAGCGGCAGTCAACAACGCTATCATTTGTAATTGACTACCTTAAAACTTATGTATTTTGTTGCATGAAATTATGTTTATTACAATAGAAATATGCTCTTAGATAAATGTAGAGCTCTATAAAATCACTCTAGACTTTGATTTAGTAAGAAATCCTTACATCTAACCAAGGAAATGAAAAGGTCACACAAACTTACTTATCACTTCTGACACATCGGTACTATCGCTTTTATCTTTGGTCACAACACAGATTAGTCAACTTAAAACAATTAGTTTTAATCACTGACGTAGTTCAACAGAGTGTTTAGCTTCAGAACACTGGATAACTGATATATTGTAGTTATCATTTCATAGCACCAATTTACTGTATATAATGTAGGTAGTGAACTCCTTGTGATTATATTAAGGTTTTGTACACCTGTTTGTAAATGTAAATGTTTATTGGAAGATCAAACAGCATCCACTGTTTGGTGACGAGCCCAAAATAAGGGAGGCCTACTTAAAGGGTAGCGATAGATTAGTTCCTGGGAAATCAGGTATCTAGGTTCCCAGTATTCACCCAACGATAGTCAATTAGAGAAAGATTGAGATTAATTTTAGAAAGGAGTTTTAATTATTTTAAATGCTATTCTGTATATAATTACGCTTGTCAACGTCACGTCTACATAAGATATCGTTATGAATATTTAAGTAACATATTTCGAATAATAATTATTATGCAAACTAATGAAACTTGTTATAAATGGTAGCTACTGTACTTTCTTTCTTTTGAAAATAAATAAATAAAGTAACAATTTGGCGTGTTTTATTTTATTGAAGGCAATGTTTAATCAACTATCATCCCTGTTGTAAAATTTATCAATGAACTAGTGAGACCAGAATAATTCATTTTGGTATAAAAATAAGTTGTTATGATCACCTTTTCTGTTTTTCAGAATGACAGATACTTCAAAATAGGCGTCGATTCCTTTGGACGTTCTATATCAAAAAATCAAGGCATTGCTCTCTTTTACCAATGTGTCGTGTAAGCAAAGAACTACAATAAATAATAACTTAGTCTCAGAATAGTTTTCACCTTGAACTTCAGTTTTAATCATTCACATATTTTTTTTTACTAGGAACTTTATGCAGACTGCTCATATTTTTATTTGTTTTTGTCCTGTATAATAGAAAAATATAAAGAACTGTGAAGTATGTTGAGTTTGTCTTTTAGAATCGGAACCGTTTTCAAGTTGAATACTTCTTTCCTCACTACACTACAGATAGATGAATGAATGCGTGTTCCGAAGTACACAAAACAGGTAAAAACGTATGGCAAAATAAATAAAAAAAACTTGTAATAGATTAACAGTGTTTATATTTGTTTTGAGGTTAATATTACGTGTGCCTTGTGGCTTTAGGTACCTTTAGGAAAAAGCACTAAAAGATTTCTAAAACATTATCAACATCATCAGTTAACATGAGTTTCATACCATAACAGAAGTGTTTCAATATTATATACATAATTATGTTTATGATTCTGTCTAGATCGATCCACCCTTGGCATCGTCGACATGGACCAGACATTAGTTTGTGCACTACAATAATATTACATTATACCTAGAAATATAAAACTTTACAATATATAGTGCAATTAGAAACATTCAGAATGTAAAGGCGGTTTGTACCAAACGATTAAACTTATAGTTCTTAACTTAAAATACCGACGTTTTAGTTAGTAACGGTGGACATTAATATTCTTTACTTCGGGTGACGTAATTTTAGATGACGGTGAACTTTGGCATAACTTTCCACGTTACTCATTCTCAATTGTGACTTAAAATTACAACTTCGCTAAAACTTGTAGTGTGGATAGATAACTATAAAGTTATTATAATGTGGAAGATTTAGAGTCTAAAAATAATAGATCTCGACATTAAAGTTACAAAAATATGTAACAAATATGTTCGCTAACTGTTTGGTTTCGCGACCAAACCTATGTAATAACTTGGCATTCAATGTTAAGGAAGCAGAATCTCAATTAAGTCTTAATCTATAACAAATTTACATTGTAACAATTTTTTCTACATTCTCATAATCATAATTAACATATACTTAATATTAAAGCTTGCCTTTTATTTACATACTAAATATTAAAACTCATGAAACTACGTAACGTATAGAAAAATATATAATTATAGTTCAAGTCAGTAAATGATAAATGCCAATGGAAACATCGATATAGTAAAAATTAAATATCACGTATTTACTGTCTTTGCCCAGCTACGAGGCGGAGGATCTGTTTGCTGCAGTCACAGAACGAGCTCGCTAGCCCACTGCCCAACCAATTCGTCAATACAAACTGTCATGTGAAATAATTGTTTTGAACTAACTATATAAAAGTTAGGTTTACACAGAATATCAGGTATGGAGTAAGTTATATTTTGGAAATCAACTTGGAAAGGTTACAGCAATTGTGATAGACAACACGAATAGATTTTTGTTTTTAAAAGAAATATAATAAACGTGATCCGTGCCTTTTGGAATTCTTATACTATGTCTATCGTCACGTATTTCTTTTTGCGTAAATACATTTTTCCAACAAAACAACCACACTGTATGATTAAATATAAAGGGCACGTGTGGGCAGCAAGCTCGAGCTTAACTGCGCCGTTAATGATAGTTACGGCATATTCTATCTAGCTAGAGTACATACACTGTTTATTTATAATCCATATAAAAATAGTCATATCAAGAGCTTACCAATCGAACTGTTACGTAGTAGGTGTGAATTTACATAAATAGATTCCACACTTATTGTACCTGACCACTTCTTAGAACTTGGTATTACTCTATTGTTCTGCTGCTAACTCTAAGACGGATTGTAGTAAACAAATATAAAAATAAATTCAAATAGTCATTCATTCTATATTTTTTTTCGTATAAAATATTTATTCAACATACAATCGTGGAAACTGATTAGCGACGCTCGCGGCGGCGCGCGGCGGTGCTCGGCGAGTGTGGCGATCAAACTTGTAAATATAGTATTTATACGACCAATAGTTACGACTATACAATAATATCACACGCACGTTCGCGCACTCACTCTCATACAAATACAATATACATATATCAACAACAATGGAAGAATTATCAGAAGCCCCGTGTCATTATAATTTTCTAAGAAAAATGGACTTAATGTAAAAATATGAATCGAACAATCATAAATCCAATCTTAGTAAATAATACCTTGTTACTGTATTAAGTATGTTTGTAGATTGATGGCAGCGACGCCGGGGCCGCAGCCGCCGGCGCGCGCTCGGCTTACCCTCACAGAGGTTAAAAACATTTAATGGACAACACAACGCATTCAACGATTTCTAATTTTTAAAACCAATAAAAGTAATTCATTACAATGCGCGCACAGTCTTCTCACTGACATAAAACGCACAACTCTACGGAAGATTACTCGGGAATGCATCTCAAGTCGTACATTCATATATATGTGGAACTTATAAAATTGACTTAACAAATACGTATAAAGTGTATTTATACAATAATCCGACTCACTTACGACTACAAAATAAAACCACAGCCGTCGGTGCGTGGCGACTAGCCGCGGCTCGGCGCAGAGGGGCCGCTGGCTCAGGCCGGGGGCTGGCCCGGCGCCCGCGGGGGCTGCGGGGGCTGCGGCTCGGGCTGCGGCGGCGTGAAGAACTGTCATTGCGGCGTGTCGCGCGCGGCGCTCCAGCGGTCGAACTCGATGCCGGAGTCGGGCGACACTCCCTGCGGGGGCGCGCAGCCGCAGTCCGCGGCCGCCGCCTCGCCCGCCGCCTCACGCACGCCCAGCGCCGCCAGCACCTGCAACACGCGCGCTGTAGCCGCCGCCGCAGCGCTAGGCCTGCCGCGAGCCGGGACGCTGCGGACCTTACTCAGACTGGCGCTGTGCTCGTGCAGGCCCAGGTCGCGCTCGAACGAGTGCAGCTGCCGCATGAAGTGGAAGTTGGGCGCGATGTCGGTCTTGCGCGAGCGCACCAGCTCGAAGGCGTCGCGCAGGCACAGGCGGTGCCGCTGCATGAGGTAGGCCAGCGTCACCGTCACCGAGCGCGACACGCCCGCCACGCAGTGCACCAGCACGCCGCACCGCGCAGACATCGCCTCCTCTGCACACAACACACAGAACACGCACGTTATACTACCAATTATAAACATTATAACTGTTGTGCATCACATTTCATTGATATCGAGAATCGATTTAACAAAGAAATAATTATTATTCTAAGTGGTGTACTTTTATACCACAAAATTCATACAAACTGCATCTGATGTCGAATGACAAGTATGGAAAGACCAGTGATGACGGATGAAAAGTTACCAATAAATCTTATGGCCTGTGGGAAGTGTACGGCGAGGTTCTGACTCCAGTGGTCAGCGATGGGTATCTTCAAGTAGTTGATGCCGCAGCCCTCCGCTTCGAATGTGTTAGGCAGGTCCGGGGTCACGTTCAGGACATACTGTAACATACAATCACATATTATTGCTTCTGTTCAAGTGCTCTATCATCATTCTACAATTCATTCCATAGAATCCTATTCTATTTATCATGCTTTAAACATGAACTAACTTGTGGTCACAAACCACGGCTACATAAGATTGTTTGCTCACCTTAAACATTTGCGAACTCAATGCCCACTGTGAGGTACATATTATTTTGTCGTCATCACACAAGCCATAAACATCAAGTGCTGAGAAATGTCTACACCGTGACCAAACAGAGATCTTACCTTGTCGGACCATCGGCAAGTTTCCATATAAATAATTACAATGATTAATGACTCTTTAGGATTAACCGCCTTATGCAACTACACAGTGTCACTATGTGTTAAAATATTATCATTATTGCTGTTACTGTCCACCATTTAAGTAAATGATCCTTGACTACACCTAGAGAAACAGGAAAGAAACCGTAAATGTTGCGAACGGTGAATATCATACATTCGACTTAGTATTAACCACATAGTAAACAACAACATAATTGCTGAATATACGTGTATTTATTGATTTACTACCAATATTACTTTAATTTTTATTTTAAACCAAACAAGATCAAGTATTACTGAACCATAAATAAAACCTTAAGCTGTTTTCACATTTCAAAAACCCTTTTGATACGAAATATCGTCCACCAACAGGCGATGGGTGGGATAATGAAGGTGCCTTGACTTTCAAAAATTGCTACTTTATAGCATTGCTAATATATTTTTGTTAGGGTACATAATAACAGTATATATCACCTTTATGTTGTGCCTGGCGAGTGCGTCGCAGTCCTCGCTGTTGGTGGAGTTCCCGAGGTACAGGTTGGGCAGGATCTCGATGGGGAAGTCCTGCGGCACGTGCGCGTGCGCATCCTCGCACTCCGACGACGAGCCCGACGACAGCGCCTCCTCGCAGCCCGAGCCGGAGATGCGGAGCGACCTGGAACAGGTACAGGGGAGCTTGATAATAATACATTATACGGTTTAGTAGTCTAAACAACTGACAGCCACATCTTAAAGTAAGACAGTAACAGTAAATCTCATATAACTTAATACACCTTTAAAATTCAAAGTCCAAGAGGCATCTCAACAAGATCATGGAGTAGGACACGCAAAGATTTAAAATTTATAATTAATTTGCGAAGTTTCAAAATGTCAGAGTTGGATTTGTTCGAAAGGATATTGGCATAACCTTTAAATATTTATCCCGAAAGTAGGTGTTTGGGGTGTTTGTAAGATATAACTTGGCAACGCACCTACGACAAATGATAATATTTGAAAGGGTACAGTGAATTAACTTTACTACAAACTTATAAACATAACACTCTCATAAAGAAGGCTGTGCCGATGTAGAAACTAGAACCTTGTACGCCATTTCCTATGCAGTGCTTACATAAAAGGCGAGAACCTACGCTATAGGTACGTCGTACTTTATACTTTAGAGAAGCTCGGAATCCAGGATAATGACATTGAAACGATATCACAATATGAGTAAGTCAAAATATCTGCTCATAACAAAGATAAGACATACGTAATGTTTCAGTTATAAAATAATAATCGCACAATTATAAGGAGATAAGTAATGTAATAAGAGAATCGCGTACTGGCTCGCAACACAATGGGAGCTTTTCATAACACCGAAGAGCGTGAGTGGCATTTAGTTTCATTAATCTTCGACGAGGGTACCTGATATCGGCCTTCAGGAGAGCGATATAAGTATAGTGGTGGCGCATCGCGGCGGGTGTGTGGGGCACAGTGGGGCCCGGGCCGGGCGGCGCAGGGCGGTATCGATCGCGGCGCTCAATGGGGGAGGAGGCTCGGGCTCTCCATTCACCTGCCCCCGCGGCTCAATGGCCGCCCACGCAGCGCGCGTCCTTACTCTCACCCCCGCCGCCCCCGCACCCCCTCCGCCCGACCCTGCCACGCGCCCTCGGCTCCAACGAGTCTCCTCCCACGCGACACTTTTCCAAATTCGCCCTCTGAATCGTCTCGCCGCCATTCAGTTTGCTGTTTTGAAAGCAATCAAATTAGTCGAACGCGGGTTGTCACCTCGTACAGCGCAGTGTTGATAAGCTGACACCTACGCCGCGATGCCCATGCCTCTCAGAGAAACTGTGCTTGCTTTGCCATATCGAGAATACTTGTCCTTTTAAAGTTACTTCTTCGCGATACTACCTACTTTTCGTTAACTTCAAGTTAGAAGGTCAATATACACATCTAGTTTTATTAAATCCTTATTTATTCGATTCAACAGGTTTTATTTGACCAATTAAAAATAAATGTAGGCATAACAAATACATCAATGAGATTTCGCATTAGAATCTCTTCCTCTGAGTTCAGTGAAGATTCATTCAGAAGGCGAAAGACACACATTTTATACGAGACCGCGGACACACGGACCGAGACTCCACCTAAGCGGAGATGTGTGCGGTGTGCTGTGCGAGAGATGTTTTTTAGCTCGAGAGACTCCACCAAAGCGGAGATGTGCTGCGTGCAAGGCGCAGGTGCGAGACGTTCAGTGCTAGTAAGATGGCATGCTGGCTGCTCGTCGTCCGCGTACAGCTCACAACTCCGTGTTCATCACACCATAAAAATATTACTCATCTCCGCACAGCGATCTCCACTGAAGCTAAACGGAGAGATTTTTCAAAAACCCAATTCTATCGGTTGTTTATACAACATCTCCTCTCCGCTCGTCTCGTCTCCGCTTTGGTGGACTCCCCCCTTAGCTTGACTTTACTAGCTAAACCTGAATGTGAGATAAAAGACAAATACAGTGCCTAAACCTTAGCTGGTCCCATAAGAAAAAACAAAGCTATCCTGGATTGCTCATAAAAGCTAAACAATCGTGCATGATCATAATTTCAAACAACAATCGTTTCTTTTTAATCAGTAACACAAATATTTGACCTTATTAGGAACCTAACACAAATCGTATGTTTTTTGTATAATCCAGAAGGAATGCGCGGCGTGTTGTCGCCAAAACAATGTCGTTTTTACTTTTAGATCCGATGGACCTTGCTGCGGAATGCGGGCCATGCGGCCAGTTTTTTAGGAACTGTGCAGGCTTTAGTTGTCATGTACCCTTGTAAATCCGAACCTTTGTTTAACATCGTTAGATGCACAACATGTTTATGTTTACTCTGTTGTAAATAAAAAGAGAATTTGTATTTTACTCGTTCCCTATTAATACCTGGCCTTATATTGATAATATAATATTAACTTGTTTTGTAACATATTACAAAACAAGCAACAAATCAAAACTACATACGAAAAAAGTATAAAAATATCATTGTTTTTCAACATAAATCATTTAAACACCTTTTCATAGCACCACAATACTAAGTATTTTGATCTATTGTAAATAGTAATGTAATGATGTCGGTTATTTTTTATCGCTTGGTGCTTCACTCAAACCGGCTCGGAACGTCTCGATTGATAAATAATCAATTCAAGTACGTACATAACATACTGGGTACTTTAATATTTTGAATTAATACATGTGTTCGATTGAGTAATAAATTGATATCTTATACTTTATGTCAGAGTAAAATAATTAAAAATATTTCTTTATCAGTCACTAAATAAATGTTTCATAATGAAATGAATTCGTTTAGTTATCAGACATATGAGGCAAATTGGATCAGTGCCGCGTGAGTGGTCATCAAGATAATTACATATCTATAGCCGGTGTATACGGCGAGTACGGCGGGCACAGTGGGCAGCAAGTACTAGGCATTAGTAGGCTCACAGTAGGCAGTGCGTGGGACGCGCGTAGGCGGCCGCCAGCCGACACGTCCATTCAGGGGAGCTGCCGCGCCCACGCACCGACGCCATTCCGCCCGATCTCATCATGTTAACGATTCTACTTACTCGGATTTTACCTACATGTGGGAGAACGAAACCCGTCAGTTACGCAAACGTTTATTGTCAACTGTACATTCCCGATACACAGGTGTAGCGTCGCCTTTGCCGGCGTCTCAGCGCCGGGCCTGTCACTCCGCTAAAACAATGAAGGCGGACTGCTCATTTAAATATGCGTACTAGTCTAGGTAGTTGTAGTAGTGCATTGTGTAAGCGAGGGCTCCATGCGAATACAATTCCAATTTGAATGGCGGCGGCGTGTGCGAGGCGGACGCCGGAAGCCGTGACACGGTCGGTCGTGTTATTAATGAACGAGTCCGATACGTATGGCGGGCGGTGCCTCCACGTTCCGACCGAATAACGTTCGCGCGTAGAGCCGCGGCCGCGAGGCGCAGGCCGGGGCCTTCGTTAGTCGGCCGGGTAACTGTGTGCACACTGCGAGCCGGTGCGTGTGGGCGTAGCAGTGCGTGCGGTGCGCTGGCGCACAGGAATGCGGCTCGACCCACCCGCTGCCAATGACCGCCTGCAAGGGACGGTTTTTTAATGGCGGGCTCGCTAGTTCCCATCCTGGCAGCAGTTTTAACGAACCGAGTAGTCCGGACACGGCGGCGAGCTCGTTTATGTTATGACGATCTTCAATATGTGCTGCATTGTCACTCTCTGTGTATATTTATATCTGTATATAAGTGTTGTGGACGAGTGTCACTTGCTTGAATATTGTATTTTAGCAAGTGTGTCGAGGTCGCAGTCCACTCTAGCACAACACCATACTCTATCGGAAACCAATGTGTTAATATTACTCGACATAGTAATATTAACTTATCAAAATGGCGCAAATAGTTCTTTTTTTACTTATTCCTTCCGTACCTACATACTTAATCATGATTATCAATACAAATCATTTATAATTAATTGTACGAAAACATTTTACAAATTCTTTGAAGCGAGCTTAATTCAAAAATGGAATATTCTACCAGCAAACTTTAAAGTGATAGATAAACTGGGTTTTAAGGAGATAGCAATAAGTGCAAATACATTATTTTAATTTAACTTTCCATAAATAAAAAAAAAATACTTGTGAATCAATCTTAATAAGGTTAATCAAAGAAATTTAACAGATAATGTTGCTAAGGTAAGCACATGGTGTAAGCGGGAGATTAAGTAACTTATTTTTATCATTAATATTTTTTGTTTTGTACCTACGAATCAACGTATATTTATCGTACTACTATACATTGTACAATAATAAAATAAGAAGGAATCTGTCACCGGCCGTGACCGTGTACGAATTAATTCGTGAATGAACTCACGCAGTGCGAGGACTGGCTTGACGTCAGCCAGCAGTGACGTCACGTCAGCGATAACCTGCCTCGCTCACGTCAACCAGGACATCTCTGTATTTCATGACACACGGCACATTATTAGCTGAGACTTTATTAAAGCAACCAGTACGAGTATCTATGATATGTCATATAAATACGGCAAACACTCATGTGTAAGCATATTATGATAGGTGATCGAAGACAGGCACGTTTATAGACCATTGTTTTGTAATAGAAAACGTATGATTCCCACGATAACCTTACGAACCAGTGAAGAATCAGAAAAGCCTACAATTTATAATTTCTACCTCTACGACAGAACCGGATTTAGCAACGGTAACAAACATAATTATAAATGTATTTATTATCAAACGAGGATGTCGACGTCGACCCTTACAGATAATAAAGTAATCTACGTCATCTTGTATTTTGTTAGTATAATAAAACATTGTATGAAGATTTAATTGAAAGAGCCATGGCATTTCTGAAAATCTATTTATACAAAGCGCGTAGGCGAGGTTGTATTATTATATTTCGTAATATTTCAGAAAACATAGGCTTAATGTTATAACTTTGTTTCTTGTCTAAATATAGAACTTTATAATATTTGTATTATAAGTTAGATGTGCTGGCATTATCGCTCAAGGGCCAAACGTAATGGCTTGCGCACAATGACTGCTAATCGGCAGATACGACATTTTTTATCTATGTGAGTAATTAATCTAATTCAATTAAAAACATGGTATTTTTGCCCCGGGCTTAAATGTAATTAAAGCCAGGGTGCCACCATCACGCCATGCCGGCGCGGCGCGGCCGTGGAGCGCGACTGCGGCACTGTGGCGGTGGCGCGGTAGCGTGGGCGTCGTTACATTTACACCATTAATTTGAATGTTCCTATTTATAGTTCGGTTATATATATATTAAATCATGAAAGGCAACAGTCAAAAACCCACGCACTGTGGAACGGATGCTTGCAAATCACTACTAAAGGAAAACAATGAGTGTAACTCTAAATATAAATTAGAACACTGTTTTATAACGTCCTTTCCTTTATTTCTAGTTATAGACACAAGCATATAGGAAAATCATTGTTTACTTTGGATACCAGTACTCATTTAAAATGTTTCATGGTACATTATTTTTACTGACACAATATGCTAAATGTCTTCAATAGACAGAAGAAAAACGAGATAAGTAATTTTGTAACAGTCATGGTAATACACAATTATGTCGACAACGTAGATTGAATGGTGACGTCAGGCGTTTCATCAACTAGTCGCCATTCAACTGACGGTTCATTAACATTATGTACCGAATACCTACCGAGTGTGATTTGCGCAAAGAAAAACAGTGAACGGCGCGCTACCGCATGCGCTCGGCGCGGCCTGCATGAATGGAGGCGCACTCCATTGAGCGCAAGCCTTGGTTTCTCCGCTTCTAATGCAATACGCCAATTACGCGTTTAGGTAAGTACACGCTTACAGCGACGCGAGCGGCAGCAAGGGGCGTGCACGACACCGCTTACAACAACGACGCCACCGTTCAAAATAATGAATGAGATTGTTCACCGATTTTTTTATTCAGCAAATGCAGTTCATTAGGGAAGCAACTTTCTGCCCCTACATCACAACCACATTGCTCGACATAAAATTTTCACAATTTATTGTATGAGAGCTATTTACTACGTATTTTATAAGGTTAACTTTCGACGGGACCATTTCAAAGAACTTGGTGCACATAATAATAGTAGCCTCTATTAAGTTGTATCTGGCGCATGTAAATACATGTTTATGTAATTAACACACTGGTACTAAATGATACGATACCACCTAGCTAAACAAATCGCTTATTAACATGAATGGAATATTTGACATTGACGTGCTGAATACTCGCGGCGGACATAAGTCAATCAGTCACTTAGGTATGCGTGTAACTTATATTTATGTACATTTAGCGTATCGCTGAGTAACAAAGAGCAGTAGGAAGGAACCAGTATTTGCACTTTATGACTAACATCCTGTCATCGTCATCAATACTGAGAAATCTGCTTTATGTTTTACATCATTCACTGCGCTTTTATGTGGTATCCACTAGCCAAACATTCTTTAAGTATGTATATGTATTTTAATATAACTTAATTTAGAAGAAAATCCTAACAAAGCGTTTTGCTTAAGTGATACCCTTATCAAGCGTAGGTTGACACATTGTTTCCATAATGAATTACATTGAGTCCTTCAGATGGAGAGGTTTATGAAGAGTTTAATTTCATATGCCATTAAAAGAGTGTCGTAACTAGTATTAAAGTTGAAGCGAACGTACGATCGAGTGTACAATAACTTCTCACGGGATCACCTCATCAACAACATCGTATTGAGAAAGTCCGTCGCCGCGTCGTATCCAGTCGTGCCGGAATCGGTTCGGACGGACTTTTTCCAACCGAGTGGAAAACCTCTCGCGCGCATGAAATCGTGTTCCCACGCATGCGTTTCCTCGTTCTCTCAGTTATTAGCTCAGGGAGACCCGTCACTACTACTATTCTAATGGTTTCCTCGATATATTTGTGTTGCACAATCGAGGTTAATTATAAGTGTGATCTTACGAACCACGAAGACATTACGACACTCTTGCACGTTATAAAAACAACATGTAACTCAAATGGCGGCGCAGAAAAGTGTCTTTGTGAGAATTATTATAAAACTTTTCGTAGATTACTCCCAGCGGAAGGCAGCAAAGCGAGTGTACATATTTTACATAATATATGCCCGGCCTTATTTAGCGTAACCCAAAGAGAATAAGCCCTCGCGCCTTCTACCTGCGCAAAACACGTAAAGTCCATTACAGCGCTGTGTTTACCCTCGATGCGCTATTGACGTCCCTAGCCCCATTCTGGTGATAAATGTTTGTGTTTAGGTCTTATTTTTTGGCCAACTGGTGTTTGTATACAGTAGCTTCAAAATTAAGAGAAATTGTTACAGAACTTCTGTTGGTATTTTTTTTCCCATTACATAGACATTCATGACTAGCTTAATATTGTGTATGTTAGACTGACCGTAGTCCCATAAGCGGTAGATGCGGCACGTGCTGCGCCCCGGCCTCGCTGCACCACTCGGGGTACGAACGCCGGAACTCCGCGAAGTCACCTGTGAACACAGCACATTGTTATTGAGACAGATACAGCTAAGGTCAATGCATTTTAATTATTTTAAGAGAATACAGAAAAAATATGGATATTTGATACGTCATTCAATAAGTTTCTCGGACTAGTCACCGCATCTGAGATATCCTGGTACAATCTATTATCTAGTACTCCTTTCCAAAGTTTTTAACAAAAACCGAATGTCGAAATTGCATTTGCGGAGTTTCGTGATTTCTGAGGTAAATTTTGACAGTCATTTGAATGTAGTGAATGGATTCTCCGTTACTACTTTTTATTGCTGTAAAAATATTTTGGTCTTATAATAGAGATGAAACATCTAATTTGCCATTCATAATTCATTCATTTATCTATTCACTACTTCTCATACACGTGGTTAGTGATTATGCAACTAACCTTTGTGAAGGACATCGTAAAGATAAAAGATATAATTAGTAACTATTACTCTATTACAATATTGAATCATAAATTAATACTTAATCGTCACATCAAATCTGTCACTTTATAGAGTATCATATCAATATTATTATATTTTGTTAGAGTTTCTCTTGAGTTGGCATCGAATTACCCCCTTCTTTACTAACTGCTTGTAAATTCGTTAATTAACTAAATCAATTCAAATGTAGTTATCAAAGCAAAGTGCAAAAAATACAAATCTCAATGCAAGACTTTAATTTACTCAAAAGACATCAATTATTACGATTCAATCGGTATTTTTTTGCACAAAACAGAGCGCCGGTAATTCAATTAAAATTTAATTCATTCAATGATTATTCAGTCTATTAATATAGATTCATTCAGTAGGTATGATGCACGTTTGACATACTGCTGAGGTCTTTTATCCGCCGACAGCACAGGGAGTGTCGGGGTAATAATTTCAATTTAATAGGTTATGGCACTTTTTTTTCCTATTATTCAATGAACAACATGTTCGCTTTTATTGTCAAGGTCTTTCAAACGTTTTCCTGACAAGGAGGTGTTAAAACTTTATAACCTCGTAGGTGCATTTATTTGCAAAAAAAATGCATAAAATTAATCGATAATTGAACTAAAAAGAACACTTCAAAGCGGGGATGACCAGCAAATCCTTGAAACTTCTCTAAGCGTTAAGACATTTAGTTGGAAACTTAGTAATAAAAAATATCGGGATTGCTCTAGAGTTCTGTCTTATGTAATAGCTGTTCCTGGCATTACTGTTTCCAACACAGTGTAGTCTCGAGACAGGTGCGTCAAAGCGGCGACAACGCAGCGTTTCCGTCGCGTTCGGCCGCTTCCTGTCGTCCGTTGCTCAGCCTACAATTGTGATGCTAATATCGCTCCCATTATGTCAGTCACATTCCTTTAAGAGATACGTATATTATCCAATATTCAAGACACCTATTCTATATCCTTTTAAAATATATTTTAAAACTGTAAATTAACTTGATTCGACAAGTACCTAAGTATTTAGGCGGTGTTAAGAAACAGGTGTGTATGTTTAAATATTATTTAGTTTCGACTGAACTGAATTAAAATTGCTAGGCAATGGTTCATTTTCTATGCGTCAAATAAAATGTAAGTCAAAAGTGTCATGCCCACCGCAAGGAAGTTGATAATTCGATACAATATTAGTTAAATAGTGTTATATTCTTTCTAAAGGTTAGAGGTGACATTCCGGTACCTGACAGTGATTAGCAGTGTATCCAAGTTTATGGTTCTTGTTGACATTTAAAAATTTAGACAGAGGGCCGGGAGCATTGTATAATAAATATTGTCGTTTTTTAAGATATTTTTATGGTGCTAACAAACAGCAACTAAATCAAGTTTCATCGAAAGATTTGAGTGTCCCTATTTAACATTTCCATAACAAAAATGGGCTATTAGGTAGGCTGCAGGCCCAGCAGGCAGGCTGGCTTCACGCAGCCGCGCGGGCGCGGGGCGCGCCGGGTGAGCGGGGCAGGCGGCGGCGGCATCGATCCGGTGACTCATAGCGGCCCATTCATCCGCCGCTCTCAATGAACACGTCGTACCCTCCACCACGTCTGAGCCTCCCCCCCTCCTACTTTCCACGCGCGTCCTCGGTAGCAAGGACTCCATAAAATTCGCCCCTCACCGCGTAAATCCAATCCTTCAGCCCGCTACACCCACACAATATAAACGTGATCGCTTCGCACACATTTAGCACCCACTCTTGACCGCCCACCGATTGCCGAACAAAGTTTACCAAAAATGTAATTTTGACGTAATTTGAACAGACAAAAATTGTACAAGGTTTCGAGGCAGCGTGGCCGAAGACCTTGACGAGGGTAAAAAATCATGCAAATACGTTGGAAAATATAAGTATGTAGTATGAAAACATACGCATGGCACATTAGGAGTGTGCATGGTGTCGGCACGCGGGGAGGCGGTGGCGTGCGGCGTGGGAGGCAGGTGCGGGAGGCCTTGGCCCGGCGCGCGGCCCGCGTCCTTCCAGCTACGTTTATCAACAACCTTGTGCGATTTAAACCACGCACTACATCATTACCGAGTCTTGTGGACTATTCATTACCTATTCTAAATACAGTTCCCATAATCAAGTAATACACACATACTGGTTTGTGTTATTAATCAAAAGCCTTACAAGTCCTTCATTTAAATTCGTTAACAGCCTGATATAATCATAATAGGACCGTACAAAATGTAACGTTATTACGTCAGCAAGTCTCTATAGGGGGTTATGTGGGCGGCGGGTATTTCACTTCATCTTAGATAGTATAAGGAATAACCTTTATGTTTGCAACGAACCATAACGTGTTTTAAAAGCGAAAGCATATTGTCTTTAATAATATCTGACATCTTTAAATAGACTTTAATCAAGCCTGTTGGAACAATTTGAACCAATTTACTAAGGTTGGTGGGCGACAATATGATTGCACATCGGCCTCTATTGACTGTTTTCAAGTTGGGTCAATTAAATCCATTCACAATGAATGCGGCATCAAGTCTTGTTAAATAAACGACTTAGACATTTTAACCTTCTGGCATAGTAGTCAAACCTAGTCAAATACACCTGAAGAAGCTTATAAAGCGCCACATTCTGGGAACATGATACAAGCTCGTTACCTGCGCTGCATACGTCGTTATTAATAGTTAATTTTAGAGTTTCGTGTAAAGAAAACAATGAAGGAATAACATGGTAATAAATAAATAATAACGCTCGGCCAGGTTCTGGGAATGTAGCTGACTGACGTCACTCCATACGATTTGATTCAGTTTCTGAGAATCGACGAGATGGGAGGTTTGGATTTCAAGGCGTAATCACGAAAATAGATATTTTCGTTGTACTTATAAAAATGTATGTGTACTATAGCAATTAACCTAACATCCCACGCGCGTCTAGTTGAATAACTATACAATAAGGATTGTTATCAAGTTATTTCATGTTTATATTTTTGAAGTAAAATAATGTAAACCATCATTTGTATTTTTGTGGTTCTAATTTATAAATGTAGACAACTAATTTCACAATGGTGTAACATTAAATATAGTACAAAACCTAGAAATTATTAACAAATCACAAACTAAGAAATAAAGATACCAAAATATAGATATTTAGATTAAGGTTCTGAAATATAGATTGATAAAAATAAATAACTTAGGCGTCATCAAATTGATAAGGGGATTACCATTGGTTCTAGAAAGTAGTATTTAAAAACAGCAATGCTAGTTTGTGCATGGTTATCATGTAATAAAACTCGCTGGTCTAAAGTTATAGGAAGGCACAGTAGCATGTGACTACTGTAACCCATGGAAAAAACAAAAATGAACAGTTAAATTAAAACTGACTACCGGAGAATATTACAAATTCATGATGTCATATTAATTTCCTGTTTGTGGATTTTAGTAAGTGCCTTCATAAACCGACGTAATAAATATTATAAATGGGTAGTAGGTATAAGTTGCACTAATTGACTGTCGGCTCGATTTCCACCCGATAATGAGTGCGGCGCCGACGTCGCCCGGCCGCCAGATAATGTTCCTGATAATCGTATCAGTATAACGTATCGGTACCTATCACACAGCTACATGCGCTGCACCCGACCTCACGTACTATATTATAACCACATAATACAACAATAAACACTTTGTACAATCAAAAGAAGGTACATGTCTACCATAAATTGTATTCAAATGAACACGAACGTTTACAAATTGATGACCTTTAACGTGCTTTTACGGCGTAACAAGTTACATTTTTTTTATTTAGATTCACTGTAGCGGAGCCAGACATAAAATCAGAATACAATACACAGCACAAAATAGTAATCCTCGGATTGGACATTACATCAGCACATAAAAACTGTCAATGCCAATGTCACGCCTTCCAGTGTACTTGTTTATACACACTGCGCTCCATTCACCATTTTACGCTATACATTTATCAATGATATCCTATTCATTAATATAGTCTCCAATCGCTTATCAAGGCATTCGAACAGGTTTACTTATAGCAACACTTTATAATAACAGTTGACAATAAACGACTAACACATTCCGCAGTTGTTCCCATACGGATAAGTTTATATTCCAGCGCAATTAATTTTTATGAGATCCCGCTTCCCTTTCACATTTGGTTTTCCTCAAGCCATATAATATTCGCGCAGGCCGTCCACTCTGGCCAGATGCACACCATTTCCTCTATGATTATAATGTTAAGCCCCAAAAAGTTTACATTCAAAGCAGAGCTCACAACATCCTGTTGTTCGCAAGCACGTGCCGTTTATTTTACGGCCGAGCATTCATTATCAACACTCTTCAAGCGGCCAATTCTCTGTCCAATTTAGATCAGAGAAATATGAATTACATACATGACAATGCTGATTAATAATTTACTTCCGGCTAGAATTGGTGATGAATGGTATTAAAGAATTACGCTTAGTTGCAGTACGTGATGTTTAGCGAAGACAAATTAGATTCGTCATATATTTTATCTATCACCTGTCTTGTCATAAAGTTGTTAACGTCCGTTTTATTGCTTGTGCTAGTATATTAATTTTACAAATATATAGTTGAAATTGACAGGACGTGAGTAAAACGGGAACTTATTAATAAAATTGCGGCGCTCTTCCGTCGGACGAAGACCGAAGCAGTAGCTCAACTCATCCGGTCTGTTTGATCATCCAGTTTATATATCTCATAATTTATTATAATCTAACTGATTCAGATGTTAAAATTAAAAATATTTATTTTAAGATAGAATTTTGATTTTTTTTATACGATAGAACACTATCATGGATTTGTAATACAAAAAATATAGTAGAGGTATTGACATTTGGGTTTTTGTGTATAAAATGCACATAGAAATAAACAATAATCAAGTTGTTCCCCTTATGGAATTTTTTGTCTGTGTATTGTCCATATATTTTTATCTTTCTTTCTATACAAGCGAGGAGTTAGTGTCGCAAGTTATTAGGTTTTGTCATAAATCAAATAAAAATAGTCATTACTCAATAATAATAAAAAAAAAATTAGTTTCACATTTAAAACGGAATTAATTGAACGGTCGACAAAATAACATAGAGTCGTTAGAAACAGGCGCATTTGAGACTGTGTTGGTGATTATAATCTATCGTCTCGCATTGAGGAGCACAATAAGTAGTCGACTTCCTCTCCCACGTTTGGAGTAGCGGATGCCTCGACTTGCGACCTCCGGCATGCCTCTTACGCCCCTCACACATATTAAAACTAAAGCAGTTCAAAGACGTTTCGTCGAATCTGATACCATAACTACCGGTTATGCAGTAAAAGCGGACGTTTTCCTACTTTTGTCGTCGTTTGCGAAATACCTCGAACTATTTACAACTAATGAGAGAGATGTAGTGTTATCTTGTTAATGCCATCACTTACAAGATTTTGTAGTACTAAGCCTAATGTTAAAATGCCGTGCATCAAATTGTCATAGAATGTCTTCGGCGCGAATTTCATAAGCTGACTGCGGTGCTTTCAAAATATCTATCTGATCTATACATAGGTACATACAGATAGCTAGCAAGCAGTTTTTGTCAATGAATGTTATGAAACGGTTGCTTGGCGTGGCAACCGGTATTACGTGTGTAGGTACCACTAAGTTAAGCAATCATTTACTGAATGAATATCGTCATGAGAATGATGGGTACATAACTATATTTACGACATTTTATAATGATCGTATGGAATACATCTTAAGCTCTTTTATTTATTTTCAGTTAGTTTTTAGTAAGTTGAATTTGTTTCATTGTTTGTAAACAATTATAATTTCTTATTTTTTTATCTATTGTAAACCTATCCAAAAGTAAACCTGTAATCTTCTCCAGGTCTCTAAAAATAATTCTTAAATTAATATATTTGAAGTATAAAGAAAACAATGTAGTTTTAACTTAAATAGGCTAGTTGAGCTTAAAATAGCCAACTACATGAGTTGCTAAACACACATGAACATGTATACTGTACACATTTGTGAACGGGCCCTGAATAAGTTATTAACCACTGGGGAGTCTTGATCCAATGAGTTAACAAACATTTCAGACTAAATTTTCTATAACACATACATAAGGATAGAAATTCTGTAAATGCCATGAACTAGAAATTAATATATAGGCGGTAAAGCTTGGATTGTATGTATTTACTAATCATACATTTCAAGTATACTAATATAAATTGTTCGATTTCTTGGGGTACAACATAGTGTACCGCAGCATGACTAAAATGGATAAAATTTGTTTACAAGTACTTACAACTACATTTTTGGTCAATAAAATAACATGTCGATATTCGTTGTTATTTTATCAATCGTATAGTTCATAGGTCCATGTTGTATAGTTGGCTTTCATTAAACTTGTCACCATAATTAAAAACCAAAACAGTCTCATACATTGATGTAAAGGTATGTTTTTATGCAGAGCAAGAAAATTATGAAACCTATTTAGTCTTAAGCCCATTACAAGGCCAGTGTTTCTGTGTTTTAGCAAGCAAAAAAAGAAACGCTGGAGACAACTTTATTGGGACTTAAGTTATGTATGTAATTTGTAGTTAATGCAATGATCATACAAATGTAAACAGTACATGTACAGTAAGTAATTATTAATATTTAAATATTCAACAACACAGCTTAATCTATGGCATTTTGAGGAATATAATAGTACAGGGAGTGACCATGTTAGAGTTCAGTACCATCTTGGGCACAAAGGTCATGGCCTATAAGACCTGTACCTAGCTACCAAGTCAGGATAGAGTATTTCAACAGTAGGTGGTTCAACTTTGTAAGATTGATGAATACCAAGTCTGACTATTTAACGTAATGAGGTGCGGCATGGTGATGTTACCTTCAAGGCAGACGACCTGCACGCCATCTTGCTTCAGCCTCCGCAGCAGGATCCCGTGCACCGAGTCCGGGTCCCGAGGAACTCCGTCCCCGTACAACACGAATATGCCCCGCGTACGGCAATGCGTAATCCTCGCCTTAAGCTCTTTACACTGCACTGTGGACACGAGCTCGATCTTGCCCGCTGCCAACCGTCGCAGCATTATACTGGGTATCGAGAAATTCACTGCGGAACGGATGTGAGATATTGAATACTCGTTCGAACCGCGACAATCTATCAGAACAGTATCCCTTTCGTCGGAGCGCAACTTCGCCAGTAACCACTCCTTCGACACCAGGTCGCATTCGCATTCCGAGTCTGTAGGCATATTGTAATTACAACGTTCTCTGTTTACACGAACCCTTTGCGACTTACAATCGCCTGTTGCACTAATACATGTAAATCGTATAAATTGAGTTCATAAACACCGACATAATTACATTCACTAGTTATTACAAATCGTAACAAATTAAATCTTTTATAAACAGATGAAAGCCATTTAATATAAACACAACAGTAATCAACCGTCCTCCGCGAGCGAGCCAGGCGCCAGACGGCGAAGCAAAACGCAACAACGAACGATCGCAGACCGAACGAACGATTTCCTCCAACAAGGGCGAGGGGGGAGGGTGACGAGGTGAGGGACGGGACAACAGTACGTAGTTTCGAACGAGTCGGTTAGAATGAATATTTTGATATTCCAACTAAATATAATAAAGCATTCTATTCACAATGGAATATCTAAGTGATATGAAAGAATTGAAATAATCTGAGGACCAAGCATACAAAGCAGTGTTAATAGATTTAAGGTGTTCAGATATCAGAATATTAACGTAGTACATGTTTGAAGAAAATACTTTTTTTTTACGTTTGTTGTTTCAAGTATATAAGTTCTAACCAAGTTGAAGCCTTAGCCTTGTAGTTTGAAAGTGATTTCTTAGCTATACCTTTGTGGTAGTTAGTTTATCCCTTAAAGATTCAAATTATTATAGTTAAATAATTAATAAATCTCTGTAATGAATGTGCGGCTTTACATTACTTTGTAAAAAAGCTAAAAAATATTTATACTATGAATTATAAGAAAGCGTAAACTTTAATTATACAAAAGAATAACATGTTTTTCCTTCAGTAAAGAGTAAATTATAATTCGTATTGATTTTTGGCAAAAACCTGCAGAAATCGTATCCACTGTCCATAGTAAATTTTACCATAGACAGAGGAATGTTATTCATTTGAGCCGTGAAACTGTCAGCGAAATTGAATCCTTTGCTTGCAATCTCACAAGGGCCCGGGATTTTACTAGCTTTTAAGTTCAAATTTACTGCTATTTGCGCGTAATTTTTAACTTTTGAATGAATGGTGCAGTTATTGTTCAATAATAATTACAAACATTGAAAACCAGCAGCTATCGTAATGGAAGAATTATACGATGATTTGGATAACTACAACGAAGTGAACTGTCTTCAGGAGGTAGATTTAGCGCCAAAACCGCTTGTCAAAATTCCAAATAAATGTCTAATATTTATTACTTAATTTAACCCATTGTGTCGTGTACAGCGATGTTATATTTTATGAATCTATTAACAATTTCTTAAACGAATCATATGTTTTTTTACAGCTAAGGACTGAAAACACTGAACTGAAAGTAAAGCTTGAAGAACATGCTACTGCCATGGAGAAACTTCAAAAAGTAATTTGCCTTACTTATATCCTTTAAAATTTATGTATTAGTGCTAGGATAACTTCTTTTATCACATGGACTAACCATGTGATAAAAAGAAGTTATTAACATTAAGGATATGTGTCAATTAACTATGCATATGTTATTTAGATCTACTGCCGAAAGAAAAAAAAGATAGATGCTTCCATTTCGTAATTTTCTGTACTAAACAACAAATATTGGTAGCAATTTTGTTTTACATCATTGTGTCTAAAATGTAATAGTATAAGGAATAGGATCTGATGTTTAAGTATCATACCAATATATTATGCTATGCCAAGTGAAGTACATGAGCCATGAATGCATGGCACATTGATATTGTAGCAAATATTGCAGGACTATGATACCCTGGCCTCCGAGTTTAAGCAACTTGAAAACAACTACTCATCCCTCTTGAAAACAGCTCGTTCAGAGATTGAGAGGAAGACGCAAAGGATAACCCAACTCAATAAGGAGTATGTATAACAGTTAAAAATATGCAGAACAAAATAATAAATAATAGTAAAAGTATTAACCTATTTTGTAATTTTTAGAAAGGACATGATGATAATAAATGCTGTTCAAAAGGGGGTTAATATAAAAAGACATTTTAATAAAGTCCCTCAAGGTCCGGATCCAAACAAAATGCCTACTGAAAAACCCGCAGGGCATGAAGTTAAGGAAGGCTTGAAGACTAAGAATATTGAAGCTAAAAATGAAAGGTAACAATGAAATTAAGTTATGATTCTCTCAAATCTCTTTACTTTGATGTTGTAGGTCAGGAAAGTGAACTTTAATGTTAACTTGCCCTTTTAAAAAAATATTAAATGTGATGATATGGCTAAGCCCCTGAGAAAACACTTGCTCTCTGAGCACAGCCTCTTTTGCTGTCTGCACTCTGAGGGTGCAGAGGAGTTTTTACCTAGCTACTCTATGTTTATCTTGGTGCATAATAAATTTCATAATCAGTGATATACCCAAAATATAGTGTGGTGCGCCATAAGAGGCATACCTGCAATTGGTTTTCCATCTCTCTTGTAGATATTTTTATTATTATGGTATTTTATTTATTTATTTCTGCTTCTTAAACAAATAATGTACAATGTAGTACCAGTAACCAGTTAACCATAGGGTGCTGCAGAAAAAAACAAGAAATGGGTGCATAATAAATTAAATAGTTTATTTTGCTGGTACAATTATTATATAGAGTAGGGAAATAGAGTGGTATATATTCAAAATTATGTAGGCTATATTGGTATTATCTTCAGTTAGGTTATAGGGAAGGTGCATAACTACAATATTTGCTGAATACTTAAAAGTCTAAACCTGGTAACCAAGAAAGAACTAGTAGTCTTCTGTTAGTTTGAGTATAACTCAATGTAAGACTTATTTATAATGGTTACTAAAAACACATTTTGTAAGCATGAACTGTGAAATTTCAACATCACTTTTGATGTTGTAATGTATGGTAAAAATGCAACAAGTAGAAATACAATACAATTCACATATTGGCTTCTAATACACTGTATAAATTAACAGATCTGCATTCAAATTAAAGAAATTACATATAACCCATTGTGAGTTACATCCCACATTTAAGGTTATATAAAAATGTTGGCTATGAATTCTCACATGTATAATGCTGATACAAATGGATGGATTGTATTATATTGCAATGCTTGTGGTATTGTTGTTACATAATACTGTAACAATGCTCTCTCATATAGCTATTGCCTGTGCCTTCATCCGCGCTAGCTATAACTGCAAAAAAATTATCTTCTATGATGAGTCGGTTAAAAAGCCTATTTGCTATCCATCCAGGGTATCAGCTAAATCCTTACCAAATCTAAACAAAATTGATCCAACCATTTTAGCATGCAAGAGTAAATAATATCTATCCACCATCGCATTTATGATATAAGTATGTTGTATGGAATTTGAGATGTCTGTTTATGCATGCAGTCATAACTGATATATGCATAAAAATAAATCTCATCTGCACCTTCTCTTTTTTTCTAGTCTATATAGATTTCATTTTGTTTTAAAACAAAGCACTGCAATCCTAAGGACCTTACTTGTTTATACAATGTTAAAAAAAGTATTTCTTCATTTCAGTCGTGAAGCACAGTCTAAAGACAATGTTCCTGTTTTGAAACCAAGCAATAAAAGTGATTGTCATAAACCCAAAGAAAACCCGATATATCACAAGTCTGAACATCCTGCTGTTGCTAGCAGTATTAGGGACAGAAGGAAGTCTACACCAGCTGTTCCGTAAGTACAGATAACAATCATACATAATGTATTATTAATATATTGGTATGTGAAGTCATAATACAAAGGTTCTTGTTTTTCAGAATGCCTTATGACAAGTTCAGTTCTGAAGAAGAATTTGATCAAAATAATCCAGCCAAAAGTAACAGAGATATCCCTTCTAGTTCTAAGTTTGACAGAAGAAATTCTAATAGATATGATAGACCTAGCAATAGATCAGAAACATCTAGCTTAGATGATAGAAACTTAAACTACCGCGAATCTTCTAGAAATTATCAGGATTATAACAAAGATTCAGGTTACAAAGGGGGCAGACCGAGCAGGCAATATGACATACCACACCATGACAAAAACTCTTATAAGCGTAGAGACAAATATGATAGTTCTTCAAGGCATAGGAAGCATTATAGTCCGGAACGGGGCCCAAGGGGATCTCAAAAAGATTTTAAAGATGATTACGCTAGGCACGAACATGACAGGTATAGGACTCCAGAAAGCCCTACACGTGAGCCCTTCAACCGATATCATCAACGGAATGAAGATCGTCATTCAAATTTTGATAGACACGCCCACGACTATGACAAACATAGGTCTAGTTATGAACAAAGATCCGCACCGAAACATAGAATGTCAACTGATTATGATGAGCCACATAGTAAGAGACTGAGAACTGAGAATTTTGGTAATCCAGATGTACATTTCAAAGAAGACCATCACAAGCCTCACCATAGCCATGACTCACAGCGCGCATCCGCGTTCTCACCGGACGAGTACGACAATCGGCATGCTACCTGCCAGTCACCAGATTACGAACATTTTGATTCTGCTGTGACAAATCCTAAAGGTAACTTACATGTATAAGTTATAAATCACATTGTTTTTATTGTGGTAGTTTTGTTAACCTCGATACCAGAATGCCTATTTTACGCAGTGAGCATGTTACATAGAGTAAGCCTGATCAAGAAAACGAAACACAAGCAACACACAGTATTCACTTCTACAAGTATTTATTTATAACTTTGCAGAGATTATGGCCTCAGCTGCAACACCTCTGGATGACCCGCGAGTAACCAGCAAAAAATATGTAATAAAAAAAGAAAATGGTAAAGAGGTTCTATTGACAGCAGTAGGCAGAAACGTAGATATAAAACCAATTGATAAGATTGGGTGGAAATTTGAAGCAGTTGATGTCCCTGTTGCTTTAGTACGCCGACCGTCACAATGCAGCGAAGGACTTGTTAAGGACATCAATTGCTTATCACATGACTCAGTAGAATCGGGTGAGATATGCTTCGATTCTGATAACGAAAGAAGTGAAAGGAATAAAGCAAAAGAAGTCTACCATACTGAAAACGACACCAAAATTAGTTCAAAGCAAGACACCAACCTCGATAAGTCTGAGAAACCCATTGCTAAGTACAAAATTCCAAAAGTTGGACAAAGTAATAAAAAAGCTGACGCCAAATTAAATGTACCTGTTATTGAAGTAGATGAAAATGCAGCTAAAAGCAAGAATGTTGTTGATAAAGTTGTAATTGTCGATAGCTCCAAAAAAGTCACTGACAAACCGGAATATAAACATAAAAATATTTCGAGTAATAAAGTTAAAAATCATAAATCTGATGAAGATGAGTCTCAGAAGCAGGTATTAAACAATACACTCACTGCAAAAATAGCAATTGTTGCTGATGATTTAGAGTTAAGTGATGAAAATAGCGATAATGTTGACACTCACAAACTGGTCACGGAAAAGAAACATATCAAAGAGCAGTTAAAGATAAATAAAACTAAGAAGGATGAATCTAAAAACAAAATATCTAATAACACTAATTCCCAACTAGATAAAGTTACGGAAACTATCAGTGAAGCTGTCCAAGTGCCTGTGCACGAAAAGTCTAAGGAATCTGACAGCGTCAAGAAACAACATAGTAAAAAGAAAAGATCGAAGTCCAAGGATAGTTCGTCGAAGGATGTAGTTAAACATACAGATGAAATGCCAGAAAGTGAAAAGAAATCAAAAACAAAAAAAGATAAAGACAGCAATGAAAGTCACAATAAGTTCAGTGAGTTATTTGGTGATAGTAGCAGTTTAATGACACCGGAGGACTTAGGAATACCATCCTATCTACCTATTTGTGAAAATGCACTTGATATGAAAATCGATGAGATGATAGATGCAAATACTCATCCAACGTCTATCTGTCCAGATGTTAAGTCTAAAACAAATGATCCCGCTGAACAGATTATTACACCCAAGGAAGTTAGGAAAGAAAATAAAATTCGAGATGTTTTACGAAAATCGAATACAGAAGAAAAGGAAGTTAGTGAAAAAGGACATCCTAGTTATTCAAAAGGTATGATATCTCTTGATATGTACAAAAATTTGAACTCTGAAACTGATGCAAATGAACCAGGTGTCGTACAAACTGTTATTATTTCAAAAGGATTGCAACAGCAGTATGACGATAGTAATGCAGCTATTATGGAAACACCAGCGAGTGTTGCACCTCTATACGATACTAATCGGAATGGTCCTGATAGCAATCGGATACAAGCTACCATAAGTTTCAAAAAGCAGGATATGAAGGCTTTGGCCACATCAACACCTCATAAAGAATTGACTGATTTTAAAATCGGTACTGAGTCTGCTATAAAAGATTTTACGAACAATTCGAATAATAATCTTGTGAAAAGCCCAGATTCAGGTGCGCAAACTATAAACCAGTTGCAACCAACTGTGGACACCCAGGACGCGCCCGATGTGAGGATATTTGTCAAACGACGTCGTAAAGTGGTGAAACAAGCGCCCGTGACTTAAGGACAATACTGTCTAGCTATAGGAGTAAAATTATAAGAAGATGCCATGATTTGCTATGCAATCGCGCTATGTAGCGGTAGATAGTTGGTGTTTTGAAGCAATACATGGACAATTACAGAGGAATTTGAGATGTATACTAATTAAGTACTTAATTATATTGTTAATAATGCCATTACGCAATGTATAGAGGTACATAGTCTATGTGATGTGTAAACCTTATGAATGTATCTTTTATTCTTTTTTTGCGGAAAATCTCTGATATCAGGTATCCCTTATTTTCTTAATAAAAAGCATTGTTTTATTCCCATAACAGTCTTTATTTTCCTTATGAATTATAGTAAATTGTATTTACATATTTTCTATTGTCTATCTATAGGATACGTTGGAAAGTATGATTTACACTTAAACTTAAAGAAATTTGTACATAATAATAATTAAATTATACAAAACAATTAATTTCCATATCAACTTAAAATTATTTACATTAAACAACGCAAGTCTTTTAAAAATAATATTATTTTTAAGTCAACATCTTTATACACTATTACAAGATCGGCCGGCTCACGAACTGCGGTCTATTCGTGCCGAAGGAATGTTAGGCCAAATATTCTCTGTCAATGCTTTACCCGCCATGTGTTATTCCACACATATTAGTCATAACTAATTCACTATCTAACGAGTTATTTTTATATTGCCCATGTAGTGACGGCGGAACACTAATGCTTCTCTTTATTGCTTATACAGTTTAGTCAACATTGTGTACCAGTAAATTTGATTATTCAGCACCTTAGATCATTCAGTTATCACAATTGTTTAAAATTTAATTGTCTGTGGATTATAAAACCGGGCTAAATAATTTAAAATAACTTATGAATCTCTCATGAAACTCATCATAATCCGAATATCTAACAGAACGTCAAACCCTGGGCTCCTTACTTTGCGATATGACAAGGATCGAACCTGCACATAATTGAGATTACGGGAAGTTCATGCCGTCGCTCCGACGCGACCGTTCACGCGGGGGGAGCCGCGGGCGAGCTATCACCTGTGCGGGGGACGGTCGGGAGCGCTCACTACATGTAGTCGCAGGGCGTGCGGGAGTTGGACAGCGTGCCGATGATGTTGTTGGCGGTGGGGATGTCGTCGTTGCGCGAGGCGGAGGCGCTGGCGGCGGCGGACAGCGCGGCGGAGGCGGCGGAGGGGCGCTTGCCGAGCTTCTTGATGACGGCGGGCAGCGCCTCGCAGTCGGCGGGCGGCGCCACGTGCTGGTAGCACACGGCCGACGCGTGCCCCGACCGCACCGACGTCAGCGCCGTGCCGCTGCTCCACGTGTTCGTGGCCGGGTCGTACACCTCCACTATGTCCAGGAACGACGTGCCGTCATACCCGCCTGGGAACAATAACCATTGTCATAAGTCAAAAAGCAAAGTTAATCATCTCTACATACATCATACAATATTTTTTCCGGGTAAAATGAGATTTTATTAATAAGACAAATCAAATAGCTGTCCTATATCTACAATTTCTTCCCTTGCGCTCTTTTTGTAAAAGTCATGAAAAAAGAGGTCAGGATCAAAATTTCTCGCTTGCTAAATCATTAAATTTATTCTTGGTACTTACCGAGTGCGTATAGTTTGTTGTCGAGTACTGTGAGCGAGAGTGCAGACCGCGCGATGTGTACGGGCGCTACGAGCTCCCAGGTGTCGCGCTCCGTGTCGTAGCGCTCGACGGACGCGAGCTGCTGCGAGCCGTCGTAGCCGCCCACCACGTAGATGTACTGGTTCATTGCTGCTACGCCTGTAACAACATTACATTAGTATTCGTAATCGATAAATAGTAATTTAATTAGGTGAATATTAGAAGGGTTTTTGTAGCTTTCATATACAGGTCAAGAAATTGAATAGGTACGATCTGAAATTCTGAGAAGACTTGTCAAATCACAAGAGTATTTACCTGCTCCACTTCTAGCAATATTCATGGGCGCGACGTCATTCCAACAATTATTTTCTGGATGGTAGCACTCGACGGACGCGATACGACTCGCGCCGTCGAACCCGCCGACCGCGTACAGCAGCCGGTTGACCACGACCACGCCCACGCCCAACCGTGCGCAACCCATCGACGCTACTGACGTCCACGCGTCGTGCTCGGGGTCGTAACTACAAAATAATACAATAATTGATTAATTGAATCGAATAAAAAAAAAATATTTTTTTTTGTTCTCCAGTATAGAAAACGTTCGAATATTTTGTTAAATATTAAAATTACAGTTAAAAGTTAATGTAGTATTGTTAGCCTAGATGCGCAGGAGTTGAGTTTAATGCTTACCATTCTACTGATTTGTGATATTCTGAGCCGGCTGAACCGCCGACTGCGTATAATAGTCCATCCATTACTGCAACGCCTACCTGTAGAAAAAAGAAGAGAAAAATTAATATCAAATAATCAAAATTAGTACACCGTATTTTTGTGAAAGTTGCCACACGCAATAACACTCATCGATATCTTGTTTGACGTACTTCAAAGCATCACATCATTTTTCTCTCTATTATAAAAATCCTTAATGTTCATATTAAGTGATATATTTAATATTAACCCTGTGTCTGGGCGTGGACATGGGGCTGCAGGGCCGCCAGTGCTCGGTGGCGGGGTTGTACACGTCCACCCAGTCGCTGTCGTACGACGAGCCCGGCGAGGTGTTGCGACCGCCCACCGCGTAGAACAGGCCCTGAGGGAGGAAGAATAGGTTAGTATTGAGCTCATTTACGTTGTAGACGAGTTATGAAGTTATGTGCTCATGATTAAAGATTAAAATGAATAATCGCATAATAAATATCAAATTAAAGGTGAGGATCGAAACCGCAAAGCGTTTATGTCAGTGTTTTTTTTTGTCCTGACATTCAACTAGAATGTCGCATCTTGAATTAAATATTGGCCAAGAAGGTAATACAATACATCGAAGGTTTTCATACCGCATTGTAACCTTCACTATTCACTATTGCCAAAACTTAAATCAACAGCTCAGTATAAACGTAATTTACCTTTAAAAACGCAGCGCCGAGCCCTGACCGCGGCACAGTGAGCCTCGGCAGTGTGGTCCAGCAGTTGTCGTCCAGGTTGAAGGCCTCGAACAGGTCGATGGAGTGCCTGAAGTAGCCTCCCGCCACGTATATGATGCGCGGTGTGTTCGGCCTTCGCTCCTTTACAACGGGCTTCTTGTGTAACGTGAGATCCTGGAATATTTCGTAACATTATTAGTTAGGCGTAAGGATGGTTTGATTTCTAAGCAATGCAGCATCTATGGGCCAAGGGTGTTGAATCGCATTACAATAGTAAGAATGAAATCAATGGGATTATGACATTTCTCGTAGACAAGTGACGTGACTTTACCATGTCAGTTCAATACGTCAATTTAATTAGGGTAGTTTTTGCAGGTAACAAAATCTTCAGCTAGGGTCTCGCAGAGCATGCGCGAGCGATCCCATGACGCTGGCTTAGGTAGTAGAAGGGGCCGGGGGTGTTTTTAGTCGGTGGGAGTTCGATATATCCCCACGCCGTGCCCTCGACGTGGGTTGAAGTCATTAGCGTTTCACCATGGATAATAAAATACTTCTGAAGGTCTTATTTACCTTAAATATTTTCGCGAGGTACTCTCTGCAGGCGGGGACTTTCTTGAGCACGGTGCACGTGCTCATCTGCTCTTTGAGGAAGCTCGGCGTGAGGTACTGGCATCTGACGGCTTGCAGGATGTGCTCCATGCGCGGATGTCGCCTGTCCTCGTCGTATTTCACCTGGAAACACAATATCTTTGTTAGAACAGGAACCATTTTATGAAAATTTTTCGAAAGTAAGATGTTGTAGCTATAGTAGCCACCGTTTTGTTACGGAGTCTGTTTTTTTAAGAATTTTGGAAGTCCTAAATAGGTTGCTGTATGGCGTCCAGTCTACTATTTATCAAGTGTCATCCACCACCGGGCCATATATCGACTCATACCCGGTCTACAGGAAACAGGGTTCAATTTTACTATAAGGAATAGAGATCACCCCACTAGCATCTGTTCTTGCTGCGAGATTTATTGTTTCAAAGCAGTCTAATAATAACAACATCAATTATTGTAGATAAACATGTTGCCCAAATAGTAACATTACCTACCAGCGTTCTTTAGATTAGGTAAATACTACGTCACAGATTAAATGAGAGCTTAAATGATTGCACAATGCCCACAGCGCAGCACATGTTATGATTACATGACAATATACATCAATTTGATGACTTCTAAGTGAACTGGCGAAAGCTTTGGGCTCTCTAAATCATTGATATTTCGGTATTTGGCTACAATACGATAAGTATAATGATTTGCCAATGAAGTCTGAAGCGTGTATGCTTATTGCTTAATCATTGGTTTTGTTATACTACTGTTCGAAAAAGGAGAGCAATGTGCTCAGGGTTCATCTACATGTGTATGCTAGTATGTGAGGTTTCTAGTTCCTGAAGAGTGGTTTGGAAATAACTACTTGTTGCCCTACTACACTATAAAACCCTCTTCAAAAATCATTGTTTTAAAATTACTTTTTTAATAATAATCATACCAAAGCCACAGGCTATCTATCCTTCACCCGTATTTAAACCCGAATACTGTCGAGTCATTTGAATATTGTGTGCTAGGTGCTGCCTGATAACAAACCGCATCCACCGCTAATACACAATCAAATAATAATCTTATAACTAATCTTTATACCCACACCTTCATTAGCAAAACATGACTTTACAAAATGTACCAAGATAACACATGTTTAAATGAAAATATATTTGTTCGCAAAACTAAATATCACGTTTAGTTTTTATAGGTACGGACTACGGCGTATCTGCTTATTGGTTATGTATTGTAAGATAACATAATGTATTATAACCCCAGTAGGTAATCTCGTGATTGGAAAGTCCATCACATTAGAATGCGTCTTAAGAAACCCACTACGTGATAAATATCTGTAGGTAATCTGAAATTCAAAACAACACCGCACCTAAATACAATAAAGTTTCAATTGTTATGGTGAGTAGAGTTTTCTTCGAAACAATAAATTTATTTTTTCTCAGCGATAAACTGATAATGAAAGCGAGTGTCATGGCTTTGCACTATATATCAGCTATGTAAGAATTCTGCGATAAGATAAAGGCATTACTATCGTGTTACATCCATACACGTAGGTACCTAAATTTACTATTTTCGCGGTCATTGCTCTACAATATTTTAAACTACATGCATCAATCTCACTAACTTTATAAATCTCAACCATCTATGTACAGAATGAAAGGAACAAAGAGAATAATCACATTAACCTAGCAGTCAATAGAAAATAAACGACTTATATTATGCAAAATGGTATAGGTGATACATCGGATGACGAAAGAATTTAACAAGATTCCATAGGTACATGAAGTCCAAACCATATCATTGGGAATTTGTCTAGGAAAATAGTAGTAATTACTTCAAATTGGAAAATCCTGTTTGGTCAGTCATATTAACATAAGATCTCTTGATAATATCAAAAACAAAAACAGGAAACATTTCTAATAAGTATGTAGAAAAACCAAATTAGCTGAATAATTGTATAATGAAAATTATAATGTATTACATTATTATGAAGCACATTTACGAGTTATTTGATTTATTGACTAGACAAACGACCGTTAGGTATAATTACATTGTTATTGTTCAATTTACGTTTAGTTGAGGTGATGTAACAGGCCCGGGGATATTTACATATTACAATTTGTGCTTTGCAGAATGACACACTAAAATATATATGAACAAGATTTGTGATTTTAATTATTACAGCGTTCTACGGACTACTAGGCAACTGTTTCTCGTATAAAGAGGCTTAGAGAAAATTACTATAATTTTAAACAGAAATTGTACGTATGTACAATTTCTGTTTAAACAAATGAAACAAATATATTATTTTATAATACTAGTTGCTGTCACATTTATTGTGCGTAGAAACGTGTGAAAAAAATAAAACGCTACGCTGAGCTTTAAGTACAATCCATTCCTCATTAATTATTACATATTTAAAAATATCATTCCTATTCAATCCAAGGCTTTAAATGCCGCAATTTTTGTAAACATTTTCGTCATTTCAATCTCGTTTAGAATCGCGTCAAACATCAACAGGGATATAAAGTGATTCGCTATGAGTTGTGCATTTGTTTTGAGATATCAACGGATGTAGTTAAACACTCATCGTCACAATTTAGTAGGTAACTACTGAAATATTCTGAGAAACAGTTATCGCGTTAATGTATCATTTAAATATGTCACATCAGTGTTTAAGAGAATTTATTTTTTAGCTTGCGTCATTAAGTTGTTATTATGGGGACTTAATGTCTTACCTACTTTAAAAGCTCATAATTTTTTTTCAAGTACGATTTTGTAAATAAAACCTTCAAGATAGAGCTACTAAACTATGTGTCAATAGCAATGGCATTAATAATCAGATGAGTAGTTCCGATAATTATGGTCTCCAATCTTACAAACATAATTGACAAATTTTGTTTATTAGTACAAGTAGATTGTTGATAAAATAATTATAGCTGAGGTTGAAAAGGTTAATTGATTGTCTATTTGTAATCTTTAAGTGAAGAAATACTAACAACTCTACATTTGTGTAACTACTATAACATAACTCGATTCTATATCATAAACTGGCTGTTAACCATAGATCAGGATAATTGGAACAAAGGAAATCTTTACCCTGCAGTAGGACACTACTAATGGCTGGTAATATACCCAATAATTACGTAGTTCAAGTATAGTTACTTACCCAACTTAAGACAGCGTTGTAGACCTCTCGCTCTTCCCTGACGTTGAGCTCGTCTTTACGAATCATGCAGATCAACTCCTGCGGCGTTAACTGTAAGAACTCTTCTTCTTGGCACACCTGGAAGATAAAGATTTTCATTATACCAGATTATTCCATTTTGATAAATTTGTAAATACAAATTGGCTGTTTTGTTTGTCAAAAGTTCGTCAAATAAAATGATCTTTATCTTTATCGTTGAACTATCGTCACGTATTTATCCAAATTTAAGTGTAAGAAAATGTTTGATTTCTTTATTAAGGTGTGTACACCCATTACAAATACGTTCTAAAGATTTTAAATATCAAATTTTATACAAGTGTACCAAGCTATACAAAGCATTAACTTTATACTTCAATGAAACACCCAACGAAAAACACATCGGTAAAAAAGTCATTCAAATCGAAACTCTCAATATCAGGCGATATAAATAGAAGTAGCGTGTCATTGTTGAAGCTATATTTCTAAGTAAATGTATATGTAGAGATATCGATATCGGTTCTTCCCCAATTTTAATGGACCAGATAATTTTAGTCACGAATATCATGATTTCTCTTAGTGACTAAGCTAGAATACAAGTTAAATATAGTTACTGTTTGTTGATCTAAGATTTTAATTTACATACATGTTATGTAAATTAAAGACTAAGGTGGAGTAAAGAGTTATAAAAATTAAATAATTTGTAACATTATGCAATGTATTAACCAACATAGTAATTTGTTTCATAATGTTTATTACTTTAACGGAAATTCTGTTATCAGCATTTTAATCTCTGATAGTATATGGTTGAATGCCGCAATTCTGCTTGCCGATGTGGCACTGTGTCTGATTCTTAGTGTCAAGCTACGCATCCGGTAATTAACGATTACGATAGCGTGATATAGCTAAGATAATATTTGTTATAATTATATTATCCTCACGAAATACTGCGAAAATGTGACGACTTGTATGACGACACGACTTAGGAAGACTCAGAATCTATTACATTTAATTGGATAGAATCATAAATTGCAGAATAACCCGAAATGTATGATTAAGGCGGAGTGTGAACGTATCTCAGAGAGCTTAACAGCTGTTGTTTACGGGAAACACTAACTATTGGTAATAGAAGCATTAGTAGGTTTTCCGAAATATATATTTACAGTTACAAATGTAGCTTGACTCATGCCCAAAGAACTTGTAGTGACATAAATTTAAACACTCGTCTTACGTAAGACTGACGTCTTTGTATGGAAACAACGGATGACTCATATTCATTTGATCTAAATCATATATCCATAAAAGGCTTGTATGATAGGAATTCTCAGTATGGGACCATAAAAATATTCCAAATTACAATCTCTCATATTGTGGGTTTTACTCGGCTGATTACACATCAGCAAAAATAATTATGAAAATAAATATCTTGTTTAGATTTCGCTATCAGATGACGTTAATAAAAAGCTGCGTAGTGTACAATCAGGTTTATTGCTTTGAAATGATGTTATCATAGTCCAAGAGACATGGCCACGGTGACGACTGCATCTATTGTCTCACTAATTGAGTCACGATTCACTTTCCTGTAATATTATCGTTACGGACAAACCGTAAACTAACTAGTCGTAAACTATTTTCTATGCGAAAACTCAGAGTAAGCCCCTGATTTTCCTGTATAAAAACGAATGTAGAGATCCTTGATTCTCTGATTACGTTACTACGATACCTAGTGTATAGCGCTAGATAAAAAAAGAACAGCGTAGTTTATAGAATGATAATATAATCGAATGATTCGAGTATTTGTTGTGTCGATTTAATTTATAGATACTATGTTAATGATAGATATTAAATAGTCTTAGGTTGTTTAATAAACAACGAGCTACTAAGTGACGTGTAATTATTTGCTTAGACTTAGCAATTTAAGCAGATTGTCATGGCGCAATGACTATTAAATATTTCTATTTATCTGTTAAATTATAATGTGATAATTATTAAATAAAAAAACGATTGCAGCGCTTTTTTATAGCTTGAATTTTGTCAGTGTCTTTTTTACAATTTTTATTGTAAATATCAAATAAATCTTAATATTTATATACCTGATGTAATCAAGGATTGTTTATGGTAATCAACATTTGTCTATTAAAGATTAAAGTCTATCGTAACATCATACTATCTCGTAATTAGTAAGACTTATCAGAATGCCAATTTATATAACAAATACAAAGTACATTCTATAAACTGGGTTTTGCGAAAATATATTTTGCTATTGAGTACATAAGGAAAATAAACATACACGCTCAAAAATGAAAATGTGTCTACGAACTGAATGTTTGCGCGATATCATAATCACAACTCATGATACGAAATGATAAATATATTTACATACATAAACCGCTGATAATCTGTCTATTGCAATTGGTACTGCAATGACTTGCTTTGTAGTTCAAAGTCACGACGAAAACAATGATGTCTGGCTTGTTGCTAACCGGATTGTAAACCAAAAAAATGTTAATTATCCAGTATATCCTGTCAGTTTAATCAAATTTGCATAATATATCTGATAATTAATGGATACTTAAAACTTATCATAGATACTTCTATCGAACAATCGTATCGCGCTTTCAAAGAATTTTACTGACCTATTCCTATACTCTACATTTACAGAAAGGTCAGTTTTCATTACAAAAACAATTTTATTACTTTCAAGAATAAGGTATATTTTTGTTTATCGAGTCAGGGACGGCCAGGGAAAGGCTCCCGTGATGGTAAGCTTATACACTGGTCTCAGTCAAGAACATATGTACACTATAAGAACCGTTAATCCTAATACACTATGGGTCTTACATGAGAGTAATGCTCTTTCCGTATCAGCTCGGAAATACCAAAGCCGCCAGTTGATTACACAAAGTAGGTGCGAGATTAGAGTTCACATACCTGCGTGAAATGCCTTTCGATGAACTGGTTGGCTTTCTTCTTGAGGTCGACGCAGCCGTGTTGTTCCGCGAAGTTGGCGATGCCGATGGCGTTGGAGGGGTCCAGCTGGCGCTCCAGGAACGCGCAGCACGCGTCAATCACGTTCGATATCTGTCGCAACAAAGCTAAATTAAGTGTAGATTGCTAAAGTTTACCAAACTTCACTAGATGGAGTATAGCTCATTCAGAACTTGTGACGAAAGGTAAACATGTATTTTTATAGAGTAAACCTTTTTTAATAGAAAATATAAAATTTGTAATGCTCAAAATTGTTGGGTGCATTGATTTTGTTTGCGATTTGTCCCGTTTGCCTGAACAAAGCGTATGAAAACTGTTTTCATGGTATTGTAACAAACGTCATTTCATTAATTATAATATAATATCACTATAGAAAGCTGAATCATGCCAACGTTTTTTTTGAGCAAATATAATGGAATAACTTCTATACGGCGATACATATACAAGACTAGGCATATCTCAGTCAGCAACAGTGTAAATGTTCTGACCGAGTAGGTAAGTTTAAAATATTGTTCAGTAAGACTGTACAGTCATGAGCAAAAACATGTAAACGCGACCAAACCGTTTCCGTAGATATGTTATGCGAAAATTCTGAAGTTGTTATGAATATGCTTGTTTTGTAAACTAAACACAAAATGTTTAATTTGAACGAAAATTTTATAATTTTATTAAATATTTGACTAGGACTTAAACTTCAATTGTTTATTTGAGTAGACATGTTTTTGCTCGTAACTGTACATGGGAATTTACAGAGTATTGCGATAACCACAAATACATGAAACTGTCACATCACAATTACTGGCAGTTTATACGAATGTTCGTCATTGTGCACAGCTGCGATCAAAATGATCTATCTGTTTTCTGATTGGTGTTTTTTTTCTGAGAATAGCTTGAGGCTAAGAAGTATGAACTTAGTAAGTTCATCGATTATAGATTCTTTTTTGTTTATATGCAAACACATCAATAAAAAAGGTTTTATTTTTAGTACTAAAACCGGTTTTGGTGAAGATTAGTTTAATTAAGCTTGTCAGGGGATTTGTAACTCAAATATTACTTCAATAAAGTTGTAATCTAACTAAGTGTCTCACATGTCGCCGTTTGGTCTCATGTGACAGACTTTATCGTGGAACATAGCAACTTCTGTTAGGGGCATCTTATGTCACTTTTGTGGCTTATACTTGACATACACCGAATACCTACACACACAAGACAGTTCTTTGTATTTAGTGCAATTTACCTATGTTTATGTGGATAGTCCCTAGTAGAGGGACAGTTTAGTAAGCTGTAGGGTAATAGTATCCTATGTGGCTTATACTTGACATACACCGAATACCTACATACATAAGACAGTTCTCTGTACATAGTGCAATTCACCTTCGTTTTTGTGGGTAGTACCTAGTAGAGGGACAGTTTAGGCAAGTAAAGTGTAGGGTAATATATAATATAACTTACTTGGAACATAGTGGCAGCAGGCAGGAGTTGGCAGACCGTGATCTCCGTGATGCGGATCTTGCCGGTGTAGAGGAAGTACACGAGCCACGCGATGGCGGAGGGACACACGCCCTGGAGCCGGACGCGGGACATCTCGCACTCCTTTAGGCCGCTTGTGAACATTGCCTGGGGGTAGGAATATTAATTAGATTTGTCCTTTTCTTATTCTAGGAATGTTGTTGGTCAATCAATCTGTCTAGTTCTTGGCTTCATCGTAGATTAGAAACTAAGTTTGCTAACCAAATGACCAACGAGGTAAATAACTAATGGACTAAGTAGGTGTGACCACTACAAATTTATTAAACACCGTAGATACGACGTTAAGTTGTTGTTTAAGACGTTATTGTAGGTCCAGAAGAATTGTCTCCGAGAATTTTGAGTTGATCTAATTTTTTGGTACATTATACAACTTTTAAAACAAACATATGCGAGGATGAACCCCGGGACGTCACGCAGTCTAGCCAGGAAACCTTTACATCTGCACACACCAGTATCATTCTATTTGCAATTTCTGAATACTTCATTTGATGCATTCGATGCAAGAATGTCGTGACGGAATGTAGTTAAATGCGGGGTTTCCTCAAGACATTTTCCTTTACCATCAATCAAACAGTACCAGATTTATGATAAAAAAAGTCACTTTGCTTAGTACCAGACTGAGGTTGAACCACTTGAACAGTGTCAACGGATTCGGTCATTGACCCACTAGGCTGGCTTGACACTCCAGATCACATACTTAATGTAAATGAACTATAAGTCTGTGTACACGACCACGTGTTTAAATATTGTCATATTTTATTTAATTTTCAATTTCCTAGGGTTCATCGTTCCCTTAAAACAGGGTTACACGTTTTTTAAGAAACGTGTAATGTAGGACATTTCTCGCTTCATATTTATAAGTAGCAACAACTCTTCCATGCTTGATATGAAAACCAGATAATCTCGTGGACTTTGTAGTTTGTAAGTGTATACTCTCGCTATAAAATTAGATAATGTTGTAGACTATGAAAGTTATGACTCCTTCAGGAAAGATTCGTGCCGATATCCACGTGAGCAAGCAGTGTACCGTCCAAAAGGCCAATGTTTGATATGTGATATCTGTCAAAATTCATGATAACAATTATCACTTATTCGCATTCAAGCTATCATCGGATCCGATGAATTTTTTGACGTTTGTTTATTTTGCCATATCTACAAAAAAGTTTTTAATTAAAAGAAGATGCACAACGATAAGATAATTCAGTGTTTACAATATCCTCCATAGGTAGGTTAGCAACTTATTAAATATTTATTACGAGTGAATGACTAAGCACACATCCTGCCAAGCTCGTTCACTCACGAATGTTATTGGGTTACATAAACCTGTGAGATAACCTTCAAACGCTCATTCTAATGTCCTGCGACTTATTTTATGAATAAATATTATTCTGTTACGATGACTTGCATATATTTGATTGCGTGCGATAAACAATATAATCTGATAACGCGACGGTCGCTTCGAATTTGTACGAACCTTTGATTCTGGGGATACAAAACCTTTTCCAATCATCTGATGACGACGTATGTTACACCATTTACACCCATGTAACTGTACACACCTCTATTCTATTATCTTTCCTGTCCATTCAAACGCAGTGTAGCAGATATCAGAGATAAAACTGGAGTTGTTGATTTCGCTGATGTAACTATGGTGTACAATAAAGTACATCAAAATATATTGTTGCACCATGTTGTGTGACTCGGCGAAGCCTATCGAATAGTTTACATCGAAGTATTTGTAACCCACTTGGTGTTGCGATAAGGGGATTAAAGGTACTCACTTTGAAGTAGGGACTTCCCGCAGCCAGGACGACTTTGTGAACGTGGAAGAGTTCGTTGCCGACCTCCAGCACGACGTCAGTCAGCATGTGATGTGATCGCATCGTGAACATCATCTGGAAACATAACATGCATTGTTACTCAGCTATAATCATTAGCATCTGTGCCAGTACTGTGAATTGTTAAAGCTTTTGCTTTTGCCGTTGTGGGAGTGAGTTACCGCTATGCACAATGTAGCGCGCCATCTCGCTCCTACAATGACAACAGTCCAGCTTTAAGCTTTTGTAGTATCGGCGCTGAGCCTGAGGTGACACGATGATTGTTAAGTATCGTACGTTTGATATAACAACACGCATGAATATGCAATATATTCTGTTTATTCAGTTTGTTATCATTTATACACAAAGGTTATTTTTAGTAAATGGGGCCCCTTTATAGAGTTCACGGTATTGTATGGAAAGTCATATCGACTACTAGAGAGTCGAGTTAACCCACATTTAACCCTTAGCCACCTAACGTGTATTTTAGTACCAAAACCACCTAACGTCGGTCACGGTGACCGCTTGCGTATACATGCGTTAAAAATCTTTAAAAAGTGATAAATTTGCAAAAATCAAAAGTACATCATGTTTTTCAGTTGTTTTTATTTCAAATTGTTTTAACGAATTCATGAAACTAATAGTTTTTACTTTTTCTTCTTATTAATATAAGTTGGCTTACAAAATATTTTAACAAATTATAGGCTTTTAATTAGGCTGAGATCGAAGCAAAACCAATCAAATAAACTATTTAGTTCTTAATTATTTTAGAAACCTAAATATTTAACCTCTTATATAAAATTATCATTAGCACAATTAAATCACAATCATTACAAAATCACAGCCCCCAACATTTTAAATTTTTCAAATCTGTTTCTACTCATTATGCATCGATAAACCTCTCTTCCTGTGCCATCTGTGCTGCACCAACATGTATAATGTATGAGATTTTCATTGAAAATTGCGGTATAGTACATACCGATAAAACTCTTTAGCTCTATTACTTTCTAGGTCTTGAACATACGTTTGAATTTGATAGTTAGGTCTTATCTTTCTAATTTTTTCGTTTGTATGCTTAACAATTTCTTCTAACATATCATCAGTCAAAAATAACCGCCATATATCGAAAGGCGTTGTATTTCTGTTCAAAATGCCTGTGAAGTTCCTATTTAGTTCTGGAGGTTAAATAATAATGATGTGCCGCAAAGTCCTGGATCGCGAAACTGGCGGTTGAGACGAGCAACGGAATCGGTTTTTTTCGAAATAGTTTCGGTATCTTGCCAAAGGAATATCATCATCGGAATATACATCATCAATTGGCAGATCATCATGATCGTCATCGTCAATTATCTCGTCAACATCGATTTCAGAGTCTGATTGATACTCAACATCAATGACGTGGTCTAACGGTACATCTTCTACGTCATTGCAATCTTCATTTGGTAATTCCGGCACATCTCTTTAACCCTCGGAATCTCAGTTACACTCTTCTAACCATCTGCTGATATTTTGATCACGTACAGACATGATAAACCTAAAAAATCTCAATAAAATATCAACACTAAAACTAACGTAACAACCTAACGTCGGTCACCATGACCGCTTTTGCAATATATTTACCTGAATTTCTTCAATGCGCGTACGTATTGCTTGGTCGAGTGCAGAGAGCAAACAGGAGAGGGAGAGGAAAAAGTACGTAGAGTTACAAGCGTGTGGCCCGCGTAATAACGGAAATATTTGAAAAAATATATCGTGTGGAGTCACTGTGACCGACGTTAGGTGGTTAAGGGTTAAAAATGCTTAACTTTAGGGATAGGTAACCAAAATAATGCCTTCCCTTGCTTTCTAGTAGTATCTTCATAACAAAAATGTTCTATCAAGCGCTGATAACTAATATTGCTTGTCGGATTTCCTGTGAGGACTTTAGACAAAGAAAATGTGATATTTACATTGTTTACATACATGTATCCTTCAAACACAAATTATCGTGCGGATCTAGGCGTGTAATCTTGCACGTACGACCGTCAACTACAAAGTCAAGGTTCAGAACTTACGACATTGACCAGTTTGTTGAACGTTTTTGTCAATCAATCCATTATGATAATAAAATAATAACTATATTGTGCTAAATCATTGGTGATCATGCTGACAGTAGTGGCAGAATAATGTAGAGGCCAGTGCTTAGTTGTGGGTAATTTCGGCTTAGTGTGATGAACTCATTAGTCATAGTCATTGCAAGGGTCACGTAGTTCACAGTCATCATACTTACTACATTATAGGTGAACATACACTTATCTGGGGCGTACGCGTTGCACGAAACGAATTTTAGAATTCTGTTAAGTATATGAACTCATAAAATATCGCAAACTTTCCCGCGTTGAATTTTTCGAATAAGTGCGTGAGTTTCAAAAGTTTGTTTCCTTCGACTTTTAGGTCGTGTTTAGCTCAAATAAGTGTGAACCTTTAACACTCTATAACAGTGTGAGCGTTTTAAGGTAACGAAATATTACATATAAACACATCAATGTGATCTGAAAAACTTTTATTTGTTTTTTTTTTTTAATGGAGTCCAAAAATTTGAGTAATTTGCTATGGCCTTCTGTATTCGAGCAATAATTATAAAGATGGATAAAACAGAAGTACATAGAGCAGTGCGAAAAACTTCATGGTATTGATATCATACTTTGTACTGAGGTCTAATGTAAACTCATTATTGAATAATACAAGTGAATATTATGTCAATACTGTTCACTTGATGACTGCACGTATACACGAGTGGTACAGGCTATCACGCCATCACGTGTCAGGGGTTCGAACCCCGCGATGGACACAAGTCCCTCGCGATACAAAGATTAAATTCCTTAGTGCAGGAGTCGCCTTAAAAAAATACTTATTAGGTGTGATGACAGGGTACAAAAAGTATATCGAATATGTCTTATCTTAGCTTTCTTAAGCCTGATTCTAAATTTGATCAATTGCTTTGACGTATTGGAGTGGTGGCTTGTGACGTAACGACAGAGCAAAAAATATAACAAGTAGTGACGTCACGCGATATTTCCTAGAGCTGTATCTTGATTGATGAATATTTCATGTGTGGAAAAGGACAAAAATATGTTACATCAAATGTTATTAGTACGACTACCCGATTACAAGCAAAAAAGACAATTTCAAGCTATAACAATTTGAACATAGCGAGAAGTACAACGCTGGGATACTTGAAACACATTTATTAGGTACCTATATCGTTAACTATTGAAGTAGAAGAAAACTTAACATTGATAGCGGGGTCAACGCACAGTTTTTATTAACATGACTCAGCTTAAAGCACATGAATTTTAATTAAACACGATACCAAATAACCTAACTATAACATATACATTACACAAATATACAGCTACATAATTTACACAGCTATACAATAATATGTAACAAGTTATTATGTATAGGTAGGTTGATAAAAATATGCTTTGTCATAGCGTCGTGCGAAACTGCGATAAGTACCCACGTAAGCACCAATATGTTTATTTATTGGCTTTCCGTAGGTATTCCGTTCTTAATATTCTACGTTTTAAGACATTTTAGTAAGGCGGTAAATTCAGGGTCGTTTACGGCTAGTTCTACTACTATACCACTCGGCAATTGCAATAAATTACAAAACTACGACTTAAAATAACTCGTAATGTAAATTTGCTCGTAATTTCCGCTAGAGGCGCTGTTCGTCAAGAAATTAATGCAACGAAGCAGTAATATCATTTTTTCATAAATTGTCCAAACTCAGATTAAAGTACATTGACCCAGATCCGATTCATTTAGAGATATTTGAATATTTTTTTTGGTAGTCTTCGAATGTAATGATAGACAATTTTCCACACAGACTAATCATAGTTCGCGGTGAATCCCCGGTTAACATTGGTTTTATGGCGTATTAGAAAAAATGACGATGACTATGAGTTTTAGCGGTTAAAAATATCTTAAATTAAAACAAACATGTATTCAAATACTTGGCTCCATCAACGTTCTAGCAGTTTTATAACGTAGCACATTTAAAATGTAAATTTTATAACTTTGGGAAATAAGTAATTTTCAATATCACAAGGTTTGTATGTATGACCTACATTTGATCTGAGTCCAACAAACAATTTAATATAATAAAATCATCAAATATAGTACTTATTGTATTAGACATACTTTTATTGGTTAACGTTAGCCACCATTTATTTACACCATTACTTCTGAATGCATAAACCTATTTGATATTTATCTAAGCCAAACGCGTTGAACGACACGAATTTTAGATTTCTGTATATAAAATCTCATGGATCGTCCGAATACCGTGTATGTTCCACGCAAGGGTAGTTAAGTTAGTTTAATTTCTAAGTTATCTGCATATAGTTCATATAGTATTAAACGTCATAAAATGATATTTAGCTTAATAAAGTTCAACAGCTATTGTGTATTATAAGGTTGTCTCCGCTCTATTTTTTTCTAGTCACCTATTGAATAGTATATCCGCCTTATTTATAAAACAGTTTAGTCATTCAAACATAATTATATACAAAAAAATCACTACAAATGTTACGACAATCACTGTATTTTTAGAGTTCAGTAACTCTAAAGGAAAATTTGTCGACTGTCAAGATTTTATTTTCAAGAATGTGCAGAAGAGGACGTTGAGATTAATTAGGAATCAAAGCCTATACTAGACGAAGTAACCTAGCGAAAGGTATAATGGAATGATTGGCAGGTTTCATCACAGTTTATGGTGCTACGGAACCCTTAGTCTAAAAGTCCGTCTCGCATTTCACAGCACTTATACATATAATTATCATTAAAAGCACGTGATCGCAAGCATTCGCAAAGGTTTAACAATAAGAAACTAAATTGTGCGGTTACGCCTGAAACAATCAGTATGTATAACTATTCAGTTATTCCTAATTTAATACGAAGCACAGTGTAAAATCTTCGTTTATCAAGTTAAATCGAAATTACTATCGGAATCTGGGAGCACAGATGTGTCCTATTGCATTTAGTAGGTACAGAGACATGAGGAACTGACTCTTGAATCAATGATCAAAGAATAAATAGATGAGTCATTAACATGACTTTTATTTAGGGCATGCTAATTACCTTTTATTTTGACCTTGAATAACAACAATTATATGTAAAGAGGTTTGTTGTTGAGCAAGTTATTTGCTAGACAACGTATTAACACATGATTTGACTTTTAAACCTTTTAAACCCTAAGATTCAAAGATTTGTGTTCATTGATGCAAATAAACGCGATCAATTGAAGTGTGCCTTGGGCTAGGTGATTAGCATTTACTAGCTAACTTTTTGATGCAAGGACTAAAAAAGAAAGAAAGAAGGAGTATGTAATTGGTAGAATCGGTCCTAGTACTTATTTTTACATTAAGATTTCTATTTTCTATTTACCTATGTTTTACAAATAATTAATTCTGATTCTAATTCTGAAACACTGCAATTCTCATTATTATATTTTGTCTAGGCTACTTGTCTTCGGCTATTAACCATAAACAACAATCTGAAATCGAACTTTTAAAACTTTTAACATTGGAATTTGGAACTGAGTTTTTATGTAACCGCCTCGTGGTCTCGTGACTTGATTGTTTTTACCATGGTTCGAACAGATAGCAGTAACGGTATAAGGAAACTGCTTCATCATTGGCCTCTAGCATCTATGACAGATGATTGAAACAGCAGCCGTGTTAATTTAGGAAACTGCTTAGGCGATAACATAATCTATTGCATCGCCATAATTGGTGACGAAAGGATTCCACAACGTGCGAACTGTCACGATGACGAAGCGGTTCTCTATAGTCGCGTGCTGCAAAGAAAAGTGGCCTACCAGTTACCATCACCCAGGGGCGTGCGCTCCATAGAGGCACAAAAGCAGTGCTTTACTTAAAATTTTCGAACATTTTAGATGACTTTGAGTCGAAACGTTCGTAATAGTAAATAATAATAAAAGTCGTTAATAGTAAATAAATGAATAAACAAAATGTAATAAGTTAAAAACGCCTAATATTTAGACAGCAACTACACACGTAACGTTTAACGATAAGCAGGCGGCCGCGGCGCTGCAAAATAATGCACCTAAACATTCAAGACAGGCGGCCGCTCGCCGCGTAAGCTAGGTTCGTATGTGCGTACCTATTTTGTCGTCCGTACACAGTTCGCTCACGCACACATCCATGAATATCTAAAGGCGCTAGCGTCGCAAGAACTACGGCCTTTATTTGACGTTCGGGGCTTCGGCAATCGTCGGGCGTAATCGGAAAACTTCGGAAGTAGTGCGACGAAATGTGATAGTCAGTTATCTAGTAGTAAATCAAATATGCTCTTTGTGCATTATCGTTTGGTAAGGTTTTACTTGTTTGAATTGCTAAAAAGTTTAGATTTTTGCGGGGGCCATATTACTTTTTTCATGTGTTGTGCATTGTTTACAATTTTGTTTGGACAGTATATTATTAGTTTTCTTAGAATATTTTATTTTAACATTTAAAAGTGTGTATTTTTAACAGTTAATTTCTAAGTTTCTATAATAATTGTAGTGATTCGCTTTAACCAGTTTTTTGGTGATTTTTACGAAATGTTATTTGATTGTGAGGTTTGTGTTAATAATGTGTGTTTATAAAAAATAACAAGTTCTTACAATTGTCTGTCAGTAAAAAGATTCAATTTTTTTCTAAAGATGTGTACACGAGTTACAACAAATTAATCGGAACCTAGAATATATGAAAATTTTAGCTGACTAGGTGAGTAGTTTATTAATTTAACAATTTATGTACACAAATAAATTAATAAAAGCATTTAAATAGGAAAGCGGTGTACAAAGGTACTATAATAAGGTAGTTATAATAATTTAGCTAATTTTTTACTCATTGTAGCAAACCATTTAACTTAAGTCAATAATAGTCACCACCGCCATCTATTATTTACGCCCAAAGTAACACCACAAACTGCCGTCTTGACATACTAGATGGCGCAGTCACGATGACGTCATATTCCTGAATCGCGGTGTTAAGATTCTCCTGCATTTAATGACCTCTGTCAAAATATTTAATCGTTACGTTAAGTTCCAAGATGCGCATTTATTAGTCACTTCCTAACAGGATGGGCAGTACGAATATTAAACTTTTTACCATGATCAAATTAGTATTCTAGGACTCCGCTGCATACCCAGTGTCATAATCCTGTGCACGCCACTGCCATCACCACTTTACACAGTTGTGGAAACGTGACACCGCTTCAAGCCTTGTAGTGTGCCATCTCGCTTGCACAACTGCAAATTTACTTTAGAATAGAAGTTATTGTTTCCAGTTATTATAGAAAACAGGAAAATAAACACTTAACATGGAGGCTATAATACCGAAAGCAAAAGGTTTGCCGTGGGTTTGGCTTTAAAAGGCGTTAGTAGGCTTGCTTGTTAATTGCATAAAATTTCACATTTATTGCGATATATTTGCTCAGGAACCTGCCTTCGCCGAGACACGTGCTCTATCGCAGAAGAGAAGCATTTCTGTACATTTGAGTGATTATAACACTTATCAAAATGAAATTGGAACATGAGATCTGTAATATTGACCCAAATACAAATGATTACTCTTTTGAATATTTTATTCTGTTCCTCTATTGAATTTCTAAACTAATAATCTAGCCTGTTGTGATACAGGTAAGTAATCGAATCGCACTAAATTGATTTTAATGCCGGTCATTGCCGGTTCATCATAATTTAAGTTTATTAATCGTGAGCACGTAAATTGGTTTAGTGATTTCTACATAGCATAATGACGGAGGAACTTGCACAGTTTACTCATAATGACGTTATCATATATTTTTTTCAGTGCTAACTAAGTAACAATAGACCTGTACATAAAAAAAAACCCTGCAAGTAAATGATTATCCATTCAAGAGTAGGAATAAGGCTAAGCGGGAAAAATGTTATCATATATTCAACGATTCAAAAAAGATCAGTATCATGTAAAATATGAAGAATAAATCACCGTAAATCACCTATTATCTTCGTTGTTAATGTTTAAAAGGTTTATTATTGGCTATAACTGAACGAACACAAAAGGACTTTAAACCCGGAAGTATTGCATACGGTATCTGCGACCTGCCATATCTAAATCCGAGAGTATGTCATGTAACTACAACAGTTTGAAGCACTGGTGAAATTATTTGAAATGGTTTATTCTGTAAATAGTATGAATGTTAACTCTTTTACCTGTCATTCTTTTAAATTATAAGCTCACTGCAATAGACATTTCCTAACTGGCTACCCTGAGAAGAAACGGCGAAACCAACTCAGGGGTGCTCAAACTTTTTTTGATTGCTGCCTGCTTTGAAAATAAATTAATATAACACACCACGGTAAGGATTTTGACGAAATCCTACATTTTCGCAAGGGGTCGTTATCGCCCCCTTTGAGAACCAAAGGTTTAAACAAATGTGTAAGTTTTGATAAGATAGTTATTCTTATTATTCTTTTAGCTTATAATCAATCAAAATGGTAATTATTTATCTAGTTGACATTAAACGACGGGGATTTTTTGGAATTCTTGCCTAGTCAATTTCTTCCTATAATCTCTTTACACAACATTCAAAGGAATTACAAATACTTGCGCAATTCTTTCGTGGATTATTTAATTGACAATGACCGAGGTTACGAGTATTACTTTTAGTTTTTACATTTATCAAGTACCTTAATCTTGACAGTAATTTATCACAAGTCATATTTATCTTTGATATTACATAAGAGTCAACTGTTAGGCAACGTCATACAAAAACCTCATAAAAAAAAATAGCAGTAAAATAAAGGACTCCAGCAGTTAGGTTAGTGCGGTACTAGGCCTATTAACATCATTTGTTTTGTAAACAAACCTTTGTGGACCGGAATAGGAAATAGTCATACTTAAAAAGGTTATACTCAGCGATGATTAATACGCAAGGGTCACGGCTTCAATTCGGTAACGAGTCAATAACCAGTGTTATTTTTATAGATGACCCCAGTTTGTTTTTGTAAATACATTTTTGTATATTGAGAAAAAGTATTACTCCTAAGATAGGATCTTTATGACCCAAAAAGAAAAAATAACTTATCTTGAGCTAGATAAGACAGTCTATATTTAAATTCAATACTTTCGCCTCTGTCATAATTGTCATATTTTGAGTTTTTTTTTTGCTGCATACATACAGACACATTGTTGGCCATATAGACAACAAGAAAAACATACTCTCTACAAAACCAAGTTATTGATAAAGTGAATGTTTACATTGCAAACTTTTTAGAGACAGTTGCCGTTCTACAAAAAGGATCTTGATTAAACAGTTACGAAACATGCTAAACAGTTACCTAGACGCTGACCTGTTACATTTTGGTGTGAACATTCGCATCTTGCTTGACAAGATAGTTGTATTAAACCCAGGTAGTTATTGAGGTAGGTATCTAACACATTACGAAAATTTTCACTTATTAGAACCTTGTCACCTGCCATTCTATTAGCCCATGGAAACATCAATACTTGTTCCATTCACGATGTAATTATCTTATTATACGGTCGGTATATTATTGTATATTTTCGGTAATATTCATTATAATAATACACAGTGACTGGCTCATTGTAAGTGAATCCATCATTTACGTAAAATAAATACATGTAACAAATATTTTTTGGCCCAGAGAGTATTCATAACAGTTGGAAAATTAACATACAAAACATTATGTATTGTCTCGAGGTCGTCAAAATATTAAAATTGGTTTTAGCATAGCCTGGGCCTCTGGCCTTAGTATTCGACGAGTTAATGCGTGGCCAATGACTCTCTCGATCTCTTGCCATATGAATAAAGAACCATAAATCTAACTTACAGAGAAATCTTAAACTTTCATAGAATCTCAAAGTAGTTTCTGTAAAATATACAACTGTTTACATCAACAGGGGTGTGTTTTTTTATTTGTTACTATAGCTGTTATCTAATCTCTGAGTTTACTATATTTTAAGCAGGTACTAGAAGCAGGGCAAATGTGAGATATCTCGGGAGAGCGTAACGTTACCTCTCACAGTTATATATTATTGCAGTTGTAGCAACCTAACAGCGCGCTACAGGAGCCTCTGCTTTTCGTGTTTTCTTCTACACGAGCGGAGTCTCTTCTACGACTGCAATAATATTACTTAAGGAGCCACAAGTCCTCAAAATACTGCAAGAATATTAGCTCACCTTCATGAAATCGCTAATATAGTTCCCCATACAGAATGTCATGTCCCCGATGTCGTTGGATCCTGTGCCGACGTCTCCTTCGAGGGACACGTCGCAGCTGATAGGGGGCATGTCGTCCAGCATGTTGCCTCGGGAAATATCTTCGTCCGTCTCCATACCTGCCACAAAGGAAACTAAATCAGAAATGAAAGAATCTTGGTAATTTTGTCAGAAATGTACAGGTAACTGTATATTCTGCAGTTGTAGAATTGTGACAATGCTCTAGAGCGGTGTTGTTTTAGGTAGTAAGCCAAAAGAGACAATTTACGACGGAAAAGTAAGGCACATTAAAGTGTTTAATTGTGAGGCTTTGACCACAAACAAACTTTCACTCCTTTGGTTTTTATTTTTTAAATATTGAGACTGAAAGCTACATAATTGACTACGGCGATTGCAAATTTAGCACACGTTGGTTAATTTAGGATGTCTTACATGACAAGCATATTTTACGGTATTTTTTCATGACAATGTTTAATGAGTTCCATTAGAGCTTATGTAAGTACTGCTACCGTGGAAGAGAGACGCCGATGCGTGTAGTGTGCCATCTCGCTTCCACAATGCCATCAATCCTGTTAAATTATCTTAGTACAAGCGCAAGGCAGCGATCTTCATTTACAGCTCGCAATAAATGCTTGCGTTAGTAAGTTTTTGCGGGACCTTTGTTTAAATACAATGGTACAGAAATAGTTCAGTAGTTTTTGGGATCATTTGAATTAAGACGCTACTTATATTTATGTAACGGTCAGTCTGTACCAAGGTTGTCCAACAGTTAATGGAAAGTATGCATCCAAGACCGTTTTTGGACCACACATTAGTATCCTTAATGTCATAATGGTAGAATAACAAGCTGCTCTTGCGGTTTGGCGGGCCAATTCAAATGTGTTGACGTATAATTTTAAATGCTTTGGCGGGCCACATTGAGACTCGCAGGCGTGGCCTCCTCCTTTGTCTATATAATATAATTTTTAGGTAGAATTGCTTATTTTCTTTTTTAATATAGATGAAATTGCAGACATTACTTCTTCTAACTGAAAAACAAGTAGTTCTAGTTCGGAATACTCTCAGAAGGTTTTTGGTTTCAACCCACGTCTTTGTCTAGCCAAACCTCGCTCGATCTTAGACTGTTGTTATTTACTTGCAACCTCGGTATCAGGCGAGTGCGTCACTGATAACGTGTGTTCAATGAATCACATTCATTGTTACAAAACACTTTTTTAAGTTTATCTATTCAAAAAAGTATGATTCTAGTATTTTTTTCTTGTTTGTTGCTTACCACGTTTAATCGCCTTAGTGAGAACTGATTAAAAATACCATAAATATTGAGCTTCTATACTGTATTTTGGTTTACAAGGTAATGCGTAAATATATGAGGAAGGGTGTGACCAGACCAGTGTTGTATTGCGACGTAGTTGTGATGATGTTGTTAATGATTTGTCTGATGATGAGTAAACTATTTAGAGCATAACTTATTTCAATTGACCCCAGTCATATGCATATCAGTTGTGTATATCGACAAACGTTACATCGTCTGGGCAAAATTTGTATAAATGTGTCAATTATTTTTAGGGACACACAATTTCCTTCCTGGGGAGAGTAGTTCATTTAATTGCGCAGAAGCAGTACTTCAAATACGTCAACACCTGTTTAAGCACGTCGCATATAACTAGAGTTTTACGCCTGTTAGGTGTTTTGGGTCGCCATCTTGGAGGATTGTAATTTCGTGCGTAGTCACTCTGAAGTTTGCAAAATATAGATATCACAGTACAATATCAACTGAAGCAAATGCGCAATAAATTAGTGAAGATAAATATAAATTAAAAATAATCAATTCGATTTCTGCTATTTTAGATACCTATATCAACAAATGAATGAACATTTTTTTATAAAAAATATATTAAAAATTACCCCGGTCGTGTAGACCGCCGCATCGAACATCGAAAACATTTGAGTCTAATTTCATTATATTAATACTTATTTTTCAGCACTTTCTTATAGGTTTGGTAACCCACGATATACCACTATTTCAATAATTTATTTTTCTTATATTCGAGATCAATATCACAACACTATAATATATCTCACTCACACAGCCACTTTCACCGATTACACAATAATAATATTTTTAAAGTTTGAGCGCACTGTTAAAACACATTATATTGTGTATGTATACGTCCTGAATGCAGTTGAACCTTCAGGAACTTTTTTAATACAAGTGACGCTCTGAGTGAATCGACAGGACCATCCGATCTAAACAGACGGAAAAACTAAAAGTTTGCTTGTCTGAGCCGCTGCGACGGCCGCGGTCATACCGACTCATGGTGACTCGGCAAAAACCCATATCGTATTTGAATAATGCCGAATAACAAAATTTGAAGTCAGTTGGTACATTAATTCGGTTGGGTCAGTCCATCTGTGACGAAAGAATATTCGAAATTATTTCTTTAGGAAGTTTAAGAAGACAACGTAAGTGTTTCATTTTGCTATCATATGTAATAGATGTTTGCTTACGACTGTGCTTAATTCGCTTATTTGGTACCCCTAGAAAGTGTGTTTTTGTATAAGGAAAATATTGTCCATAATTAAGGCATGGCTTTACCGTGAAAATGTATGGAGTTCTATAAGGAAAAGCAATATTAAATTTCTTAAAAATGTTTAAGCCGTTATTCCATGGGTGCCACGTTGGTCGCCACTCAGTACTCACCGGTTTGAGGTTAGGGTAAAAACGAAGAGTATTGGAAGTGTTACCGTCTAAACAAGACCGAAAACATAGTTTAACAAAATAACATTAAATTATTTAAAAAAAAACCATTAATAGCTGTTATTACTTGAAGATGATGAAACCACGCTTCTTGTGTAATTAGTTGACGCCGGTTGAGAGGCTGCATGCTACTAGTAACCTTAAAAAACGACCTAGATTTAGGTCTTATTCATTTCAAGATCAATGACTTACATACATTACGAATCACCCTTATGTCATCAACCGATATGATTGGCTTACACGCTGATTTTGATTACCCTAATCTCATAGATTTGCTGAGCATAGATTTGCACGGGTATGACGCATATTTTCCCTTAAATTTGTATTGTGAATCTTACTTTAAGCTTCGCATCGTGGCAAATCATTCCTTTTTATGCTAAATGCGAAATTGACTTTCTTACAATGATGGCAATCATTGCTGTAGTGATTTCTGACACGTCACCAAACTTTATCACAGAAAACCACGATAAAATAATAGGTAATGGTCTCAAGAGCTTTTTGTTATGAGTCATCATTGTAAATCATGAAATTGAGTCATTCAGTTAATTGACTAGATAACAGCTTTGTTTCAAGAGTCATCCAAAATTAGGTGGACAAAACCAGTGGACAGAACATTCTTACTATATCTTGACTTCAAAGATATGAGTTGAGTGACCGAAAGTTCAAATATGAAGGCGATTCAATTAAATTAAAGCTAGTTAGATACGTGTTTTTAGTTAGATTAATTTATTCAAATGTTTTTTGCCCTAGACATCGACCGTTTCGGTTGCATTAAGTTTGAGATGCTTTTTTGACCATCGTGCAGCGTCGTAAGATATTCTTTTCACTTTTAGGCTTTAGCTTGTCGTTCAGTGGAAAAATTGCGTTGTATAAAATGTATTGTTACAAAGCTGGATTTATAAAATAAAATTATAGATACCAATATACCCGAGAAAATTGTTATTTTTTGGTTAGCAGCCAATTAAAATATCACCGAATTTAAAAAGGGAAGCCATATTTGTCAGAAGTGTCTTATCAAATTTAAAAAGAGACGTTGGTAAACTAATCGTTAGATCAACAAATCAGTCTTTACTCACGGAATATGGGCTTAACCGATAAGCTTCGGGTAGCCAGGTACTCGGGATTAATACGTGTAAGTAGGTACAAGTAGGTACAGATGTACCTGTTCGAATGGGTGCTTGATTGCGTATGATGCTATAACACCAAACAACTACAATTTATAATTGGCCATAAATCGATATTTTTTATATAGCTATTAGATAAACTAATTGCTTTTGTCTTACAATAAACTATTAATGTACAGCAATTATATATCATACTTAGAGGCCGCAACTAGCCCATAAATATTTTACAACCGCGGGGCACATGCCTTCTTAGACCTTTGCTCTCTGCGGATTGGCCATCCTGGATTCCAATATTTGGAATCCTGGTTCCTCAAGATGTTTGACAGTCAGTTGTGCTCTTATTGTATTGAAGATAGTAAGTAGTAGGTACACACAACATTACACAAAACGAAATTCCATTGTCGGGTTTCTTTTCAATAAGCTTTGTTCGGTAAACTTAAGGAAACTTTCACTTTTCATGAACTTTAGAAACGAATCAAATGAGTTTAAGTTTGTACGTCAAAGCAATTAAAATACGGTCTTTTATTCAATTTGTTCCATGCATGACTCATCTACAAGTAACTTAAAAACTTATTATACTTCCCGTTACCAGGATTATCAAAATTTATACGAAACGTTACGTTTTCGAGGCCGATTCACACTTGTCTAGTTTTTGCTAGTTGAAATCGAATTGAAAACCGCATAAAACGCTTTGAATGTTTTAATGATAAATAGATAATGATGGTGAGACACGCGACCGATCTATCTCTTCTGCCATTCATCTTTTAGAAGCATACCGTTAAAGGTAAAAAAATGAGATTGCAAGTACATAAATGTTTGGTACTCCACGAAGCTTTGACACAAGGGACCTGTGCCTTTTTTTGCGGGGGGATACCTTCAAAAGGCGCCCTGCCTTATGTGGATTAATAAGACCGGGGAGTGTGGGATTTTGACTCAAAACTGCCCCGTTGGTCATCATCCGCACAAAGTGAGGGTCTCTGTTACCTCTTACAAGAACAACCCAGAAACCCTCTGTAAGGGACCTGTGCCTAGGCATCCTAATTCCAATAACATAGGATACTTTTGCATCGATAGCCAAAATCAACGCGGTCGTAGCCACTGCAATTACTAGTTACCAATACACTGTATTTTACATTTTTACAGTTAGGACATTCAGTGGTAGAAAGTAGATAATGAATAATTTGAGTAGATGGAATAGTAAGTAATAAACTAAGTACAAATAATGTACAGGGTGTTACATAATCCGAAGAAGATAAAAATTGCGATTTTGGAGATGAATTGTATAATGTACAAGTAGGTATATATTGCAGATTTCACGGATCACGTTTGCTTTTCCAAATAATACCAAAATACCAATTGCCCATAAGTTGTAAGGGCCCACAGATAAAATCGATATTTCGGATGGTCGTAAATTAGCGTCAGTAAGCTTTTTTTAGTAATGATCTAATGATTGTTTCAATTACGTATCTCATGATTCGTCTTATCGAACCAATCGTTCTAAAATGGGTTTTTTAATCATTTTATCACTTTGCTTTTCTAACATTATCTTGAAGGAAAATGCAACTAAATGTTAACATTCAGATTATGAAACAGGTGTCTTCCAAATCTCTTGAAACGTACAGTCAGTGATCAGTGATGTCATAGTCATATTCAGATATGAGAAGCCTACGTGACTAGTAAATGATAAAGATAGAAGCGTTTGGTACGCGTACAGGGAACCCGGGTTCAATAGAATTTAGGTTATAAAGAGAAATCGATGAATTTTATGCTGTCTTTTCTAACTTATATGAAGACAAGCGTGATTGATCGCCAATCACCGACGCGTTAAAAGACAGAGATTCAATTGTGAACGATATTATTTTAATGGAATAAATTTGATAATACGAATTAGATTTTCCATTTAGCGGGAAATCTATAGTAAATAGCGATGTGGTTAGTAGATTACTATTATTTACCTTACAACGTTTTTATATCGTTTTACGTAATTAAAGACTTATTTATTAACCGTTTCTAACCGTCTACTAGGTAAAGGCTTTTGTATCTTCCTTCTCTTTTAACAAAAAGTTTCGTGGGTCTGTAGTACACAGTTTTATCGAAGTTACTACGTTACTATTCAGTATATTATGTAGCCCGCGTGCTCGTATCGCCCACGCGTAGTACTGAAACCGAAGACGGCCTTGCGCGTAAGTTCACAATATCATTAACAACAACATTGGCAGTTTTGTTGAGTGTTAATTAATTGGAATTAGGAGATTTTACTCAGTATTTTAATATTTTTATGATAGTTACACTCCTTGTACCTAGTACGGGACTATGCAATACAAATGCACCCTTAAAAGAAGTAGCATAGCATTATATATCGTATCTCCTTGCATTAAGGTATATTTTTTAATAAACACATATTTTTGGACACAACAAACTCTAAATTAAGACACACAATGTAATTTTTTTATTGAACTCACATTGAAGCCTTGCATAACTTGCGTAATATTAAAGCCAGATAACAGCTTAAATAATATTATGACATAATACAAACCCACAAAATGTAATGGTAAGTGTAAATGTGAAGTTAATTCAATGGCAGTAAAATTAAATGAGAAAATACTCAAGCACTCTTGTAATAAGGTTTAATTTTATTATTTAATGAATATTGCCAGTTACAAAAAATTACATTATTGCTAAGATAATAAAAAATATAAGACACTTTTTTTGTACATTTGTTAACATCAGTAAGTATGTACCTACTGTCGCCAGTCATTGGTCATTAAATAGAATAAAAAAAAAAATTTAAATTACTTCAATTTTATGATTAGAATTTTTGTATAATGTATTATGAAAATCTAAGGGTGATCTAATAGTATTATATTCTTACTAATATGAAAATAAAATAATATTTTGTGTTTGTACTAACACTCCAATTAAATATGCAATTTAAATATCAAGCAATAGGACCTTAAAATCTTACTAGATCTAATACAAAATAAGTTTTTGTATTAAACATGAAGTAGGGGCAGTCCTGATGTAAATTGATTACATTAAAACTGTTCCATAGCTATGATACTATATTTTAAACGTTTACATACTATTTTGATGTGTATGATGCTAGACATAAACAAACAATAAACCAGATAAGACATTAAAAAATCTCATAAAAACAGGATACTAAAATATAAAATAGAAACATTTATAGACAATTAGGTGACTTGCATTTTATCATAGTCTAGTAACTCAAGTAGTAATTATTATTCATTACTGAGTTAAAGGACTATAATTTATTTAGATTTATGCTATAAACAAATGAAAAGGATCCACACCTTATTTAACATGATCATTACATAAAATAATAATTTCTGAATATTTATTGTGAATTAAATGAATTTAGTAAATCCTGATAGTCAAGTGCTGATGAAAATGTATGTCAAAATAAATTAAACCTAGAAAAGAGTACGTTTTAAGAGTTGTTGATGGAATTAAAGATTAGAACCGTGTAAAAAACTATTACACCAGAATTTATTACGTAGACAACTTTATAAAACTAAGTTCCATTTTATACTTACTTGTGATATGATTATTCTATGTGATGTCAGCAGAGAATTCTATGAATACTGACAACGAACCTAGTTCACACTTTTTGTTAATAACTATGATATAAAATCAAAACATAATAATTAAGTAATAATTGCACTTCGATAAATACTTGTTTTACGGCACTAGAACAATTCACACACTTCCATACACTTGAATACGTAATTTGTTTTTGGAATGCATAGATTTATGTTTTACAGATGAATAATCTTAAATTTTAATATCCTCAAGTTTATACATTATTTAATTCTTAATTTAGTTCACAATTCACTGTACAAAATTCCATAATTCTGTGATTCTGTCTGGTTGAGGCTGACATTGACATTTGACATGATTTGACACATGTTTTTTAATGAGTTGCCAGATATCAAACAATTTAAATTGTACAGAAAGTAAAAAAATATATTGTCAAACTGTTAAAAAAAAATATATTAACCTGATTCTTTTTTACCTGAGGTACCTCGACAGGTGATAACCGACGGTACTGTAGAAACTTACCCTAAACCTACCTTCGGTAGACCCCCGTTACAAGAATCTTACAAGTAGTATTAAGTCGATACTACTGGTCATGTTTTGGGTTTAAAAAATGGCATTAGATAACTAACGGCGGCATAAGATCGGTTAAATATACAATGAGCAAATGGACACGCCACATAATGAACGTTACACTCGTTAAATAAGAATCACGTGAGTTATGGTTATAGACGACCAAAGAAACGATGGATGGATTATGTGAAAGATGATATGGCTGCAACGAGACGTCTTGCGAGATGACGTTAGATAGGAACGTTGGGAAGAAGAAGACATGCTGCGCCGACCCCAAATAATGATTGGGATAAGGGCAGGGGAATGATGATGAGAGTTATAGTTTCTCTATTTTACGTTTGCAGTTCAGCCGACTTGTGTTCACAATTGCTTGATGTTTTTTCAAGCGGGTCTTTTTTTTGGTTCGGCAGGGGAATCCTCATGAACGCCTACCGGATCGGAAAGAAGAAGTGATTTATGTCAGACTCATACTGACTAAACCTGAACCGAAATCTGTTGGGTCGGTGGTTGACAATGCATAGTAATTCGTCACGCACCGACCGAGGTGGTAGTTACTCCTTGTTTAAATTCTAATGGAGTTAACTAAGAAAATCTTATCAATCACCTAGTGATAAATCTCATAACTACCCTGAAAATTACTGTCCAAAAATACGATATATGAAACTATTTTCGTCACAGTATAGACGGTAGAAAACCGTATTGTTATGTATGTCGACAGGTGTTATCTCTAATCAATCAATTTTTTCTTCGCCCTTAGGGCAGGCCTCTTATCCATGGCCTGGTTAATCAGTTCTAACGATTTAGTACTATGCAGAGATTTTTTCAAACATAAATCCACATGATTTTTAAATATAAATAAAACTAAATCATCAGCCCTGAATATCCCATCAGCGGGTATAAAGGGGAAACTTTGTTTTTGTATATGCATCTATCCTATTCCTGCTATAATATGTTGATAGTGCCATTAGTACCCCATGTGAAGGAAACACGTATAACATAATCCAGGCATCAATAGCCCGAATAACTTTCATTTCCATACTTTACAGTAGATTTGTGGCTACCTTGGGCCGACCATATCTATTCTTTCCTCAGACTTAGCATATGAATTGGATTTCTATAGAGCAGTAGTAGATGGCCTCTGGTAGAAGTCCCATTACTTTTTAAAGTTCTTAACAAGGTCTCTGCTTGTTGAAACTGCGTCGCCGTGTACGCCTTTAAAAGAACCGGGTTTCTCCCCTTGAAGTTTTCTGAATGTTACAGCATGGGCTATTAACATAGAAACTAGACTGTGAAACATTTAGTGATTGAACTTTCAACAAAATATTATTCATTGCGCAATAATCACAAACGGATAACGTCAAAATTTTATTTCAGTGCAACACTGGTTTAATTAAATCAATGTTTTATTTGCTTTTTGCTCGCTATTCATGTTATCAATTTTGATGATTGTTTATCTATAAATAATCAAATTTTAATATTATTGACCGATTTACTGCGTTTTAGTAAAAGAACAATGCTAGATGCAACAGTATAAAAACGCACTATACAAAACAAGTCCTTGATTTCTTGTCAATCGAGTCTATAGTCTATGATCAGTTAAAAAAAAACTAAATTCGACAATGGCAGACGCAAAGCAAGGTGAGTTTTTGCATTTTTATCGAATTGTGCTTCATATTATTAAAGATCTTACTTGTTTTCTGCTATTTCAATTACAGTTCCTTATATTGCTTATATTTTAAAGTGGTTTTAATGCATATAAGGAGTACAGATGGCTTTGTCCATGCTGCATCATCAACGAGTTTCTTTATGTTATTTTACACTTATTTTGCTGTTTCCCTGAAAGAATTGAGGTTTAAAACCTCAGCAAATAAACGTGTTGGTATTATTTATTGTTTTAAAGCTGTGCTTAACATGAATTTTGCAGTTTGAATTGAATTTCAATCTTGTTCAATTTCACCATACTGTTCGAAAAGAAAAAAAAAACTAAAGTAGTAACAGTTCATTTCTAGTTGTTTATGATCGAAATATTCATGCTTGTATTCATAATGTTGAATTAACCAGATTATTAGTCTTTCTAACCTGTGTCAATACTGCTGAACCTGTTATGTATTCATATTGGGTTCAGCTAGAATTCTGATATTGAAATAATCTATAAATTTTCTTATTTTTAAATTGTTTTAAAATTGTAATATATTTTAGGTAAATCACCAATTGAAGATTTTTACAATGGGTCTTCCCAATCAAGAGTTGTTCTGGCAAAGCCAAGACTTGGTGGGTTTGGTTCCTCCAGTTTTGCATCAAGTTCCAACAAAGGATGTACTCCATTTGGTAAGTGATAATTAAATAATTGCTTTATATCATTAACTCATGGCATTTGCATATGTATGTTATGATAAAGTGCTAAAATTAGTGTTCAAGTAAAGAGTATGCATTTTAGTTTGTTTATTTTACCCTTAATTCAGGTTCCATTCTGCGACCGTCTCAGCTGAAACCTGGCAATAATCCATTCCTAAAAGCTGCCGATGCCACTGAAACTGCAGATGCTACAAAAGAAAAGGAAGAAACAGCAAGCGAAGACAGGCTTAAAGAAAGTAAACAAGAAGCTGATGTTCCTAAGTTTGTACCGTTAGGATCTGTTAATGTTACTCCACGGACAACTAATCCAGTACCGACAACGCAGCCGGCCCCAAGTTCCTCAGGATTTGTTTTTGGTCAGAATTTGAGTGAGAGAGTAGTGATCCAAGAGAGTGTAAATAATGGAGAGGCATCGTCTGCGGAGCACAGCTCTGAGAATGGCACCTCAGAGCTATTGTTCACGAGTGCTGCTGCCTCTGTCAAAGATAACCAGGTCAGTTACTACATAAAAAAAATGATGAAATAGTACACCAAGTGTCAAATCACAACATGAGTATTTCCTGTGTGCATCATGATTCTAGTTCCGTTCCCACAAGGTTTAAGCGTAAATACTTGTTCCAAATTTTAATGTTTGTAAGTAACCCAAAACAAAAATTAAAATAAATAAAATTAAGTTATTATTTACTTTGAGAGATGTATATAATTATGTAATGTAAATAATATGTTGACCTTTATGATTGGTATTAATAACACTTCATGACTCTTTTGACCTATGATTGCATTATCAATTTGGTGAAATCTTGTCTTACTTTGCAACACCTAGAGAATTAATTAATGTTTGGCAAAAGCAGTTGCAGTGGCTTAGGTACTAGTCATGTGTGCACATCTCAAGTCATGTAAACTATAGTTTTTTTCCAAGGTCATTGTATAATAAATATTAAATATTTTAGAATACTACTAAGCTCACAACAAAACTACTTTTAATTATTTTATGGCTTTTTTTTTGCAATAATTTTGTAACAAGGCAATTTGATGTACTAGGAGGACAGTACGAGTGAGGCGTCAGGCGCTGGCGACGGCTTGGCGGCCGCGGCGGCTGAGTACGAGCGCTCTCATGCGCGGCCACCGCCTCCTACAACTAACTTCACAATGACTGGTGAAGAGGGCGAGATCAATGTTCTACAAGTTTGTATAACTTTAAACTTATTGTATGTTATTCCATACATCTTTCATATTTAGCAACCAGCTTACTCAATTACACATTCTCATTCTTGTCTTGTTAAAGGGACGGCCTTCAGAAATGTTTGTAAAATATATTTAACTCATCAATCACATAAATCATCAGAATAGGTGTCTATATGAAGAAATCAGGCTATTTATATGTGACTAAACCCATGTTTTATGTAGATATCATGTCGTCTGTTCGCGTGGGAGAGTGGGAGCTGGCGCGAGCGCGGGCGCGGCGTGTTGCGGCTGAACGACCCGGCGGGCGGCAGCGCGGCGGGGTCTGCGGGGGCGGCGGGCGCGGCGCGGCTGGTGGCGCGCGTGTCGGGCTCGCTGCGCGTCGTGCTCAACACCAAGCTGTGGCCCGACATGGTGGTCGAACGCGCCGGCACCAAGTCCCTCAGGATCACCGCCGCTGATGCGCAACAGCAGATCAAACTGTTTCTCATAATGGTTAGTCAATACTCGTCTTTTCATCTTAGTCTACATTTACTACTAAAAACCGCAGATTGCACGCTCTGATACTCAATGGGCACAGCTCAGAAGGCTAGCTATATCCAGTTCTAAATGGAATCCGGTTCTGTGGTCTACTGCACGCTTTCCTGAGCACTGATAATATGTCGTATTATTTCCCAGACAGTCATGCAAATTTGCCTATTATAGTAGTCAAGGTTGTATTTGCTTCGCATATTTTTCATCATTATGTATTTTTTTGTTTTATTGTTGCGACTGATACGACATTGAATATTATCTCTAATGTAGACATGTGGTAAATGCGAATTTAATTATATATTTGCTTAAAATTTTATGTTCTTTTCAGGGTGCCCCAGGTGATATAGTACAACTGTACAGAGCTCTTACAGCTCGCATATCGGTAAGTAAACGTTTGGCTATCACAAGCACTTTAAATACGGGCTCACAGAATGCTACCTCTCAAAAAGCCGCTGAAAGGCTAGAGGCAGCTGCTGACGAAAATGATTATCTTGAGAAGCCCGATGACGAGGGCGGTTATGACGATAAACCAGAGGATGATATCGCCCTCGATGAGGAAGCTCCAGATACTGAATTGGCACACAATGAAAGGTTAGAAGATGACCATAAGCAAAAGACTGAAGAACATGAGTCCAACGTCGATGGAATGAAGGAAGAAAAAGAAAGCAAAGCACTGAAACGGAAAGAACCGACAGAAGCGGAGACGTCGCCTAAAAGACAGTGTCCCGAGATAGTAATAGAGTGATAAAACTTATAATTAAAAAGATAACGACGCGTTGTATAAACTTTGTGATGTAAATGTGGACATGGTTCATTTGTTCGACATCTGCTGAAAGCTCTGGGTTCTAATAGAAATCTTATGTAAATGTAACTAATAGATAATGTGTAGAAATATTTATGATTAAATTAATATAGCATTTTACAACATGATTGATTATTATTAATGGAGTTTCCATTTCTAATAATTATAGCGACCGCACACGCATTTGAGCAATAAAATTTGAGTACAAAGTAAAGTGGCCGCAGTATTAAATTATGCTATGTAACGGCTCAAAATTTCTGTTATCACATTCCAATCGTTGCATGTGAACGCAAATGATTTAGCACGTTCGGCCAGAGCTGAATACCAAATACAATAATACTGATGTGGTTTATTTTCTGATAGATTTTTAAATAAACTATTTCGCAATAGAACATACATTGTTATTAAACAACCACGCCCCTCCTGTTCCTTTGTCCTAGACATTTAGAATATTTACCTGCATGCCATTAATTTAGACTAATTATTAACCTTCTAACCGCCCGACTTCAGAACAGTTGGCGTGTCCCTAGCGCCCGGCACAGTGAATCGAAAATTAAATACCTAAAAGAAAGAGGGATGTGCAATACTTAACTTTGCGATGTCGATATTTCGTTTTAAAAACGACATTTGCATTTGCGAGCGTGGTTAACTAACAACTACATCTCACCAAGCTAAGTTTGCACCTCGCGTCGTTTACGTCACACTGAGGCTTAGGTACGGGCTGTAAAAAAGGATTCGCTATGACTTTGTTAGATTTTACTTTGCATTTGTTGTTTTTAACATTATATTATATGTAGGTACACGGGTACATGCCGCATTCCAGCGAGGTGTAAACTTAGCTTGGTGGAGATATAGGTACCTACCAACTTGAATACTACTTAGGTACCTTACGAAATTATTCGACATTTTTCGCAAGCCAGTAATCTCACAAATATTTGTAAAAAAGTGTTTTATTAACAATTGCTGTATTTGTTTTAAAGTTAATTAGTATAACGAGAAATATTTTGATTTATGTTTATTTTTGTATCGGTAAATCTGAGCATATGTCCCGTCCCTCATGTCGGATTTTGTCGTCATGGGCGTTGCACATCAATACAATTTTCTAAAAATAATGTTAGTAATTCATCTAACTTTGGACATTATTTTTAGGAGTTCTAATTAAGAGACTAAAGTGTATTAAACTGTAAATGATTACTTAGTTGACTATTTGCCTAATATAAACATATTTTTGATAGAATACAGCGTAATTAAATAAAAAAGCTGATTAAACGAGCAGTGATATTTTGGTCGTAAATATACGACTCTGGCGAAAAGGGCCCGAAAATATTTGTCGGATTAATCCGACGTAGGCGGTTAATAGGTTAATATCATTTCTGTAAATAATGGTTTTAAAAGATCTTAAACAGATTTATTTTTGTTTGTGGTTAACAAAACAAGTCTTTTTGGAGTGAAACTGAGGGCCTCCGATGTTAATATCTGTAATTATGTTAAGGCTGGTACTTCCTCTATATATCTCTAATACATATAAAGAATATCCTGGTTCGGCGTGGTGGGATTTGCAATAAAATTATTAGGCAATTTGAGGAGCAATTTATGCACCTTTTTTTTCGTAGGGAGTCATCAAATGGGCCCGCCCGCTGTGGGCGCAGCAGGAAGGAGTGTCAGACTTTTACTGACTAAAACCTACTATGTTCCTCCTGTAGCCTTTTGAGTATCAGGGTCGCGGTTACTTACGAACATCCCGCAGCAGCAATTTGAGCACCTCAAATTATATTCGTAGGAGACCAGTAGAAGTCACATCCAGTCTACGTCAGTCACGCCTAGTACGGTTTCTAGCTCTGGCAGATTCTTAAGCTAAACTATGAAAATAGGGTCGATTTTCAATATAGCTTTCAGGAAAGTCCACACTAAATAAAGAAAATATAAAAGTCTACTCAAAATAGAGGTTTGCCTTTTTTTAAAACGAAACACCGAGCTCCTTAAAATCTCTGCCACACCAGAAACAAACTGAAAATTGAGGAAACATACCGTAGGTACTTTTATGGTATCAATTGTAAAGACTAAGTCAATAAACAAACTAATAGTCAATAGCTCGATATAAAGTTTTCTGTTCAAATAATTTTATGTAATTTGTTTGTTCGAGATGTTTGATCAGTATGTTAAACCGTATCGATTGTTCCATAAAAGGGCAGTTTGGCTTTGGTAGTTATCTTCAAAGCCCCAGTGACTCAGGTGAACGTTTAAATCGTATTAGAGGCACCAAGAAAGTTTCCATTTTTGTAAAAAGTTCAGAATGACGTTGAATCTTGTTCGCGAAGATTGTTTGTTGAGGATAAGGAGATGTGTCAAACTTTTGAACATTGTGCAATGCCTTACGACCTCCAAAAAATGCACCTCAACTGTTAAATGGGTTTTCAATCATCAGGGCCCTTCAGTTTAATAATATGGAGCAACTTTATCGATTGAAACCCTATGTTCTAGGACTAGGTTATTACCCGTTACAACGATGGTGGTTGTACTTTAGAAATCATTTATTTTTTCATGAAGTAACACAGTAACACTATACCTGCTTGTTTCTAATAAAAAAGCATAGCACCTTATTACCAATACAAATTATCCTGTAAATATTTCATTAAGTGTCCATTTCCATCAAATCAGTTTATGTTTACAGTGCTTATTAGCCAAACAACTTAATTGAATACCGAGGAAAGTATTTATCATTAAATTAATTGAAGTGTCGCGAAATTAACACCCCTAACTGCTTGTATGGTTGACAGGGACATACAGGGTGATATTTTTATTTACAAACTAATTCTGTTAAAATGTAGTGAACCAAGGGACATAGGTATACTGGAATTGCGGCTTTTACCTCGGGAGAAGGTGAAAGATGGTAAATAAGTTGCCATCAAAGATGGCTTGAAAGTAGCAAAATAGGGGCTATTATGCATACTGACTCTAGCTTATATATAACCCACTTTACCCTACAACATAATCAAACTGCCTAGAGGCAGTATCTGTTGGTGGATTATATAATACCGGTAAAAATGAAACACGCTGTATCTTCTTCCTAATTATCAACATCAATTTGTAATTGACACCTCGTTTTGGTTCATTATCTAGTATCCACTTTACAAAATAGTCTACAGCCTGACACTTAGCGCAACCGTTTCAGTTTTCCCTTAGCAAAATACAATTTAAAATGGAGGAAAACGTAAATTATTTAACTTTTGAAGGATTAAGGCCCCATTTTGATGCATTAGCGCGGGTTGGGTACTTCAAAATAGTTTTGAAGCCAATGTCATATACAAAACGATATTTGCATCACGCATACCGATATGTCTCATGGGTACTTATACTCACGTATAATTTACAACATCTTATTCGTGTTATACAGGTAAGAAATAGGGTAAAGGTGTACCTAGTAACTAATCTGCCGATCTACGAACCAGTGCCTTCTGTGGGAGTGAAACGATTAATGTAGATTACTGTCCCGCTTCCATAATGGCCACAGGCTCTGGTATATCTACTTACTATTAGTGATATACGAGAGGTAGATAAGTTATTATACCTGATTAAAAATGGTTAAGATCATACAAATTTATTCCGTACAAGTATGTCAGTAGAAGTTTTATTGCTATATGAAAACCTACTTCTTACCTAACGTTTTGGAGTATTGCAATGTTACTAGGTCCGGCACAGCACTAATCTTATGGTGGACACATTGTTCATATTGCTTACCACTTTGAACACTCTTGGGAAGCAAGTAGCCTTCAACTTGAGGAGCCGTCGCATTGATGATGTTATTAATATCATTAACGGTAAGCAGTTTCAATACAGTAAGAGTTCAACATATTGGTTATATTTTTGCCTTCTTCGCACGTTCCTATAGACGATCTCGACAAACAACACACATTTCCTTGCACTGAAGGCCTACCATCACCGTGTGGAATTATAGACTACGTCTCGGTTCCATAACTGCAAGTCTTCTTTGGAGAGGAGATACTCAACATTTTTTACTGGGACGAATCCAAAAACTACTCTTGGGACGTGTGTAAAGTTTGTGGTTATAAACTACAGATGTTTTAATACTTTCTTGGCTGTTTTTCTTCAGGTCCTTACTTCGCCGCAACTAAAGCATACCACGTTGAAGTTCTAAAGGAGAACGCAGTAGTAATGTCTCGTCTACTCACTTTCTACCATGTGGCTATATTTACTTGTGGATGCATGTGGACCGTATTCCCTATCGTGAACAGAGCACTCGGGGAGGAGGTGCAGTTCACCGGATATTTTCCTTTCGATACCATGAAGTCGCCAGCGTAAGTTACGATAACTTAGAACATGATTTAGAAAAAACTTGCCTGCCAGAAAATCTAGTTGACACAGACAAACCAATTGAAATCTAATAAAATAAAAAAGACAATCTTCGCCGATTTTGAAAAACATCTTTGGCTAACACTGAAAAAGGATCCAGAAATTCTTGAAGTTCAAGAATACTCGTTTGAGGTGTAACCCTTCAGTAGAAATAGGATTAGTTTGGGAGCATCGGCACTAAACTTTAGGCATGATAAACACGAAATAGTGAAATACGTTGTTGTAACTTTAAATCAGAATACAATAATCTACGACTTCCTCTCTGACGCGGCGACGATATACAGTAATATTTATCGATGCAGGATATTCACGCGTGTAACCTTCTAGATATATTCTATAAGTAGGAATATTTAGTACTATGATGCCTCGTCTATCTAGTTTAAATGAAAGACAGTATTTGTTTATCCTCTTGATTCTATCAAGAGGCTCTCCAATAGTAGGTACCCTAGTTCCAAACAGCTAATAGATAATTAGTTTAATTAAATCACGTGAAGCTTTTAACGGATACTGACATTAGTTTGCCAACTATAATTTAACAAAGTTAAAGCATATCATTAAAATTAATTGTATCTCATAAGACACTATAACCAAACACTATGTTGATACTAATTCGGTGTTATGTATCCGGTTTAATTCAATAAATTATGATGAGTTCAGTTTATTTTTATACTGTCTTAATTATATTCTGTCATAACAACTGAATGGGTGCTATAAACTGTTTTTATTTTAGATTTGAATTGGCTCTAGCCTACATGTCGATCCTAATCACTTTCCAAGCTTATGGTAACGTGACAATGGATTGTACGATCGTTTCGTTCTATTCACAAGCCAAGATACAGATTAGAATGCTTCGTTATAACATGGAACATTTGGTGGATTTTGGAGACACTCGTAAAATGAATGCACCAGTCAATAAAACGGCTTATCAGTTCACTTACAAAGATGAAGAGAACGAAAAAGTAGAGCTGCAGGAGAGGTTGAAGAAATGTGTGATACATTATCATCAGATTTCACGGTGAGGGATTTCTTCCGTCCTTTATTTAGTTTGTACCTGTAATACCTTTTATCCAGTATATGGGGGCATCCCACTTCTCTCATAGCGTAGTTGTGGAAACGTGACGGCTCATTACACGGCCCAGAGCATAGTCTCTCTTCTACATCGTCATCAGTCTTACTTTGAGTGATGGTGGCAGGCCCTCTGATTCTTCAGACATAATCAATTCTCAAGACCTTTGTTCATACACAAATTAACTTTGTTTATTTGTTTTCTCTTGTTTCTCCAGGTTTGCTAAAGAAATCGAATCAATATTTAGCGAAGCTATGGTGGTCCAATTTTTTGTAATGGCTTGGGTCATATGCATGACAACCTACAAAATTGTAGGGGTATGTATTTAGATTCAATGTATGTATTGACTTATTATACAATATTACGAATTAAGTAAGTGAATCTTCTTTTCAGCTAAGCATATATTCCGCGGAATTCGTATCGATCGCCATATATTTGTGTTGTATGCTGGCACAGCTATTCATCTACTGCTATTTTGGAACACAACTTAAAATTGAGGTAAGTAATAAATTGAATTATTGATATGTAGCTGATAGAATGTCGTTGATAGACACGACGTTAGAAGCATCAATGGAATATCATCAAAGCGTGGTAAAAGCGATTAATCAGTGTTTGGCAGAGCATTGTCAGTAGCGGTGTTACTGTATGATATATGTTTTCAGAGTGATTTCGTGAATCAGTCGATATACTACTGCGACTGGCTGTGTCTCTCGCCACGTTTCCGTCGCCAGTTGCTCATCATGATGCAGTGCTGCTTCCAGCCTATATCCCCGCGCACCGCATACGTCATACCGATGTCTCTAGAAACCTATATAGCGGTAATAATTGTTATGCTAATACGCGGTGTTTACTTTTAGAATTGGGAATAACAAATTATAATTCTTTGCAGGTGCTGAGATCTTCATACACACTGTTTACATTTCTTAATCGTTAATGTAGAGCCAGACAGCTGTTGTAGCGGTAGCGTCGTGTGTATCGCTCCCAATTTTAAATTCACAATTGTCTTTTTGTATAAAAAGCCAAACAAACTTTTCTGTATTTTTATAGGCGACTTTGTGTGAGTAATATGTATCACAGGCCGGTCGTTAAACTGACCACAGTTTGATTAATTGCGTCTATTTACTGCTTTTTTATAGGCCTCCGTCCCCTGGAGCTAACTGATATTGTTCCTAATTCTGTATTGTTCTGGAATTTTCAAAGTTATTTTGCACTCAGGCACTTTAGATTTTAGATGCTCACTTGTCCTAAATCATATTGACTTGTAAAATCGATAAAATATTTAAGTTAATCTGAAAAATGTACGCACTGTTTTGTTTTCCTTTGTCTATGTTAAAAAATAAACATTGGAAGCGACTATAAATAAATGTTGGTCTATCATTATTTCGCCTCCACGTTTCCACAAGCTTGTGTATTTTAAGCACCGTATTTTTGAGAGTGCCGCTTTAAGTTCGTCGGTAAGGTGCGTGCGGCGTGACTCACGCGGGCTCCGCCAGACAATCCGGGAGCCCGAATCAGCGAAACCCGCCTCTTCAGTGCTCCGTACGACGTAAGTGCTGAAAGTCGTGTAAAAAGTTGTATCCGGCCGCGAATAGCGCGTGTGGAATTCCGTTTATAAATACGCGAGTGCGGGAGCGGCGGGAGAGTTGTTCGCGGCTCGCGGCGTGCTCGCAGGGCTGGTCGCACGCGGCGCGCGGCCCGCAGGCATGCGCGCGCGCCGATGATATTCACGGGCGGGGGGGCGCGCCGCCGCGCCTCGCCTGCGCCACGCGCGCGCGGCCCCGCCCGCCCGCACCAGCGCGAGCGCCTCCACGGCCTCCACGCCGACTATGTGAGTGTCGCGACCACACTAACACACCTGACACCTGCTGCTATCGGCATTCACTGAAACTGCATGACTCTCCAAAGTTTGTATACAAATTACCTAACAAACCTACATGATGTTCCCTATCTGTGGTTCACGATATATTGTGCAGATCTCTCAACGATAGTCACAACTAAAACAATGTCCTGCTTCTGATGCAGTCGGATAAAAAGCATTTTTTTTCTATCAGGAATAAATTTGTCGATGATTTTTGTGACGTTGGACTACCAAATTCAGAATTTACAATACATGTTAATACTACAGAATGTTCACATTTGAACCTACATGCTCCAAGTTACATTAGCTATGCAAAACGTGATCCCTAATTAATACCATATCATTAATTCTGTACCAACATACTACCCACGTTATCTTTTTAATGAGTTTGAAAATGAATGAATCCAATTATTGTATAATCATCGCCATTATTAGTAACTGCCAATGTTTAAAATGTTGTTTATATGGCTCTATTTTTTGCTTAATTTAGTCTATGATTAATACCCTGTTAATAAAGATCATCGTTTTGTAAAACGATTACAATTTAACCGTTCTAAAACTATAGAAATCAGGTTTAAACAAATAAATGATCTTTTATCTTACCTTTAGTCCGTAGTTAAATCTATTCTCTGAGAATATATCATTTGTGTAACATTGTTGCATTTAATATCTACGCGCATAGCATCATTTGTTATGGGACCATTTGCCGGTCGGCTGTCCATCCAATCATCGTTAACCTAGAACATTGATTTACCATTGATTTAGATATAGTTTCGCATGAGAGTGTTTCAAAATACGACTTTGTATCGAGCAACTTAAAACAACATTGCTTGCAAAGTAGGTCACGATTCAGACTTCTAATGTTGTTTTTTACAATGTCTGAAATGGACTGCATGCTAAACCTATGCGTCAATCAATGTTACTTTTGAGTGAATAACTTTTAACCTCATCACTCAAGCACTGAATGACTGAAGTTTAACGTGCATTACAGGTATTATTCTAGCTAAGAATAATTTCTCATGCTTATTTCTTTGATACCTTAATTTTAAAAGGTAATTTATAATTTGTATAATAAGTATGACTGGCATAAAAGTGCACATCAAAACAGAACCGTATAATTGTGAAATGTGATTCCACCTCTATCTAATCACCTGATTCCAATACCTCACACACGTTGGTATAGGTATTAAGCAACAATGACAATAAATTCAATTTAAAATCCTTAGTATATAAATAAATACTCTATCTACGTAAGACTACTGCGCAAAAATAAGGTAGGTAATTCTTGTTCAAACAAAACTACATTTAGAATGTAAAATATGTAATTTAATGTGACGATTGATTTCTTCTTTTGGAAGTCATGAGTCAAAACCTAAATCCTTGATGAACATTTAAGATCAAAGCTTTTATCTAACTATAGAAAATGTAGCGACAGTTTCACAGAGCTTTCCAACATATTAGAAAGTAAGAGTTTTTTTGTCATAGAAACGACAAGATGCATTGCACTTCATAGATCGCCTTTCTTTCACAATCACAACCATCAGTGTGATTGTTGGCAGGCAGTTAGTGTGGCTAAGTGATCACTACGCAATATAAATCAAAGTCGCTCTTCTCTGTCTGCCCCTAGCTTACTTCTTTAAAATTATGCAGTGGATTATGACGCGGTTTTTTTTATTATGTAGAATGCTTCAAGAGACAGGTTTATATGTGCAGCTAGGTCGAGTCGCTAGTGGTTTTATATAAAAATGTTCCAGTGAAGAAGAGAGGAAGTACCCCTCTAGTGTCCTGCAAAGGAAAAGGAAATAGCTTGGTAATACTGAATTATGGCGGTATGTAATAATAAATTTGTAAGAGTCCGGTATACCGTAGGTTTTGTGTTCATGTTGTGTTCATGTTCACTAAAACTCAAGACGAAAAACGGAAGACATCATGATGGCAGAGGGAGTTCAGGAAAATTTCTTAGGATAGTGAAAAATGTTTCAATACAGAATCAGAGCAAGCTGGACTGTAGAAACTGACTGTTAGTGAAGTACCAAACAAAAAAGATCAAACTCAGTAGTATCTTCATATTAGGATTCCAGTTGGATACCTAATTTGTTTCTTTGTTCCTCGATATAATTGTTCACCTTATTATAAATCGATACGCACTACATTTTGTTTACGATTTGGATCTTATTATGATATCTATTGCGACGTTCAATTTACAACATGCATTGTTTATTTACGCACAGAATTTTATCGAATTAATATAACATCTACAGAAAACAATGAGTTTCGTTTTGTTAGACAAGGTAGAATTTTGCTATTAGCAACCGAAAAGATTGCTCCGGAAATTCCGAGATAATATTTATAATGATCGATTAAACAGAATTGTGTACCCACATTCTATTAGCTACTGTGTAGCCGTACCGTAAGTATAGTTATTTGAAAATTCGTCAAATGTTTATCCAAAACACAAGTTTATGAGTCGAAACTAATCAGTATGCTCGACGTCAGTAGCCAGCTTTTTGCACGTACTTAACATGTCGTTATTCTGTTATGATAGTGAGCGGGTGATACCTGAATGAGCGCTGACGCACACGTTACATCGGTGGAGCAGTACCATCGAGCGTACCGTTGGCCAATGGGTTCCGTCTATTTATACACATGCATTTACCGCGCAAAGCAAGCACTCAACCTTGATGCTCCTCGAACGATTCTCTACGACCACGTTCAAGTTTACTTCAGCTTAAAAATGATTTGTTTATTTACATATTCTGGTTCAATGGTTTCGGAAATTTTGTTTCAAATAAACGTGTAACAAAACGTTGCGGTTAGAGAAGTAGCTAGCTCCCGCCTTGACCTAATTTCCTTTCAGATGTTATGAACAAAACACAATAAAATGAACCATTTAACATTATTTTAGACCTATTAGCAGCGTTTAGGTATACATAAAACTGAAACTATATCTCATTTTTAACTGTACGTACTGAACCTAAAATATAGACATTTGAATTGGCAAACCTCAGGAGCTGCCATTTAACGATCATACGAAACAATATAAAAGATTACAGCTAGCAAGGCAGAAAAATAAAAAGTATTTTTAAAGTGCGCATTCTGACGTGAATCTAAACCGATCGCAGTTCATGTGGTGGAATAAATGAAACACGAACAAAGAACAATAACTCTTGTAATATTTCGCTTATAGGTATGACGTTGCATATTTTTAAATTCCCAGGTACTTACGAGTAGGTGAAAAAAGTCCAGTCATCATGAATTTCTTTACTTTTTTATATACATGGTAAATGAGGAGTTTTTGTTACCAGTATGACATATTTATCATAATTAACTATTAAAGTTTCAATGCACAGGTGTTCCGTGATAGTTTCTATTATGTTTCATCGCTGACTGATTTACAATATCGATAGGCGATAGCTAATTTTCACAGGTAAATTCAATACACTGAAAACAAAAGAGAAACAGGAGAAAAAAGGCCAATTATTTAAGCTATTTTTAGTGATATCATCTGGTTTGAATGCCATACTCGCTTTGTATCCTATCTGTTTTTAAAGAATTCAGACTAAACACCTACTAGCTGTTGCCCACGACTTTGCCCGCGTGAATGTCAGTTATGGCTGTAAAAACTGTAAAACTAGTCTGATGCTGTTGATAATAAAGTTAGCGTATGTATTAATCTATGATTACATCTAACTTCTAACTTTTTCTGTGTTTCGGAAGGCACGTTAAAATGTGGGTCCTGCGCCTCTCTCTCCGGTCGTGTCGGATTACCGTCCCATCGGGCTATGAGAGTAAAAGAATAGAGAGAGCACCTGTGTTTGCGCCCTTAATATGTCCTGCGTAGCTGGCTGGTGTAATAGTAACACTAGCCGCCGTGGCCGAAATCGGTCCGGACACATTATTATTACTTCTAACTTCATACAATATTTCATAAAAAACTCTCCAGCTGTTTGCAGTTAAGAGTAACAAAAATCCATCCTTACTTACAAACTTACGCGTTTGTAATATTAGTGGGATAATATTCACCCGACCATTAAAATTGTAGCTCATATTTCAATACAGGTATTCAGCCTTGATAGATATAGGTATAATGACCAATCACAAAATACTTGTTTCTTTATCACGGTGACGGGCATTTTTTGGCTCTGTCGTGATAAATCAATATTAAACTATAAATGGAATTTTACTCGAATATCGATTGGTATACTGTTTCTTCTATTGTTTGCTTCTGAAAAGGAAAGTAACTAGTATAAAGAAATTTTAAAGCGTTTGCTTGGTAGGTCATTGATTGGCCAAATATTCATATTCATTAAACTACATGATAACATGGCGGACATTAAAACAAAAAGTTGTCATCATTCCTATAACAATCTAACTTCAGGTCTTTAAAAACTTCAGCCATAAAATTCTATTAATCTTCTTTGTTTCTAGTATTCTTAAAATACGCAGGTCTGTCTGTGGTATGAACTTTGTTCGAAAAATAAAGGACGTAAAAGTATTTTTAAGCCACGATATCTAAAATTTATGCAGGTGTATCCGCGGGTGAAAGCTGGTCGATATAATACCTTCTAAATGAGTGATAAGTGATAAACGTAATTATTACGTAAACCTGTCGAGTCACACTACGTCGTACGATTACCTTGGTTCAGTACTTTAAACTTTGCCTCTGGGTTAGTCTGTTACTTCTTTTGTCATCTTGAAGGTGAAAAATCCATTCAATTATCATTACATTTATAGTCCAGTCATTATAGTTAGTTCACCTCGGAATTTGAGATACCTAATTGTAAGTCTGTAAATACTTGTATTTTGACTCCCTAAAAGTTGTCTCAAAGTATAAATTTAGAAAGTTACAGCTGGCTATCTCGAAATCTGAGATTCTTACCTAATGTAAGCTAAAATCATTGGACAATTAATTAAAGTTATAGTTGCGCCTACACAAGCACTCGGTTAATTCGGGACAGTTGTTTATCTATTAATAGAAGTAGGATTAACGAAACTAATATCTACATGACAGGACTCACGTTCGTAGGAACGCATCTTATCAATGAAAATAGAAAATTTTAGATTTCAAATAATAACATTGATCTTGTTCTTCGAAACGATTTAGGTACTGTCTTCTCATCTTTAGTTTCTGTTGTCATGTACTGTACTTAAATAAACTAAACTGAAGCTGAGCTTAACCAAGTCAAGAAGTAGTTAAATACTTAATGCTTTTCTCTCATAAATTGCCTTGGTTTAATATTATTATGACTACAGACTAAACGGTTCCAGCGATTTGCTCGCGCGTGAGTCATGCATTTGTTATTGAAGCGGTTGGCGTTGCCCGTGACAATGATTAAATAATCGCATTACGTTATATGTAGTGCCTATCTAATCGCGACAATCCTTTTTTTTATTTTATGTCATCACTTACCTGCTTTAAAATGTTCCGTTGTAATTTTTAAGTTCGTTTAACCTTCTTTTTTGATTAGTAAGCATGAAAAGGTTTAATGGTTGGGTTTTTCGGTTTAGTGAAAATTCTTATTTTTTTTTTGCTTTGAAAAAGAGAGAGGAAGGACAGAAATGATAAGTAGATAAGTAAGTTAGGATATTCGATGCATTTTTTTCCTTTTTTTATTGGCAAAAATGTTAACTGATTTGGATGAGAAGACAATTGGATATGAGGTGGCCTATTATAAAGTCAAAATCTGAAATTCATGTCGAAATGAGCTAACACTTCCCTTTGATGTTAGCAGAAGGGAACGTTCAAATGGAAAATCAATTGAGAGCAACCTCTATCCGCTTGTGTTGAAACAATATTTCAATGCCACGTCGTGTTAACGCCTATGCATGCGATGCGAATCGAACGTATCGCGTAGTGCGTTCGTCACGTGACACGACTGCATCTCAACATATGACAAACGAATTCTCAATTTTGGCCATTTGACATTAGCCGTGTATTTCAACTGTAGCCACCCGGATCTATGCCAGGGAATTCGCAGGCCTTGAGCCGCGACGCTTTCTATACAAATACCGGTGCAACTAGTTGCGTCCCTTCGCCTGAAAGGGCGCTACATTGGTATCACAGATTTCGATGTTTATTGGCGATGGCATTTTTGTGCATCTCGGCCAGTGACTGTGACGTCTGAGTTGGCGATGTCTCCACACAGCGACTTCAGTTGGGTGCGATGTCATCGTGGTTTCGGGTATGTCCAATTTCTCGTTTCGCACGGCACCCAGATTCTTGGCTTTCAGAGAGCTTTACGTTGATATCGCTGAATAAGAAACTTCGTAACGTGTACGAACGCAAAGCTTTGTAGCGAGCGGAGCGGCGAGCTGAGCGGCCGTCTTGTTTACTAACTATTAATAGCTGATTAATATGACAATACAAAAACAAATGCACGACGGCTCATAAACTGGCGGAGCGGTAGACTGCCTAAACATTATTTGTCTTTCATTGCTACATATATTATTCTTCCAGTACATTTATGTGGCGTTATTCAAAAACATTATTTTGTTCAGCCGTAACACCGAGGAACCGATTGGCGCGGGTACCGAATTCGTTGATACTAAATTTATTCAATGCAAATTCCATTTTCCAGCAAAAGTTGTTTATTTATTCTGCTACAGAATCTTATTTAATCTCGATGCGCTATGAACAGATTTAGATAAACGCTTAGCATTTTTGAGAAAAAAATGTATAAAATTTGGTTTGGCACAGCTGTATCTAATTTAAAATCTATTGTTGAGCTCATAATAAATTTATGTTTTGAAATTGTTTTTGCACAAACATCTTACGTCAATTTGTGCGAAATGTTTGTATGGAGACTTGGTTAGGGTTAGGATACTTGGTTAAATACATGTTTAATGAATAGAGTTGCATTGTGCGTACATGGCGCCGCTATTGCATGTCCAATGTGAGTACGCATTGTTGGCAATCCGTCAAGTGCCCGTAATTAGCGTTGAGTGATACAATGCTCGGAGCACCTAAACAACAAACAGTTTGTACTAACTACTAATGAATCACAAATGTTTACAATCTCTTATAATTGTCGTCTTAAACACCATAAAATGCATGTTCCGTTAAAGGAGTGCCTGTAAGAAGCTAAGTCGCTGTAATTTCAGTTTGTAATATCATGATGATTTGTATCTTAAGTTTGTTTTCATGACAGTAATAACATTATTCATTTCTATTTGTTAAAAATCTTAAATAGCATTTTCAACCAAATATTTATCCGGAAAATACATAAAATGTTATACAGTCATACCGTAACATGTTTTTTCAACGCCATGTCACTTACAAGATGTGCCACGCAACATTACACGGCGTTACGCCTCAATGAGGACCGAATGCTGTAACCCGTGCCAAAGATGGAAAATATATTGCAAAGCTGTCATTGTTTACAAACCCAATGAACTTATCATGAAGTGACTACTTAATTGATTAGTATGAGAGGTTTATCTTATTATGTCACTGCTAAGCTTTACGTGATTAGTTTTTGGAGGTGTTTGACGGGTAAAATGATTCAAACTATGCCTCTTAAGTGGAACAATGTTTGATGAACATACTTTAAAATATCTTCATTAAATATTATTCCGATTAACAAGCTTTTTCCCGCGGCTTCGCCCGTGTCTATGTCGTTTATAAATGCAAAATATTATCCCCTTTTTTTGGAGTCAGGTGAAAAGTAGGCAGTCACACCAGGGTGTCAGTTACCTCTTTACCAAATATCATCTAAATTGTTCTAGCCGTTTAAGCGTGAAAGTGTAACAAACATCAATCCATCCCTCCATACAAGGAATCATAGTATTTCACTACACCTTTTGCAAGCCAATTTCATTTAATATTAGGTAAATAACAGAAAAAAATGAAATCAGTTCTCTAACTGAAATTTGTTGGATATTCTATTCAAACTCTTGTAATATCTACCTATACCTTTCAGTTCTACCGATGAGTCAAGATTTTCGACAAATCATTTCCATTATCATATACCTAATCATGCTGACATGTAACACCTACACGATTATTTATAACAATACTTTGTATGTACTGATGTATGTTGATGTATGTTGGCAGGCAATACCTTATTTAAGAAAGTGTTATAGTTATTTTAGATCAATTTGCATTAATTGTTTCTCTGAGACACTCAAAAGTATAGGAACATTGGGGAAGATCGAAAGAGTTAGTCAACGAATGCTTGCATTGCCGTTGGATAATTGGGTTTTGAAAGTGAGATAGAAGAATTTTTTTAAGTCATATTTTTCCTTTTTTCGTAGCCTATAGTGTCACACGGCTGACCAAGGCCTCTTCCAACTTTTGCAACAGTTTCCTTCCTCGTTCCACCACTAATCTTTTACCTTACCATCAAAGACAAACTTTTTAGTCCGCTGTTTCGTAGTGGTATTTAATTTGGCCAAAGTATAAAAGTATTCTATAAAGGGGTGCTGAGCCAAAAACTATTAAAAAAATACGATTGGATTTTCTAATATTTCTCTTTGCAATTTTTTTCAGTTTAAACTATAGACAAATTATTCAATAGATTTAATGTCTAAAGTTTAGAATGCTGTGTGTTTATGAAGTTGTGTGGTAATTTCCAGTGGTTGCCGGGCGGGGTTTGCGGCGAGGGTGCCGAGGGAGCCATTCGCCGCTCCCGGGGCAAGCGCATCACACAGCGACGCGGTGCTATCAAACACCATAAGTAAGTACTTGTCTTCTTATATAGACTACTTCCTAGCTCGCTTCACGGTCTTTAGTAGATATATCTCTTCTAAACCAATACGAACCAATTGGTCCTTGGTCAGTTCGCGCTATCTGACAATTTTTTACGTCTCTTCTTTTCTTTAGGTTCTTCAGTTTTCTTTTTGCCCTCTTCCCAATTTAGGTACCTATTTGAATAAGTTTTCAAAATTTCCGGCATCGGACAATTTTCTCAAAATTCTTCCCAAATGTGACAACTAATGTCGTCATGGGATATCCACTTCACTGAGTGCACCAATTCAGTAAAACGAGTTATGAAAAGTAGTTCCGAAAGGCTGGACTTAGAAACATTAGTTTGGAGGTCTTTAAAGGAACATTATCCTAAGAACTCTTTACCGTGGCAAAAATCTACTTTTTTTAGCTAAAATTTATATAATCCAACGATTTAAACATAATGTTCGTAATTGCGATCATGAAGAGTCTTTATAAAACCTGACTTGACATTTTTGATTTTGTCGTGTCATTTTATAAACACATGTAGCTTTAGTCAATAAAAAAACACAACATGATTTTACCTAAAGATATTAACTAATGTTACAAAGAACAACTTAGGTACTTACTAAGTTACTGAACCGATTTAGATAATTATTTCACTAACATTATGGTGGTGATTTCGTACACCTCGCGTAACCGCAATTCTAAAATGTTCAGTAAAATTCTATACACGTAACGTTTGTATTAAAACAAATGTTTGAAAATTCTAGTCTGGGCGTGGCTTAATACTGAAACTAATGACTCCGTTAATTGTTTTAGACTAGACGCATTATTCGACAATGACTCTTTGTCTTTAAACATTCGTTGTTTTTTTAGTCTTGTTCGCTATTTCGCGCTGTCACGAGAATTAGGTGGGAGGCACTCAAACAGGCATCCGTCGCGATACATCAAGTCTTCCCGCCTAATTCTGACAACTTCGAGTTTAAGATTTTTGGCGCAAGATTGTCATCGTCAGTCCATCAGTTATGCCGCCTACATTGTGTACTTTCAACAATATATGACATATGTTATGTAATTTATTAAATGACCTGAAACGGACGCCGCGGTTTGCAGCTAATTGCGCTTGTTTCCTTCTTTATTAGTGCATTACGGGATGGAAGAGAAGGCCAGATGATGTTGACGTATTACGATATGTAGTTATTCAATGGGATGCGCATAATATATATTAACTACACAGGAAGTATTAATTATATGCTTTAATGACACATACATATTAATATAGGTACTTACATGAAGTAATTTAGGTATTTACTTTTGATATTTCTAATCCTGTTTCGGATGTTTATTAATGATATCATTAGTTGTACAAGAATTATATTACTAAGATATAGATCAATACCTATACAGTACCTAGTGCTATGACGCAAAAAATATTTACTTACCTACCTCTGAAAATTGCTGACTAGCATGACGGCACGTCTGTTTGTTTCTTGTGATGGTATGACACGAAATGGACTTGTTCAGAATAAAGGATACCTATTCCATCATTCTGAACAAGTCCATTCGTGTTTTTTTGTGCCTTTGATGCCTCACTCTTGTGTAAAGGCTTCTTTTCCATCTTTTCATCCTACAAGGTCTTTTGCCTCTTTAGGTCAGGATTTACGGTATGTATGCCGTTAAAAGAAACCCTTCCAATGCGTTAGGAGTAAATATGTAGTTAGGTTGGTACTCCTGCCTACTGACAACGACTATTCATGGGTTAATACCAATTTTAATTATGAAATATTTTAACTTTCAGAATCCACGAGGTAAACGGTCACCGTTTCGTGGCGAAATTCTTCCGGCAGCCGACGTTCTGCGCGTTCTGCAAGGAGTTCCTATGGGGCTTCGGGAAGCAGGGCTACCGCTGCTCCGTGTGCCAGACGGCTGTTCACAAGCGATGTCACAACAAGCTGCTGGGAAAATGTACCGGCTCGTCGGCACACTCAGAGGCCACTGTGGTAATTGATTTAGGATTTTTATTTGACATTCTGATTGATAAATGTGTGCTGCATACCGTACAGGTGTACCGTAAATATCATACTTTCACAAAGTTGATCACGATGATGCGACGACACCGTTTTTGCTACCGCTTCTTGGGCAACGGCGCCGACTTACTTTTATCAAGTCATGCCCAATCATGGTTTATTTGTCGGTGGTACAATGATGATGATTGGGATCTAAAGCTAGATGTTTCAAATCATCCCAAACATCAAAATTCACCGGTTTATTTAAAATAAATTTTAAAGGTTTTAAATCTAGGTACCAGTATTCCCGTATCGTACCGTATGAAACCGTGTCCGTGAATTGTTGTGATACACAGTGATGCAAGCAAGTGACGTTTAGATATTATATAGATTTCAAGTTAAAAATGGTCAATTTTGGAATATGCAATTCTTTGTCTACTTATTGCTTGACTTGCAGTAATGTTTACCTCCTTCCCATGATACTCATCCGTTAGGACAGGAATTACTAGGAGGACTAGGAATAGGACATATTTCCCAAGCACTGTACACAATATCTAAAATATATGACATATTGATTCCAGTACCTTCGCGAGAGGTTCAAAGTAGACGTGCCGCACCGGTTCCGGCCGCACCAGTTCATGTCGCCCACCTTCTGCGACCACTGCGGCGCCATGCTGTACGGCTTCTTCAAGCAGGAGCTCAAGTGTGAAGGTGTGTCCTAAACCGATAGATCCTATAATTATAGATACTTTTTTTTACTAAAGAAAGTTGAGTCATATGATATTTGTCGCAAGACATTGACTGTTTTGGAGAGCATTGATGTTAGATTTCTCAGTAATCTTTTCCTAAACTATGATGGGATTCAGTTCTAGTCGAAGCATTGATACTTATTATTAGATAATTAACGAAAATCTATTATCAAGCAAAATACCTATTAAAGCTATTCCCAACTTAGGGAGGAGCGCAAAGCAAAAAAGATTGATTACACAAAATTTCATTGAAGAATGGGAAACTGAAGAAATTACCTTCCGTAATGATACTCAATTTTACTGGTTACATTGATTACCATTAAAGCTGACATTTAAATATCTACTTACAACTTTACTTATGTACCAAATAATTTGTCAAAAAGTCGCGCGACAAATGTCATATTGACGTTCAACCCACGTCCTAAAAAATCTTGACTTAGATTTGCCATGCATCAGATTCTTGGCTCCCAACTAATGATATTCCTGGGATATTTATGATTGACCACTTCAAGCATTGTGGTATAAATAGGTGGAATTAATAATAGAGTTGATATATTTACTTGTTGAAATATCAGGGATCTTGTGTCATATATCTTGCATTTTAATTAAATACCGTAATACGATCCAAATAAACAACAGCTGCAATATGGTTTCAAAATTAATATCCAGCAAGGGGTACTCCCGCTGTTATTATCATTAGTCTTTAAGTTCCTTATATTTTGAATTGTTTCTGGTGAGAGTTCTTTGGGCCTACCATAACGTCTTATTTAAAGAAAAGCTATAGTAGTTGTGAAAACGAGACGGTGTAAAGCGCCGTCTCTCTTCTACCTACTACAGCAACTCTAAAAAAATATAATGAAAGGAAGTTAAAGAAAGAAATGGCTATAGTAGTGAGTAGAGTATATTTTTGGTGTATCTTAAGCTAATTTTATAGGACTTAAGCCAACGCTCATGACCGAGGATCAAGGCCGGGCTAATAATAGCCAAAACAATAACAATTTATTATAATAAATGTACACGAGAATCAATACACACACGATTGGTTCTTAGAACTTGCGTGGGCAAGAAGGGCGTCTGAAATACAACTCTGACACAACATATTATTTTTTCCACCGCATATTGGCAGCCATTCTTATTCCAATTTTGGTACATTCAGATGTCACCTGCATCCGTAGATTCAATAATTAAATACCGAAGTGACGTGTATACATGACGCCATCCAGGGGGCGTATTACGAAGTTTTAGTTGCTGTAGTGTAAAAGAGATGGCGCTATCTATCGACATCAATCTATCTTTATTTATTACATTACTGAGTAGCCAATAAGGTATTAAAAAGGGAAATGTGGTAGTAATGTGTTCCACATTAGAGATATAAATATTAGATAGATATAGAATTAAGGCAACCGTTAGATTTTTGTGTTTCCTGTTAGATTGGAAACATTGAAATCTTTGCAGCACTTACTTTTGAATAACGCTTCATGCGCTGTTTTCATTTTAATTGTTAACAAAATGTGTGACAAGCAGTACCTACCAATGCATGTTTATTGCACGTATTTATTTTGTTTAACTAATTAGTAGCAGTGTTTGCTCATACCTAAATTCATATTTTTTATATTTACCTTTACCTACTCCACTATATCGTAAAATTCAAGACACTGCATGAACCATGCGGTAAACTTTATCGTCTAACTATCTAGTTTACTGAAATTGATAGCTATTAAAATTTATAACACATGCATGTCATTATTACATACTCAAAATCGTATTTACCTAAGTCTATAACACAGGAACTAACAAACGATTCATTATTATTACGATAGATTACATCCTATACGTAAAGTGAGATCAAAAGGACGCCATCCTTTTTACGAAAATTGTGTGCTGTTTATGCCTGTAAAAGGCATGTATGTATGTACTATACTTTAAAACATGATGTCAATATAATGTGTGACGAATGTGCTGTTGGTGTTCCTTTTCTAAATGGATAAAATTGCACAGACGGAGGAGTGTGAAATTTTGCACACTTACAGATAATGTGCAGACGGTGTGCCGATCGAAATAATTGAAAAATACGTCTGAGCCAGCAGTATTCGTATTTTCTACGGGATAAATTGTTCTGTTTATTCTTTTGGGTCTTGTCTTAACTGCTACGCAGCGCTACGAAAGGTCTACGCAACAAACTACGCTACTTATACAAATTCAGTCTTTCGATATATTCGTTCATATCATCTAAAGTTTTCTTTATACATTAAGTGATTGTTATCAGGTACGAATACGAAACAATATCTTAGAAAATGTTTTGTTAACACGTCCTACACTGTACACACACTGTCTACTACTGTTGTAAGTCGTACCGATCTACTGGTACAGAAGTTTTTGATAATCTAATCGATAATTGCGGAAAGGAAGTATAAAAGTGGCACTTGCCTAATTTATAACTGTGTAAAAACAGTTTTTTGTAATATTATTTTACTTTGTTACGAGCTAAGTGAATAGTAATGCTGAATAGTCCGATGAAAGCCTACGCTCCGGCTAACTGCATAATCCGTTCAAAAACAAAGTCTAGAAAATACCGCAGCCATCTACCGGGCTAAAACATATCGTTGATATTCATACACGTGTAATCAGTGCCTTATTATCCATAAGGGACTTTAGGCCAGTGTCCAAAGTTCTTAACAATAAGGAAAAATAATTTACCCGCTATTGACACCGAATGGTAAAATGTGCGTTTGTGATATTTTCCTTAATTAGAACTTTCTTGAGTTATTTAAGCAGTGAAGTATTTTTGATATGAAAAAACCGAACGAGAAAACGAACATGGCGGTTTCTGTTCTATCGAAAGTATAATAAATATCTGGTTGGTGAAATTGGCTATAAAACAACACTTTAAACGTCAGTATAACACAAGACAGGAGCCATACTCCCACGCTCCATAAATTCCTAGTGCTAAAGATCGAATTGTGGGAAATGCAACTGTTTTTGTTTAAAAATAGTTTTAAGACTTTACAGATGTCTTTTCTTTTCACGCTATTTATTCGAATGTTTTAGTTCAATCATTATAAAGGTATGTTAATGTGGTATCGCTTTGCAAATTCATATGTTTTTTACTTTCATCGCCTATGCTCATATTGATGTCACCTCTAATATTCTGGTCAGATAAAAGTAAAAAGGTCATTAATGGACAAAAGACATGCTAAGCCAGACGTGATGACAGTAGACGATGTAGAGCAGTAACCGAATGGTGGCCAAGACTTGTACATCAAAACCCCGGTAGGCCAAAGAAGAGAGAAAAAATTAAATGAATATTCCACGACTTTCTCACAACGGTATGTCGTCTACAACTCCAGTCTACTTGAGTCTACATTACAAATTAAGTAGAGCTTGTATTATGTGTTCTAGACAACTGATAAACATACTTATTTACTTATGATTGCATACATACTATAGATAAATTACACCCAAATAGATAGGTAGACGATATAAAAAATAATAGCATTAACTAAAGGGATGCGAACGGCAAGCGACAAAGGAGAATGACATAATCATAGGGAAGCTCAGCTGTGAGGTTGATAAAAAGCTACGCTAAAAAACGTAATATATTAGTGTACAATTGTAGGATCCTCCCTCAAATAGTAATTAAGTGATAGCTGTTGGATTTCTGGTGTTTTTTTATTTTGTTTTTGATGGGAATATGTGTAGATTGTTTAGGTTTCCATTACACGATTTAGCTTTTTTGTCTTTATCTAAGAACGCTACCGATAGATTTAGCTGTTTTACTAACAGGTGATATATCCATAGATCCTTGACTATTTTAGAGAGTCTAGACCATTCATAACATTTATGCTCTATAAAAAAAATATTTTATTTCATACACAGGTTTACAGACTGTTTTTTTACGTAACAGTTATAAAAGTGTATTGTGCTTTCTACGTAGGCGTTGTTTTTATTAGTCCTCTACGCGGTCTCACTTCATGCCAATTATTTTCCAGATACTTGCGAAAAACTACGTGTTAAAAGTGTTTATAGTTTTAATTGGCCTTTTAATCATGGTTTATTATCTACCTACTGTTATGCTTACGAAATTTATAAGTGCATTTAAAGTACCGAAGTATAGTGTAGTTGAGTAATATTTTTTGGAACTTATTTTGACGCGCTATATAATAATATCCTGTATATGATATATGAGTAAAAAAAATCTCAGGTAGTTTCGTGTATGTACTACGAAATGTTTTTGTTTAATTTCATTTGGTAGAGTGGTTTAAAGACGGAGAAATTATTTGAACTACATTTAAAACTTACAAACACACAACACTATGTTTAACGGTTTAGGTTTGCGGTAAACTATTCTGTGGGTTAATAGATCATCAGAATTCTAAGTATACCAAATGCAGAAATCTACGTCAGTACAAATTCTATGAAAATCGTTGCATTATAGTGGCAGGCAATTTGTTCTAGCTGAAGAGGAAAACATTCATCATTTTCTGAGATAGATTATTTTGTTAAACAAAACTGTAAATATTATTCATGATGTCATTGCTTTAATAAAATTTGGATTGTTATTTAATCAATCTGTTTCATTTTGGGAGAGTTTTTTGTAATAAGCGTGGGTTAAAGTATTACTGATGCTTCAAAGTTTGTGTTTTCATAGTTTGATAGGAAAAATAAACTTAAATGACAACGCTGAAAATTAAAATCGTATTGCTACCAAAAATAAGGTGTTCAACAAGTTAAAATATTTATGTTAAGAAAAAAATACCTTCATATAAGTCAATAGAAAAAAATGGATCGTGAATAACGCGGCAGGTAATTCAGGTCTAAGCTTTCGTAAGTTTTATGATACTAAGTAGCAGCTACTCGAAACTAGTTCGGACATAACTCATTCGTATATTTATCGAAAGCCATAAATTGCAATGCTTTTTCTTATAAGATTGATTTTACATTTTCCGTAATGCTGAAATCAATCTCCTATGTCTCCGTAGTGTAGTAGTCAGAGAAAAATCATTTTAAAATATATTTTTTCTGTAACTCCTGTCTTCTGCCTAGTCAGGAATTAGAGAGATTAAACTACGAGTATATTAAGAATTGGTACATAGTAACACGAATAGTAAATATCGGATACGCCCTGATTCTCGATAATGCTTACCTACATTCTACAAGAGTAGAGTACGTTCCATTTCTTCCACGACATTATTAATCACACGTTTTACGTTTATGTAGGTAAACCTAATTTTTAATAGAGCACTTGATCTCGTTATATGACAGCTAAACATTTACGTAGAATTTTGTTGCCCCTGTTTTTATCGTATAAAAATTTTAGCGGGTCTTAGTTCAAAATGTTGCTTGTTTTAATGATCTACCTGGCCTGTCTTTCTAATTCAAGAGTACAAAAATTTTCACCTTTCAAATTATCCTGAAAAATTTTGCATTTTCGTTAAACATAAATTTTAATATGTTTATAGGTGAATAAATTGAGAGCTACATAAAACTTTTACTAGGATATAAAAGCGTACGATACAAACGAGTTCCATGACATAATTCAGCCTATTTGTCAGAGCAGTGCATCGCCCGAGTTTAACAGAAAACCCATTTTCCTGCATTGACTCACTGCTTCCGCGACATCAAAACAATTGGGTTTCCTTTATTTTTCACTTCACATGAAATATTAATGTTCTCGCTAGAATTCTTTTACCTCCACAAACAAGTCCAGCCGCGAATAGTGTGTGTAAGTAGGTAGACAATGCTTATACGCTATTAATACCATTAGGCATGTCGCAAGAAAATTTATTTTTGGACGGCGTAATAATAGAATCGTAATAAATGACACGCATATACGAGCTATTAAACTTATCTATAATGTTTGATTTATTTATTACATTGTATTATTTTAAGTGATGGTGGATTAGGTAAATAAATAAGTTATTTCTAGACTTTCTATGTTATGGCTAAGCTTTCGGTCCAGTCATGAAACTTCCTTCCGAGATTGTAACGAAAGTCACATGTGTCTATAATTATCTACTGGGCATCATCAATCAATCACCTGGGAGGTGGCGGGAGCGGCGGCGCGGGCGCTGGGCGGGGCGGCACCTGCAGCGCGCGCGGCCTGCCTACCCCGCGCCAGTCTGTGCGCGCGCCTCGACGTGCGACCGCGGCCGCCGCACTCCCGTCATTAACGCGTCATTATGCCTCTGTTTTCCGAACATATCGCGAATATGTATTACGGGTCGTCGTCTCCGTATACTGGATTACCTTACAGTTACAGCGGCAGTTCAGTGTCCTCTCTAGGATCGTCTTACAGTGCTCCGTATCTTAATCCTGGCAGCAGTTACAGCGGTCATTCGTCTTTAGGTAGTTACTCTCGTGCACCATTGTCATCATCAAGATGGATTACCAGTTCGGGAAGAAACTATTCTCCTATGCTAACCACAATCTCCGAAAGAGGATCTGCAAGCCCCATAAGAATAAATAGCCCACGAAGAATACCGATTTCTTCAAGAACATACGGTACTCCAACGTACACGCCGCGTCCTGTAAACATAAACACCGCTGACATCGATGTGTCTAGAGACAGGTACAGAAATAGAGTAGAACCTCCTAAAGCGGAACCTCCTAAACCGGAACCTCCCAAGCCAGAACCGCCAAAACCAGAATATTCGAAATCAGAACCTACGAAGCCAACCGAGACAGAAGGTGAAAATGGACCTTTCATGCCACGGGTTGATGGAAAGCCGGAGACTGGCATAGACTCGTCTCCAGGTATACAAAGAAGTACGATAAAACGTGGAAGAACAGTTGTGCGACTTTACACAGTAAAAAGGAATTCCCCTCGTAAGCCCGCTGATGAACAGTCAACAGAAACTGCGCAAAATCAAGAAACAGAAACAAATGTTGGCGATGATACAAAAGTAGAAGAAAAAGAAAATATGAAATGGAGAGAAAAATTATCCGATGATTTGATGTATAAAGACAAAAGAGAAAAGAAAACTTTAGGAGCTAAGTTAGTCGAAAAGTTCCATGTTAGTGAAAGGGAAACCGAATCGCCAGCTAGAGTTAAATTAAAGGAGACGAATGTGTCGCAAAGTTTACCAGCAACGCCACTAGATCATCTTAATGTCACTGAAAATAAATTTTCAGACAGAAGATGTTCTATGGAGCTTTTGGCAGAACAAGCTAATTTATTGGACTCATTAATCAGAAGCGAAAATCTAAGTACGGCAACATTGGATTTGAGTAAAGTCGGCGTAGCTGAATGTAAAACTAATATTGAAAAGCGTGGGTCTGTCAAACGACGAAATCAAGATAACTCACAAAACCCCTTGAAAACTACGAAATCCGACCACTCATTACATAATACTCTAAATTCGTACAAAGACGTTAGAGATCCACGAAGCCATTCAAAAAGACGAAGTATTAAAAAATCGTCTTCAGGCAGTTGTCTTCGCAGATTAGATTCAATTACAGAGTTTCCAAAAGAACCAGTAAACGTGGATTTACCGTCTATCGATGAAAAAGAAAGCAAATTGCCAGAAAAACAAGAAAATGTCCCGCAAAAACCGAAACCTAAATTAAAAACAAAAATAACAGCTTCTGTTGAAGTATCATCATCTGCGCCCCTTAGTCCTCTTAAGTTTAAGGTCGAAAATATAACAGTAGAAGAAAAACCGAAAATGCCAAAGAAAGAAATTGTATATAGCAGTGAAGTAGTAGAAATATCAGTAAAAAGTCCAAAAATACCTCAAAAAGAAACTGAAAATAAAGAAATTAGTAATGCCAAGAAAAAGGTAGCTACAAACGCTGGAAATGTAGTTGAGTCTCCCGAACCTGAAGATGGCAATTTCTGGAATAAAATAGGCAAAAGAGAAACTGTTTACTTGATGAAGAGAAAACAAAACTTGGAAGAGGTCAAAGAAAAACACAAACGGGCGTTGTTTTGGTTCCCTGAAGAAGATGAGGAAAAGAATACCACTGAAGATGCGGAAACCATGCCTTCAAAGGTTACAGAAACAAAGTCGAATGCCGACGCTACGATTGCTGATACAAATAAAAAAATTGAATCGAACTTGCAGGCTGACCCTGTATTGCAAAATAAAAGTGAAGATTTATCGACACCACTACCCAAACCAGAAAGCATTGAAGAAGCAAAAGTGGTCATGGAAAACAATGTTGCAAGTTCAAAATTAGACTTAGAGGTTCAAAACAAATCTGAAACAACAATTAACAAAGATGTTCCTGTAATAATTCCAGAAACCAAACCAGACGTAATTAAAGAAACAATTGTTGATGTTCCTAGAGAAAGTAAAGAAGATACCAAAGAAGTGAGAATATGTCCTGAATGCAAGAAAATTGGTAAAAGTGCGTCTTTAGAGTCTGTAGATGAAAACAAATTAAAAAAGCAAAGCCAAAAGAAAACGAAATCGGAGAAAGCTAAGAAAATTGTGAAATCAGACAAAAACTCAGAATCAAAACCTCCAGTGCCATTGTTGCCAAAATCTAGTACACAGACGAATGTATTTAAAAAACCTGAGTCTCCTAAATTATTAGAAGACATTAGCAAAACTAAAATTGTACCACAAAATGAAAGTAAAATAGTAGATGAAAAGAAAGAAGTTATAAAGGAACCCAGTGTTATAACACCCAAAATTGAAACTGAAGCGCAAAAACTTGCACAATTACCAGTTAACAAACCTGAGGAACAAGTCAAACCGGTACCTATTGTTCCAGAAACGGAAAAGGAATTGGTAGATTCGCGCGAAGAGCTACAACAAAATAAAATTGCCCCAGTTACAATCAATGATAAATTAGAAAATCTTAAGACAACTTTGATCTCAGCAGACACCTCAAATATTGTCGAACAGAAAGTTGATAAAACCATTCAACCTGAAGCTGACATAGACAAGACAGTTGTAATTCCTCAGAAGAACTCTCTTGACAATAAACCAGCCGTTTGTGAAATTAATAAAATTCCTCAAGTTGAGAAGACTGATACTAAAGTTTTAAATACGTCCAATGTCCCAGTTGAAAATAAGGAAATACCATCAAATAATGTACCTAATTCAGCTTTAAAGAATGCTACTGACAAACCGATCGTCTCCAAAGCATCCAATTTAAATAAAAACAATAAATTGGAAGTAAAGAGTTCACCTGAATCCAAGCCAAAACCAATTGCGCAAGTTAAGATTGATAAGACTGATGCCAAAGTTGTAAAACAAACTACAGCGCCTCTAACGAATGATCAACCATCAACATCCTCAGGGACAACTACTTCTAAGCCAGCGATTCCGCTAACGAATGCACCCAAAGTTGCTTTACAGCAAAACGCTATTAGTAGTACAAACGATTGTAGCTCGCTTGAAATCATGAAACCCGTTAATGATGTGAAAGATGTGACACAATCACTAGACATTCCAAACAAAGAAATCGAAGTTAAAGTTGAATTAGCAGTACCAATTGAGGCTAAGACAGGAGAGGAAAATAAGGCTGAAAACATTATCCAAAAAGACGCACAACCAGAAACATCGCAAGAAGTTGCTGCACCAAAATCACCGAAAAAACCGGTAAAGGAAGAAAAGGCTGTAAGGCCACTGATAGCAACCCCAAGGCCGTTGCAAAAGAAACCTCCTCAAGTGATACACTCGTCAGATTCATCAGACACCTCTTCAGAGGAAGAGTCCTCAGATGATGACGACGACGAAGAATCGGACGCCAGCGAAGACTCCGCGGAATTCTTTGAATGTGATAATAATACCGACGGCAGAACCTCCACGGGTTCCAATGACTCCGGCTTCGATTCCTCTGCACCTGCGTCCCCCGCGACGTTTTCACAAATTAAAAAAGGTAAACTAGTCTAAGCAATATTACGCTTATTTTTAGGACGGACGTTTCGGTTTAGGTAAAATCATAACTCGTCAGTGACCCCATTAACTAATTTTCCACTAATACAAAAAACTGCACGTTAGCTTATGCACGGCTTTAGCAAATGAGTAATAAGCATGATGCACAAATGTAAAAAGAAATCTTTACCAGCCTAGAGCCACGCGACAATGGTAATTTGTTTTAGACTGCGATGTTAACTGCCACCGAAAGTGTGAAAAATTGACAGCGAATTTGTGCGGCGTGAACCAGCGCCTGTTGGTGGAAGCCTTGGCATCGAGAACTGCATCTAGAAAAGGTGGGTGTACTGTCAAATGCGGATTCATGTGTGTGCCCGCGGTGATATCACTGATGTTTTTGTTATCAGAAGAACAGAACATACGAATAGGTTCGTACGTCATTGCTACGTCAGACGTTTCGCCCAAAATAAAGTTATTTTATTGGCTAGCTTTGTAACGTCTGTTACAATTATTATTAGGTATTAGAATCGTTTGAACATGGTTACGATACAGAAAAAATATAAGCAGATAAATTTTACTCTACTGTGGGTAAGGTACCTATCAGAATTACGCAATGCAAAAGCTCAATTTGGATAAAAAATAAATCCAATTAATTTTCCTAGCCGTCTGGGTTATTTCTGAATAAGAGTATTCCTACTTAATCCCAGAAATTAATTTCTAAATGACGTATTTATAAAACGTATTGTGCGTATTTGTTTATGTTCAGTGGAACATGGCGGCGTGGGCGAGAGATGTGACTGTCTGGACACTCGCCAATCATTTGCTCACCTGTACAAAATTAATGGAACCAATTGCAGCTGCAATTAACATAAAGAGGAGCTTGACATAGTATTCTAATTTAATAGATTTACATTTACTTTGGAAAATGTTCACATGTTTAGTCTTGAGTCCAATTTCCCTTCCTCTTGATTTTCAAGAAAGTCTTTACTTATCAAATTTAAAGTCAAGTCCTCGACTGTTAAACTCTCTGACATGAAAAGGCATTGACAGTTACGTCTCCAGCCCTCACCAAGCTCCACTGCGTAAAGTATAAGTATTTTGTAGCAATTTTCTCCATCAGTAGACGGAAGTACAGTGAAGGGCATGATAATTTTATCAGTCATCGACGCAGTGTACGATGATGGATGCCAGCGTGCTCGCCTCTCGTGACTAACGGATCAATGGTTACTTCGATCGTCAATATTTGGCTACTCTTCAAACGTCACTGCATGTATTTTTATTTCCAATCGACAGCCTATGGCCTTTTGTCAAGTTTTATGATTAACATATCTGGCCGCAAAAGCTTGTGATAGAAATTATCTAAGTTTTTTGGTCATGTAAAATTTTGAACTGTTCACGTTTATAAGTTCTCCTTTTTGCATGAGAGTATTATATTTTTTTATGTAATATTTATAAGTTTTTATTTTATGAGCACAACACCTTGTGGCGTTTCTATTTTCTTCTTTTCATTACACAAAGTAATTACGTATGCATAATCTTAAGTGTATGACAATAAACATTTTGAACATAACTCATTCTATTCTACGAGGCATTTAAAATTATTTATGCCTTCATAAATAAACAACTGATAGCCAAATGTTGTTTACAAACTTTATGTGTGACCAATATTTTCTAATGAGTATAAATATTGAAAAATAGGTCAGAGAATATTAGACTTAATATTTATATTGCCCTATATTGAAGAAAAACACGACCAAATTATTAGATATTATTATGCCTCTGTATTTTGTAATTGAGTTACCGATGTGGTCGCGAACAGTAACCAACATAGACTAACTTGTAAGTGTTATCCAGGAGGCATTTGATTGTGATTGGTCCACGCAGGTGGCGACGCGCCGGGCACGTCGGGCGCGGCGCCGGCGCACTCCAATAACACCGACATCTCGGAACAGGAGCTCGGTGAGACATCACTACTGTAAAATATCAAATATCTGTTTGTACTCTGTGTATAGGTATTTTGTGAATGTTATTTTATGTTCCAACCAGATTAGAGAACATCTTTGGGTGTATAGTGTAGTTCCAACTAAATATTGCTTGCAGCTACTAACACAGTTACCGTAGTATAGCCAGACATATTCTCATTAAATGTTAAGAAATAAAAAATATAAGTGTTCGGAAACTTCTAAGGAAAGAAGAATTTGATGTCTTGGCACACAGCTCGAGTTATTTACAAGTGATTGTATATGTGTACGTTGGTTTGATCAAGAATCATCACTGGTGTAGGTCAGAACAATACCTGTCAGAATCACTACATTCTAATGGAGTGAACTTTATCTCGAGGAAGACGGATGACAATAAACACGGACGTTGGCACAATTGGCAAAAAATCTTATAACATTTTGAACACGCCTATAAATATCTGCGCAGAAGCCGGCAGGACTTTCGCTGAAAACACGGTGCAGCCCCACGGCCTACTTCGCGAGGGTTCCGCGTTCCAGCCGCGCCGAATAAATTATGCAATACAGACTAAATTATATCACTTCTTATTTAGATTAACATGTTTTCCGTTCCGTTGACAAATACTTTAAGAAGCTAAACTAAATTTTTAAATTACAAAACTATGCGTACGAAAATATTCAAAGGAAACATTCAGATAAAGTCTTCAAACATAAAAACCACATGACTTTTACGAGAAAAAGTAACGTAAATTACAAATATTACACGTTTTTCCGTGAATCTCCTGACTAAACAGGAACATTGAAAACTAAGAAACTCGGAGATGTATACATGTGATTTATATCCAATCAACCGAAACTTGCCAAGTTCGGACACCTCAAAAGGAACATTAATTATACATGCGATGAGTTACGAGTATAAGTACCGACTAAAAATAATACGAAGAATTGTTTTTGACTTTTGGATTTCCTTAAATAGATTGTTTTCTTTTAAAATTTAAATCCCATTTGTTTTAAAACGTCTTAATCCTAAAGTTGTCGACAGCTCGAATTTACCAAAAAGGTACGGAGCTTTTAAAACCATTTTGATTGTACGCAAAAATGTACATACAGTGCGAAAAATGTATTAATGTTTATAAAACGCGCCGTCGATAAATATTACCCTTTACATTATAAATTAACAAACAATTAATTATACGATAAATCTCTCACCATCTGCTAGGAGATGTACCCGAAATCGTAACCAATAAATTGTAATCAATTTACGAGAAAAACTTTCTAGATAAATATTTTTACAAAAACATTCACAAAGAAATAAGATGTTAGAATTATTTTGTTAGACGTTGACTTTTGCAAGTGTTGTTGGTACAAAGATGCGATATATTACTATCTTAATTCTACGAGTAGGTGCGCATTAATGCGTAGTAAAAAGAGATGTTTAGTAGGTTCCGAACATTAATTCGGTTTTTCTAAAAGGCTTAGTGTTAATACTTTGGAATGTAACCGTGGCTAAGCTAACTACTCCCGGCGAGATTTCTGGATATTAGAAAGTATTCACTTGTTTTCTTAGATATGACAAGACATTTTCTTTCTCAAGAAAGAAGTAATTTGTAATAGAAGCTGATCATTTCGGCGAAACAAGCCATTGTTCCCTCCCGAATTACTTTCGGACTGTATTATTGGGTTTTCCTGTAGGATATTCTTAGTAGACGTTTGGGGATTGGAATAGTGCCCGCTATACATGCAATAGGCTTGTCCCATATTGCAGTCAAGTGGATCTTTATTTATTTTCACTGCACTTTATTTTTTCTGGCTTATACGAGTCTAACTCCAAGTGATACCGAAATTTTGTGCCCCTGCTTATCGGGTGAATATGTTGTAGATGAAAGATGTAATTAATTTCACATGAAATCCCGTATCATTTCTTGCAGATAGTTACATTTTATCGACCAATTGTTGGGTACATTAACTGCAAACGTAAACAAATAAAATTTTACGACTCGGTAATCGAGCGTCAGTCAAAAACTGTCGGTTTCGCCATGACGGAAATCTCTTTTGGTCCGTAATACAATTGCGGGGTTCAATGAACTACTCTATCTATTTTCTTACCTACTCGTGTCTGATCAATATTTAATACTTAGTGCTTGTACACGTTGACTCGCGGGCGCGGTGGCGGGCGATGTCACGAAATATCAAACATATGAGGTGCTTCCGAGTGTTCACGTTCAAAACGATTCAGTACAGAAGAGAAATCTTGAAGGATGTTCCCTCAAAATACCATATAAAGTATGAAATTCACCATACCGTTCTCTTTCTTTATTAATTTCGTGCACACCAATTCTAATTTTTAGCATCTCCCACTTTAGGTATGAATTTTCGGTTAAAAATAAAAGATCGTCGTCCATGTTTACAACCTCTGAAATACGTCACGATCGCGCGAACGCCTGGCGTTTAATGTGAACACGAGCCCGCCACGTCTCCCGCGCCCGCGCACGCGCCCGCGCCCGCGCGTAGCAACGTGTACAAGCACTTAGAGTTGTTTCAATTTCATTTCTCTTTCTCTCTTCAAGAACTTTCCAAAAATGGTTTATGATTTCCTATTTCGCGTTATATAAAAACGATCCCGCCGATCCCGTGATAGCTCCAGAATTAGATTGACCTTGATATTGCTTCGTCTCAGCAAATATTTTTAGCGTCGCTCACGATCTCATACGAGGTGAAAGAGAATTAATATAACGCACATGTTAAATTATGTCATACTACTATGCAGCGTAAACACCCATGAACTTGAATTATGTTGCGATACCAACGACCCCAGCGCTCGCTTATATATAAACATTGCAGGAATGAGGATTCGGCGTGATTATGTAAATAACACTTCACACGAAGTCGAAAATATAAACATTTCAACACTGTAAACTATGAATCAATGCGGAAAAACAAATGCAGACTTCTCTTGAATAATTAAATGGAAGAGAGAAGTTGTAGACTTAATGTCAATCAGGTTTCAGTAGAAAAAGTGATTATGTATAATTATGGGGTTTTAAATGAAATTACTATATTAAACTAGCAGACCATGTAGACTTCGTACTGCCCCAATCGATACATAAAATACCTTAACTTTTGTAAAGGAAAAAGATGAGGTCTGTTTTTAGGGTTTGCCCGGCAATTATTTAATTTTTTCTCACCTTTTACACCTTCCCTAGACCTCCACGAACAACTCAAGACCAAGATGAGATAAATCCGTTCAGCCGTTCTCGAGTTTTAGCGAGACTAACGAACAGCAATTGATTTTTATATAATAGAAGATTATATTTACGATGTTATAAGGCAATAAATAAGCAGAGTCACGGTGACGAGCGTCGCACTTGAGAGTGTCAGTGATAACATCGGTCTAAGGGGCTTCTGCAAAGGATGTTTACAGATGTGTATCAAAGATGTGGTAAATGCCACACACCCGTGCCAATATTTTACAGCATTAACATAGCAACATGACAGATCCCTCGATTTTTCAGGGACAATCGTTTTTATTTTTTGAGGTGCAAAATTGCATTTATTTTATAAAATCGAATATTTTTAATAGCAGAAGGTAAATATTTACAATGCCCAAAACGAAATACAGGTATTGCCAAAACCAAAGAAATTCATTTCCACAAACTTTTTCTAAGTGTTAGTTTAGTTTTCTTATTGGTCTGAAATTATGATTGTAAATGTGTCTAGTTTTATTACACCAATTATTTGTTCGTTTGAATTAGATAGGGATCGAACTTTCTTCGCATTCTAGACTGTTGTAGCTCAAACCAGTCTACTTTTAACATCGGGAACACTCGATTTCGTAACTGCGCCAAATAGCAAGTGCTTCAGACTATTATATTTCTTTTTATTTAATTTTCAGATCCGAAAAATATTTCAAGATTATTTAAATGTTATTAGCTACTTTTTAAACAAATGTTAGATGTTATTCTTGTTTTCTACAGAGCAATCCACTGCCTACGATATCTTCAAGAAAACTGGTCGGTTTACTCCGCCTGCGCGGTCCATTCCTCGCTTCAGGAAGTATACCGTTGAGGACTTCCAATTCATCAAAGTGCTGGGAAAAGGCAGCTTCGGAAAGGTGAGCATATTTCCTTCTGTCCCTAGTAACGTAAGGTTTATATTTATACCGCCCAAACGTCACCGCAACGTTAATTGGGTAGTCTCTGGTCTGTTTTCAATTATCATTGTTTTCTGCCGTTGACCCAAATCTGGCTCGCAGCAGGCAAGTGCCAGATTTCTGACGTGATGTTCCGAGGTTTAAAAGTGGATCAATATATCACAACAATCAAAAAGATCATCTCGCTTTCAGATAATATCGGACTCGTAAAGTTCAAACGTGCCTTTGATTCTATAAAATATTACAATAATAAACATGAAGTCTAACACCTGCTTTGTTAATGACCCTGCACGAAGCACACTCAACGCACCTAATACTCACTTATTCCCAAGAAAAAGTAAATATATTTTGTAAAACCAAGGTGTATACGAATTCTCCGTCCGAAAATAAACGAAAACTGAAACAAGGGATTTTGCCAAGAGAAAAAACAGCTCTCACATACATAGATAAGCTGATATGCACACACGAACAATTTGCAGCGCACGTCGGTGTCTCGCTGAAAGATGTAGCTATTAATATTTATATCTATATGACAAACACAATGTTAACTACAGAAATATACGGCCATTAATTTACAAAAAGAAAATGTCTCTTTATTAAATGAAGAGAGATGTGCGCGAAAATTTGAATGGACTTTTCCTAACGACTCAATTCTCGATCGCGCTTCCGGATTGCTAAATAAAATTGGTGTTTTCTTTAGACTTGCGTAATGCGGAAAGTTCTTAGATTATAGTGATATCACTCTTATATAAGACAGCATCTTGGCAAGTTTTACTGTCTATGCCATTTTTTGACAAGCGATTATTTAACCAGATTAACCGGTAGGAATTTTGCGAAAATATTTTTACGAGGTTAATAACAAATTAGCCCTGAAGAAGCCGAAAACACTTGAGAACGGAAGTGGTAGACTTCGAAAAGAAAAGAAAAACTGTACTAGAATAAACTACTTACGAAATTTTATTGAAATTCCAGTTACCTTGCTTTTATATTGTTAAGTCACTAACTGAAAGTATGAATTAAGAAAAATTGTAAAATTAAGAAAAATGAAAGCTGAGATCACTATTGTGGTGAAGATCTTTAATTAACTACTACGAAACACCAAACTTTGTAGAAGTAAAGAAACTTTGCCTGTCGTAGAGGTATTAGCGGTCAAAGGTTTTACATACATACATACATAAACGTCACGCCTCTTTCCCTTGGGGGTAGGCAGAGATCACATCTTTCCATTTGCTACAAAGGTTTTAACATAAAATAAATAAAGCTGCTTTTATAAATTTATGAAATATAAGTTCCATGTTTACAAGTTTAAAATATTGTAAAGAGTATCACACAATTTATGGTACTCCGTGCTGTATATCTGTTGTCACATAACAACATCGTAATGACCTACTTCCATTACAAATCGTCGGTGGGATGTCAATCAACTCATATCCGTTATTTTTAAATGCCATTGAGATACATTTTCATAAATACTCGGTACTGCATCCTTCAGTATCTCTTAGTTCATTTCATATTGTCATATTCCCCGACGTGTCAGATGTTATACACTGAAACTGTGTCAAAGTGTGAGGAAATCACATATAAATAGCATTTACTACCTGAGAACTCATGAGATGTGAGTTGACGGCATGAAACTAAGTAGGTCAACTAATATCACTTCATGTGCGTCCAAAATCACGACTCGCAACCGTGATGACAAAACTGAAAATTGTAAATCAAAACTGGACAAAGTTAAAAACGTCTGCGCAGTTTTTATAAAGTTTAAATGATACGCATGGTCATAAATGAGTACCGACGTCACCAGACGCTTCTAGGCCCAGCAGGTAGACTTCAAACGCCATTGAGCTAGCGAGCCGTTAAAATATTAGGTATCTCGTTCAATTTGACAAGTGGCGATGTAACGCTATTAATTTCTCAGTTCCTCGCATTCGCGAGTGTGAGCCGAAAAGCGTCGGTATAAAGTGACGCACACCACTTCAAAGACTTGGGAAATGTCACAAAATATATTTTTTATACCGCACGTTAAGGGCAATGAACTCATAAAGCTTAAACCCATGTCTGAGAAACTGAATGTCCTTCCCTGAGGGTTAATAAATTCAGGCGATTCTAAGAAAGCTTAATTATAAAGTTTTAATTGGTGTCTGACGCTGCTAAATTCATTTCAACAAATGCTTTAGCATGTATGTAAGCAGTAACCTTTCATATTATTTAAAGTTACTAAATATAATAATTGGGGCATCGGCTAAAATATTACGTTCTAGTATGTATTGTGTAATTTTCTGTTCACCTTTATAAATTGAGGGACATAAAGTCAAAGCTCACATTTAGCTGTCGGTCGCCTGCAATAAAGTCTCGTGTATTTCAACAGTTGCCCTTTACTTTTAACTATATATAAAACGCCAGCCAATATTGAGCAAGTCGGTATAAATTAAGTATTTTCAGAGTCCTTGGTCTAAATGACTCGACTAAAGAACACACAAGATTGGAGAACTTACCGACGCCGTTATTTAACACTTTTCTTCAGTTCAGAATGCCATTCGATTTAGATTCTGTTTGTAAATATTATTGTAGAGTATGACATTACTGATTAAAATTTAAGTGTGAATAAATTGTCGGATATTATTAATGTCTCCGTAAACATTGCAAATAAACAAAGTACTTAGTGTTGTCGCTTAAAGCTTGAATATCGTAAAAATAGAAATTGGAGCAGTAGATCCAGGTCTGTCCGTTGACGGGCAATAAATTATTTTCATAATTGGTACGATTCTGTGAATCTCTTTGTGCAAAAAGCAATATATTTGCAGACTGACAGAGATATCCTACACAACAAAGACGATAGAAGATGTTAGGTTGATGTTTTCTAAAAATCTAGAAAATGTATTTTCAAAATTACATTTTGACGTATTGAAATATGAGGTTTTTTTGATCTTTTGCAGTTAGCCAGTGGTGACCCCCTTCTAAGATCGAAGTAAATAGGTCTGCTTTTGTAATCGCCGATTGATTGATTGAAAGCTACTTTACCTGCATACTTTGTTGGCAATCAGCTTGAAAGGGCCACCCTTTCAAATTGAGAGCCAAAATCATGTCCGTCCAAACTCGAAATAATAGCCCGTGACTGATAGTACTCACAATGTGGTTTACGATGTCGAATGCTTTATGTTTTCAAAGTATAAGCACTATAAGCAGTGATGACCGTAACCTCAGCGATGATGGCTGATGGCAGCTTGCCACCTGCAGCTTCGCGGTTCGCTGCAGTTTACCTGCCGTACTATCGTATTGTAACACTAGATTTATACAGTCTATTTCGAGTGCCTACATCATTGGCCACCTTTCTAACGTCAGAGAACACGTGTCATCGGCCTCTGCTCGACACCCATTAGACTATTAACTATTGTCTATCGTGGCTAAGATAATTGTCTGCGCTCATATACGTACAATTACTATAGATTTATAGTGTAATGAGTATTATAGCCAAAACAACATCAACAATCGACGCGTACACAGGTAGCTATTTTTCTACGGCGTATTTTTATTCTTTAAATGGACGCATCACGTGGAAAATGTTCAGGTACATTATTAGAATGATGGATGTGAATCGAACGGGAATGGGAAACTTGAGAAGCGTATCAGCTTTTAGAATAATATTGACTGAATAATAAATACACATGTGCTGGTCTCGAAATAAAGTAAGAGAAGGGTTTTTCCTGTAATTTGTCAGGTCATGCTGACATAAAATGTTCATCGAAATATAGTAGCAAGTCAGTGACTCTAAATTGATTTACGACCATACAAAATACACGTTTATTAGCAAGAGTTAATCCGCGTTACGTGAGCCAGAACGAAACGTCTTCCTGGTTTTGCAGTGCTTGGCCCAATAGCCTTTGAGATTGGGCCAAGAATACGGAGAAAGCTTGATATATATGAATTGTAAAATGAAAACTTCTGTCATACGGGTGTCACGTAGGCTTCCTGCGATATTTATCACCATTTAATTTTAAGATTTGTTTGTTTATTAATACTTACAATGTAATTACTTGTGCGGCGATCAAAACTAGGAGCGTCTTGTTATGTAATCAGAAGACAAATCAATTTGAAGGAAGAGCGTCGATGTAGTCTGCGTGTCAACATATTTGCATGACTTTTTTCAAAGTCGAATATTTCTTACATTTGTTTTCGTGGCATCCGCTAACGATTTTCGTGTATAAATAGAACCGGTATCAATATCTATTTGTCTCTGTACCGGTGTCTATTTGTGTTTGCTGACGCATCTATCTGGAGAATTCAAGTTTTAAACTAATTAGGTAGCTGTTCTGTTTCAATTACGTTGTGTACTTATTTATAAAGTAAAATGCATTGCTATTAACGAAAACAGAATTTCAACTAATGCGTCAATATTTTATTTTGTTAAAGAAATCCAAAGATTTAAGCTCTAACTTTTGGTAATCCAATTATCGCCCAAAACGTAGATGCCCAGAGTTACAGAAATAGTTTTCAAAAAGTAACTCGTTACTTTAAGAGTCCAAGTTACAGACTATGAAAATTAATCTAAACACACCTGTTAATGTTGGCGTAAAATGTTCTCTGGACAATACAACAATGAGTAACAAACAAAAATACCTACAGCTATTTAAAACAACATTGTTTATTTCCAGGTGTTACTGGCGGAACTCCGTGACACAGAATATTATTACGCCGTGAAATGTTTGAAAAAAGACGTGGTTTTAGAAGACGACGACGTCGAGTGTACACTGATCGAGAGGAAAGTTCTCGCACTTGGCACCAACCATCCTTACCTCTGCCATTTATTCGCGACTTTCCAGACGGATGTAAGTAAAGAGTCTATAATAAATTACAATATATCATAGAGCGTGACATTCAAAATTACCCATTTTATTCAAAGCTCCACAATCTACGCATATTTACATCGCATAAACTATGAATATTATTATCATAGTTTCATTAGGATTAAGATAGTTGTAACTACTAAATATAACGAAAAAATTGGCGCACAACGTGGGACCTAATAGCTTTAGGACGGTCGTTATTATTTCCGGCGGAATATTTATGTAATACCCTATAATATACGATGCAAGAGTATAAAAATAAATTTATATCTTTTGGTCACAGTATAGGGAACTTTAGGTCTAGGTTATTTTTTCTAGAACATTTCGTTGTTATAGGTCTATATCAATAGATATATGTGATTTAAATACATATATCCACTGCAACTCCATTGTAGAAGTGTTTTTTTTTCTTAAAAAGTTGAATGTGAGGTTTAAAGGTCATTTGTCATTTTTAGTCTCATCTGTTCTTCGTGATGGAGTACTTGAACGGCGGTGACCTGATGTTCCACATACAACAAAGTGGAAGGTTCCCAGAGTCGCGCGCGCGATTTTACGCCGCCGAAATTGTATCGGGACTCAAGTTCCTACACAAGAGAGGCATTGTGTACAGGTAATTATAATGATTTGTGTTATTATTTTTTTATGGACTAAAGACGAAAATTAGAAGATCATCTTTCAAAAATCACGTATTAAAATCTTGTTTTTCTCAGAAGAAAACTAGAACGTGAGATCAAATTAATTAGGCTAATGGCACCAAATACCTAATAACTCTAAAGAGGCGATTACGAAACAGTCTAAGTTGTTTTTTTAGAAAGGAGGCTTATCCAATACATAATCTTTAATATTCCAGGGACTTAAAATTGGACAACATTCTACTAGACTTCGAAGGACACGTCCGCATCGCGGACTTCGGCATGTGCAAGCTCCAGATCTATCTGGACAAGACTGCCGACACTTTCTGCGGCACCCCAGACTACATGGCGCCAGAGGTACCAACCCACACATATGAATAGAACACATTTAAACACTATTTAAAGATTCTAGGTCGACTAGTCGACTCCACTGATTTATCTCAACGTTGGTAGAAACTAGTTTATTTTGATATTAAAACGCTTTAGACCATTACATGTTTTCAAAGAGTTTATATATTAGGGCCGTTAGTTTATCATTGAGTCTGTGATAAATAAATTCGATTTAGGTTGGGTTAGAAAAACCAGGTTAGTAGCCTATTCTGAAATTGAAAAATTAATGGATTTGATATACATATAGGCAGCAAGATTCTTGCGCTCATTATTTTGGTAGATTATGCAGTAAACGTTATGTAAGAAGAATTTGTGAACATGGCTTATTTGAACTTAAGAATTCCATGATTTATAAGCTTAGACTCGATGACGGAATTCTACCATTCAACTGAGATTGATATAAATCTTGCTTACTTAGATGACCAAAGTACGAACGATATTTCTTTATAAAATTACGTAAGATCATATTAATCAACAACATTGCATATACCTCTGTAAATCTCGTTATATCGTCGATAACCTATAAATCGTGACATAATTTATGATCAGCAATTGAATCATCGACGCACCTGCCAGCTGCCAGCCCCGTGACTGGCACTCATACACCTATACTATTAAAAAATTGAGTTGCCGACCGGATTATATTGATATATCACTTTGAAATATGATTTTTGTATGTGCATTTGAAACCACCATAATACGATAGTACGGAATTGGTAACTCATAAACGCTTTTATGAACAAGATATCCTGGCTGAGTAGTAGTCTGGCCAACTTGTAGGTAGATAGTCTTCGTCTACGTTTATTGTTACTATATATCATAATTAAGTGAGGGCTTTTTGAGAATCGCAAATAAATACACACTCAGTAGGCTTGCTTACACTAGATTTAAGTACGTAAATAAAACACCAGACTAAGAAACTCAAGTTCACATTTTCCAATTACAGATTATCAAAGGTCTGAAATACAACCAGACGGTGGACTGGTGGTCTTTCGGCGTGCTGCTATATGAGATGCTGATCGGACAGAGCCCGTTCAGCGGCTGCGACGAGGACGAGCTGTTCTGGTCCATCTGCAACGAGATGCCGTCCTACCCACGCTTCCTATCGCAAGAGGCGCTCACCATACTAACCAGGGTAAGTTTAGAAATAAGGAGTAAATTTGGAAACTGCGCTGGTCGTAACAGCATTTCGGAACTGCTGTTAATGTGCTGTACAAGAAACTGTCACAATATTAACTCGATTAGAAATCTCACGATATTGGCGTCAAATGCCACAAAGACAGTCCATGAGTGGATAGAGGCTCGAGCCTACTTATCACGACTACGTTGATTGAAGGCCTGAAAGCACATTTTTTACTATTTTCGGAGCTATAACATACTTGAGTTGGTGTATTACCATATTGAATTGAAAATTAACGGAAAACTAAACGAAACCATTAAAAACTAACGGAACTGAGCACTGACTGCACAGATAGCCGAGTGATATAGGTCACCACGCCAGTTACCACTGTGCGCGACGTCTCGCGGGTTCAATACCCGCGTAGGACAAGAATTTGTGCGTTCCACATATTGTTTTTCAGAGTCTGGTGTCTGTGCACGTGAATTAAATGTCTGTGAAACCCCATGCGATACAAGGATTAAATTCCTCAGTGCGGGAGTCGTTTACAAAAAAAGAGCACTAAACAAGAGCACATTGTTCGTTGCAGTTATTGGACAAAGACGCGCGGACGAGGCTGGGCGGCACGGAGTGCATGCACGGCGAGATCCGCGACCAGGACTTCTTCCACCCCATCCACTGGGACCGGCTGGAGCGCCGCGAGCTGGAGGCGCCCTTCAGGCCCAGAGTGGTGAGTAGGAATATAGACTATTACTATATTAAATTCTTGAAAAGGCGTTTGATTGACCTTAATGATATTTTAGGGATAGTCAGAAGATTGGACATTTTGAGTATGTGAATGGATTATAATTAGTAAATGATAAAACATTTTTTGCCGATCTCAGAGAAATTTTGATACGGTCATAAGTGAGAACAGGAATGGACGCCTAACTTTGTTTTGCAAATGCACAGGTTTGGGAATCATATTTCAGGTCTAAAGTGATCAAAATTCAGCATTTAGCACAGAATTTATGACCTCATAGATGACATTTCCTAAAATTTTCACAGAGACATCCGATGGACACGCAGTACTTCGACCGAGCGTTCACGGGCGAGCGGCCGCGCCTCACCGCGGTGGAACCCCACGTGCTGCGCTCCATGGACCAAGAACCTTTCAGAGGATTCTCATATACCAACCCCAATACCACGGACCGCTAAACTACACTCTAACACATAGAGCGATGGTTGAAATTCCCTTGTCACGTCTAGCAGGCGACGCGCGTGTCGTCCGTGACAAGATTGGTGATTGTATGTCCCGCTGGGCGGTAGTAAGCATTGGCAGTTAAGTTTTCGTAGTTGTAATACATAACTATAGTACCCATAAGTAGAAAATATTAATCTAGAATGGGTGAGAATCCTTCTATCGTTTTCATAAGTATGGGCCAAGTGTAAGCGTTGCGAATCGGTACCTACATAGAGATAAAATCATTTGAAATGCATATCAATTAAAACGTTATGTTATTGTGTCTGGTACACGAATTGTATTGTTATATGGAATAGGTGTTAGATGTAAGGGTCGTAACACACACGCTGCAACTCGCATGTTTCTCAATACTATATAGAAATTATTGTAATTAAATGTAGAGTCGGTAAATTATAAATCGTAATTATTATAATTCATCGGATTAGTACAGCTTGTGTGTTACAAGGCTAAAAGTTAGTGTAATAAAAAGTTTTATACGTTCAGTGACTTATTTATTGTATCTTTAAACATTACTGCAACATTTATAATGCATTATTTTCTTACCTGATTTGTTTCAAACTACTTTGAGAGTACTACGACCTAGTCGTAAGTTCATGAATAAATGTAACATTAATATTTATTTCAATGCATAGAACAAGCAGCTACTGTATTGTAAATTCATGATATATCTACGAATATTCAGTTAATTAGTGTTGTAATTAATTATTTTATATCGTACTTGCATATTATGAAATTATACCAAAGATAGTTTGTTCGGATTGTACATTGTTTGTTGGATAATAAATTACAAATACCAGGTGTTTTTGATTATTATAAAATCCAGGTACTTTAACATTTCCGGACGATTGCGTGAAGTTTTGTCACACTTATGCTTTCTAAGCGGTAACGGTCATCTACACTTAACAGCCGATACATACATGGTCTCTGTTTTATCGGATATTTTTTTTTGGTATATGGAGTTGTATGAGCGTCTTCACAGTAAAAAATATTTTATAAAAAACACACATCCTATAGAACGATCCAAAAACAGAGACCATGTGTTAACCGGCCCACACGTTACAAATAAATATATTTACATGATATAACGTTCTCTCACACGCGCGCAAGATTCGTAACACTACAAAAGATCGCGCGAATGTGATTGACAGGGGTAACTTTTAGAACTTACATCTAACGTACAAAGTAATATACAGACACCTAAAATACAGAAAAATTGATTCAATATTTATACCAACTACCTGCTTTTCCTGAACACACAAAGATCAGTTAACAATTAAAATAGACTAGATATAAAATACTGACTAGATTTAAATATACAGGGTTTAAGGCCGAAACCCCTTGTGTTGTAAAAGATATGTTTTAAAACATTGCAGTCACAAACAAGAGTTTTTTTAATAATAAATTCGAGCTAGAGGGTTTAAAACATTTCGAGGCATTGGAAATGTTCTCCGTTTAAAATACTAGTAAAAACCCTGTATATATATATTTTATATAGCTTCTTAACGTTGAGCTTAATTATTGATATATCAAAATCCAAGATGCACTCTCAGTGTCTCAAAAACGTTACCTAACATCAATCCACATTGCCCACACATGGTCCAACTGACACTGTTTTGGCAAATAATCTCGCATAAACAACTTTAAGATATGTGCGTAAGGTTGAATTTGCAAAAACATGCATTCGTATAACAACCGACGTTGACTTGTAGAAAGTTTAAACGGATGCTATTGTTCGCGAAACTGAATCAAAGGATTTTTGTATACATCAATGTCTAAATCTAAGTTTACGCGAATAGTCGAGCGATTTTTGGGGGGTACTTGATATGCAGTTGTAGGACGCGGTCCTTGGTGGCGACGAAGAGGTGATGCGAGAGTTTGTCCTCAAACACGTCGATGGCAAGGATCTTGGGATCCTTGATGGTGTTGTCGAAGTCCTGCACGCGGAGAGTGCGTTCTGGCCTCGAGCCCTTTTTGAGCGTCTTGTTGGTTAGGCAGATGATTATCTGGAATTTAAAGAGCATTAAGTGACGTGGAGACCTCGATGCAAGCGCTGCGTTCCACTATGTCGTGGCTTATATGCTCATTTAACGACTACGCTGGATACGCTAAGGTATAGGTGAAATAAAAGGTTTATGTGAAGGTATTCAGAAGGTAGTCAAATGGAGGTTGTGCTTAGTAATTGAACACAATAAGGTACTGAAAAATTCAATACCAAATTGTTTGCACAAGATTTTAGGATTTCTATGTCAAGTTTACTGTAATCGAAAGAGACCGCAAAAGCAACTCAGTATAACTTAATTTGGGGTTTACTTAGGTACATGTTCGTGAGCCTATTCTGGTAAAAATAACATATTCTTAGAGAAAAACTTAAGGAAGATATTGCGATACTGACCCTTCCACTCCGGAAGCCAAGGAACACGACGTGGCCATGCTCTGTAGCGCACGACATGTTCGGGCACTCCAACCGCATGTGGTTCGTCTCTCTATCGTAGCAGATTGATACGCGACGGTTCTTTGTTTTCACTGAAACGTACATATCTTTATAGTAAAATTTTGAGAGTTGACAACATATTTAAATAGAACCCGGCCATTATCCAAAAGACAAAAGATCGTCATATAAATCTAAATATAATTTTGTATGGTGGACTCAATTTGAGTCACTTTAAAAAAATAGTTAAATTGCTTGGTAAGTAATATTGTTTTTTTTTCTAAGGATAGAAGAGGTATTTAAAAGCGGTTTAAAGGTATGTCAGTCGAAGCACAATCAGTTTTCTGTGATGCATATTTAGTAAATGTTTCGTTTCGATGATCGCTCAACTAGTTTCGGACCAAATTAAAGTCCTTAATCATGCTGACGCGATGTCGCCTGTCGAACTGTTCAGACTAGACTAACGACGCGAAAGGCAAAGATATGACGGAACCCGTGGTCAGAAGCAATCCTATAGAAATTCTCGAATTGAATTTTTAATTCGACAAAAAAGTATTGCTTTTGCTACCCTATGCTTAAATAAAGTCGATCTAAACTAGGTTAGAAGCAACTATTAATAAATGATTTCTAACTTACCAGCAACAGCGACATCGTATTTATGAAACAGCACCCATTTACACGCGCCTTTATGTTGTGGTATGCTGTAGTTGAACACCCTGTGGAAGTTCTTCGTCTCGGCAATCTCACGTAAAACGAACCCGTACTTTGTAACCATGTAGACTACACGCTCGTAGACATGTATAGCGGCCGGTCTGTCGTAGTCGCTGCCGTAGTACCGGCCTACGAGGCGAACCTCCCATCTGTCGTTAACCCACGTGCAACCCCATACCACAAATGTTGCAGTCACGACATAGCATACATTCTCTTCTAATCTGGAAACATGAAAAATATTACTATTACCAGATGTCTCATTTGAACATAAGTTGCGACGCGCAAAATATTTTGAAGTTGGAATTGGAATACATTGCGGGATAGCACAAATTCGTCAAGACAAATAGTTGATCATAGACAGCAATATACATAAAACAATGACCGCAACTGGCATAGTATCTCACAGAAGCTCTCTAGCGATATTCAAAGATACTAAAACAAAAGAAGCCTTCAAACAAAAAATGCATTTGACAAAATAGCTATCCTGTAATCCTACTCCTGTAAGTCCTAATCTAATTATTGCTACATCATGTACTCACGTAAACAAAAAGCCTGTTTCAACATAATGACTTTTATTTTGAATCATAGTAGAACTTGACACAGGTTTCCCGTACAAATATATGCCTCTTTGTGTATCACCACTCTGAGTTAGGGTTACAATCATGTAATCGTTCTCAGTATAGTCTAAGCCTTTATCTAAAAAATGGATACAATATGAGCTTGAAGTTAAATGGGATTTTTATTTTTACCAAGAAGTACTGCGACTTACTCTGCGTCTTAGTAACTTTGACCAGTTGAAAGGTTTTTATGTTGTAGTAATGCACTGTGTCTGCCTCAGTCTTTAATATCATCTTATCTGGAAAATGCAATAACATTTTGGACTTTGTAGGTGAGGGAGCAAATTAAAGTAAGCATAAGCAAGTAAAATATTTGGGAAGTGAGGACATTAAATTGATGACTCACCCGGAGCACACAATTTTATCTCATGTCTGAAAGTTTTGTGTAATTTGGTTGTTTATAGAGCAGCCAATGCCTACGAGCAAGATACACCCCTCTTTAGATGTTCGTAAAACCGCAGAGATACAGAGGGACTGGAGTTGCGCGAGGTTTGCGTGAGCGTTCCCATGGCTGGCTTTAGCAGTAAAAGGGGCCCTGGGTGCTTCTGGTCAAGGTAAGTACGATATACGCCCGGTAATTGGTACAAAGCGTGAAAGCTGAGTTATAAAATGCCTTTTCATTTGTAAAGACAACTTACCCTTATACATATGAAGTTTATCAAGGTTGATCAGCCGATATGTGTGTATACGCTTTATCTTAGCATAACCTACATAACTCCAAAGTTTACAGTTCATCAACAGACTTCGCCAGTCTAATTTTGATCTTTGGCGGAATGAGACTCCATTGTTATCCATTTGCTCTTTGGCAATTTTCTCCCACAGGCCGAAACACTGAGAAAATGAAGGAATTGAATATTGCGAGGATAATGGAATCTTTTAATCGTAAAGCTAATGTAAATAATTTACTGCATGGATATCCGAGTGGTTTAGGACGCCAATTCAAAGTATAACGCGCACGATGCGCCGCGTTTTTGTTTCACGAATAAGAATTACAAGTTTGAACCACAAACACTTGTTCTAAATCTGGGTTTTCTTTGTACAGTAGGGGTCATAAAGATATGTAATTTATAATTTATCTACACATATGTAATTTGTATAATTGTAAAGCACCCCAATCATAAGATTACATTACTTAGCGTGGGGGGGGACAATGATTAAAAAAGATATAATATGAATTTTGAATATTTTTGGGGCAGATCCAAATGAAACATGTTTTACCTACATGACCAGCAGTATCCATTCAAGATAATTTCAGTCTAAGTATATTCAATAAGTGCCAGCATGCACTGTCTCATGCCATTTAATAAAATTAATTATATTTATAGGTCTGTAAATGAGCAAAAGTTTTTAATTAGAGATTCACTCAGCTTAAACGAACTAATAGAAATCATCGCAATGCAAGGAATTGTTACACTTATTTTTTTACCAATATCTAGTATTATGTCAAATATATGGCAGTGCATGCTAGGCCTTAATGTAAATTTGCATTAGCATTACAATAACACATGTTAAACATCGCATTTTGGGGATGTTAATGTAATTATAAAGTAACAAAACTATTTGTCAGTTGCTTGCAAGATACTCAACACTTAATTATTTATTGCATTCCATATATTACAGAGATGGTAAAAATACAGTAAGTTAAGATTAATATGGACACTGTCGGGCATGCAAAAATTTAGAAGAAAGTTATTATTGATGTTAAAAGAGTTCCCAGTTTTTTGGCTTCCATATTTAAAGAATTGATCCACAGCTGAATACAGTAGGATACTATGTTCTGGCAATGGCAATGTTACAAAGGGTACATTTTCAGCTTTAAAGAGGGCACCATATTAGATTAGGGGGCACAGGGGCATTACATCGGGATATATTATGTAACATTGTGCAATGTAGTGCAAAATTTCGAACTACTCTGAATAAATTTGTAAAATTGATATGATATACATATAGACAACACATAAACACAAAGCCACAACAGAAAATTACCGATTGATATATGTAGGTGTATCAGCATATTTTTTTGATCAAGGGTGCATCTACAAAAATAGAATTAATTCTGTAGTATTTTAATTCTATTTGCAACTGCAAATACCTTTATCATTGGATGTTTTCTATTTAAATTTTTGTTTTTAAGTAAGAGTATAAAAAATATTAAAAGATGTAAAAGATATAATTTGTATGTAGGTCACAATAAATATAAACATAATATATAAACTATTAGTGATTATAGCTAATAAAATAAAATACAGAATTACGTATTATTATTATATTAAATTGTAATTAAATTTATACTTAATTGAATTCACTTACCCCAATAAAATCATTAGCAACACTTCTCCACCGCTTACTCACGAATAAACAGTAAAACAGTGATTTACTGTTCAAATATCTAAAGATTTCCCACAATAATTCAGGAGGGCAAATCTCCCAATTGAATTCCACAGCAATTAAATGCAAGTCTTCGGACGACATTTTGTACAAGAATCTTTGCACCTATGAAGAAATAAAACAAACACTAAATGTATATCATAAAACCAATAAAAGGAAACAAAGGTAATAGAAATATGCTGGCTATTTTAATTAATAACACAGTCAATAATTTAAAAAAACAAACAAAGTATAACACAAAAACTCAATACATTTAAATCTGTCAAATTCAGCCAGTGCAATGTCAGTGCCATAATGAAACTGTTCAAAAGTTGTAGAATTCTGAAACATCTTACTTATTAAATTAAAAAAAAAACTACAATAATAAAAAAAATCATGAGCGTTTTACGAAATTTAAACTTCTGGAATGAATTTTGCCAAATATTTCTTGGATTCGTGGTTTTAAAACAGTTATTTTGTTAAAAACATATTTTTGACGTCGAAGTCATGGCAGTTCACGACGGTTTGGTAGTTTATTATAGTCTATGCATTTCTTTAGAGGTTATGTTTACAACAATAAGTCGCGAAGTGTTTATTAATTAATTATTTTAAATTTAGTAATACAGCTCTATTAAATACGTGTGAAATTCTATTTCATCAATATGGTAAGTGAAAAAAACTCTATATAATGATATTTGCAATAATTATAAGTGTATTTTCCTACCGGAAAAATAGTTTTTGAGACTACATTTCGTGGCTTAGTTTTCTACGTAATGACTGATGACTTACTTTTTCTAATACATTAATGTTAAATGATGAAAATCAATAAATACTATTACACATTTTCATAAGCCAATAACTTTGAACAACTACCTTTTGCAATAGTACAGACGTATGTAGACTGTCGTTACAATAGTTGACTGTCATCAAGGCTTCTTTTGCATAAGCTAAGCTTTTGTTGGAAAAGTTTTCATCCACACCGGGTTTAGCTAAATACCATATATTAAATGGGCTGACTGTCTATCTAATCCTAACAACTTATTAGACTGGGTACCACAGTTTACTGTAGTAACTATAGTATTGGTTTTGTTACATGCTTAGTCATTCAATAAAAATGCCCAAACGCACAATTGGATATTATGATTAATCAATAATTAACTTTTTCAGGCTCGGAATGCAGAAAAGGCTATGTACGTAGAATTTTCTCACTTATAATATTACTTTTTTTGTATCCTTTCATATCTTCATTATATTTTTCAGTTTCGTATCTAACTTTTGAATTCCCTCTCCTTTTCCTCACACTCTTAAAACAAAACATATTTTTATAATTATGTCTGCGACACTGTTTCAAGCACCCTTCTAAACCATTGCTTTTTTACATTACAGGACCACATTGGCAAGATGGCGTGCTGCTCAAGTCCAAGAGGCAGGCGGCCAACGTGAGAGAAGGCCTTATCTTGCTTCAGAGTGCACTGATCTGCCACAAGCTGAAAAATGGAGACTGCAAATTGTCAGAGAAATAGCAAAAAAAGTTGCCCAAATTCAGAATGGTAAGTGGTTGTGATTTATATTGAAAGTTACAAAAATTCCAGATATTCAGTACACTACTACTTGCAAAAATGTATTCTATGTCTTTTACCATTAGGGCTAAAACTTTATTTCAACTTGTGTATAGTTTTATTGTAGAATTATACAAATCAGACAACTACACCCTAAAAACTGCCATTTGTTATTTTAAATCTTTAACACAAATCACTAGGGCTATGGTTATCTCAACATGGCTGCAATAATATAAAATGTGATTTTTTTTTGTTACAATACAAACATTTTACTATAATATACATTATTACTTTTGGAAATGGAAGATGCTGATCAAGCTTCGTTCGTAAGTTCGATAAAAGATCCCAGCGTAATATCTGAAACAATTCCTACTGAAGTCGCACCAGACGTGTATGAACAAGATATCATAGAAGTCACACCATTGCCATACCTGACACCTATAACAGTAACAAGTCCGGTACGCAGTGTAACCCCTTCCGCCCAATCTCCACCGATAGCCCCGCCGCCGACCAGTCCAAAGCAACCCACCCCGTCGATCGGCACAGCGCAATCTCCAATACGTAGCACTGTGGTAAGTGAACAAATGTCAAGAGACATGTCTGCCAAAGAGAAATCTCCGAAATCCCAAAGTATTAAATCGGGACATATTGGCGGCAAGATAGTGAACGCAATCAACACCCTGATTAAGCCAGGTGAAGACGCCATTAGTGAGAAAGTTGATGATCTAAAACAAAGAGTCCAAAGTCTTGCAAGTGATATTGTAGATTCACAATCAAACAATTTAACTACCAATATTGATAAAATTGCTACAATGAGCAAAGCACTTACAAACGAAGCTAATGCCTTGCGGCAGTCAATAAAATGTTTGTCTGAAGACATTGCTCGTACCAAACAAGAGTTATGTTACTGCGGAAACGAGGAAGATGTGAATTTTCCCTATCACTTGTTTCTGATCGAAATGATAATAAACAAAATACATATGAAGTGTGAATGTTTCGACATTGATTACAACAACTTAGTTATATCAGCATTGTTTCTGGGGAAGCCACCCATTATACTATACGATTCGTCCTTTGGTAAGATCGAGAACTTCAATAAATTAAATGTCGGGAAATCGACTTTATTTGCCATGACTTATGACAAAATCTGTGGTATCAAGGATTTTGAAATAGTCTTATTACTAACCAAGCAACCGCCCTGTTCTACTTGCGTGACAAAGATAGCTGAAACGCACATGGACTACACAAACGAATTTATATCATTGAGAGAAGAACTTTGCCAAAAGTGGATGCAAGAGCAGCCGGCGGACAACATACTGTGTACCACATCGACTCCGCTTTCTAAGAACATGTACTACCTGTCTTGTTGCGATGGTGAAAATAGAGATTCAATAGGTGTTATAGAGGTCACAGTTCGAATGTCGTTTTTGGGCAAAGAGATAACGACTGCTTTCTGCGCCTCACCTAAACCACAAGGTACCTCATTCCTCTTGAAAGAGGATCACGGTATGACGATGTATTCCTGTCACAAAGTTGAAATGGATGATCAGGGAAAAATACTTCTAGATGAAGGAGTTTTATCAAAAAAGGCCATGACCTGCGGAGATCAATACAAAAGGTCAGAAAGCCCGGCCTCACAAATGTCTTCTGCGTTGTCCAGGCGATCTTACGATCAACCGCCTCAATATGAGAATCATCATGGTGGTGAGTCGATCCTCATGTATTTTAGTAGAAATTGTCATAACTCTCACTCAAAATAAGTAAATACATAATATTAATATTTTTAGATCGAGCTTCAAAGTACGATGAAATTTATACAAAAATGAATGTTAACGAGTTAAGAATACGAGTGCCCAAGAGCTCTCGAGTCGAAAGAATGGGAAGGTATGACAAGATTCAAGAACTGTGTTCATGCGAGAGTACAGCATACAATACTGGAGAACAAATACAGTTCGATCTACCAAAGGATGCAACATGTCCCGAGAAAACGTATACTTCAAACCTGAAATACACGTTGAAGGGGAACGAAAGAATACAAGACAAAAAGGACAAGAAAATTATAAACATAACACCTAACAGTTGTCCAGTCCCGGTGAACATGTCAAAAGTATTACATCCACAGAAAGACGTCTTCATCCTTAAAATAGGGAAAAAACTTGAAACGAAAGATAAAAAGACTGATCTTGAGATCGAACTTGTAACGCCAAAGGCTCCATGCGAGAAACCATTAGAAGGTAATAACATTGGTCAGCAGTGCAGCGGCACCGACATTAAGTCGGACGGAAAGAAGAAAGAGAAGAAGGGGAAAAAAGATAAAGGTGGCAAAGGAAAAAAGGGCAAAAAAGGAAAAAAGAAGTAACAGATTCTGACACACAATCTATTTGTAATAAAAACCTTAAAATGATTATTCCTTTTATTTAAATGCTGTTTTATCAAAAGCTGTTTTAGTGACCGGATCAATATCCGTTTAAGACCTATTTGCTTGGTAAAAGGTTAGCGTTGGTTATATTAAACCATCTGTCTACTTGATTCGAACTGGAGCTTTATTTATGGTCCCAACTTCTTTACATAATGTGTGATTTTTTTACAGCCGGTCTTGGCGAGTTCCGGATTCGAGACCTAAACGATGAAATCAACAAACTGATGCGAGAGAAACGTCATTGGGAAGTCCAGATCAAGTCTCTAGGCGGCCCGGACCATGCGCGCGTTGGCCCCAAAATGCTCGACCAGGATGGAAAAGAGGTCCCCGGTAACAGAGGGTACAAGTACTTTGGAGCGGCGAAAGATCTGCCAGGTTTGAAAATTTATAGTAGCGTTTTTTATATTCTGCACACTAATATTGAAACATCATTTCTGTATAAGTTACATTTTAAATTATTTATTGTATGAAAATGTAAATGAAAAAAATTATGAGAAAGGGAACCCCACTTTGTGTAATCGGAAAAGATTTTTTGATATACTTATAACATTTCCATGTAACAATGTTAGTTACCGTACTCTTCCAAAACGGCTAGACCTCGACCTAGATTCTCTTAAAATTTTGTATATGCATTCAGTAGGTTTTTTTTTGGCGAACGAAGTCGCAGGCAACAGCTAGTTATTTTATAAAAGAGAGCTATAAAAAGCCTTAAAAAATAGTTCATCCATTTTTATAATATCTATAAATTCATTACACGTATTATATCCAACTACAGGTGTTCGAGAGTTATTCGAGCAGGAACCGCCGCCGCCGCCGCGCAGGACACGAGCTGATCTCATGCGGGATGTGGACGCTGACTACTACGGGTATAGGGACGATGACGACGGCCTCTTGATGCCTCTCGAACAAGAGGCTGAGAAAGAAGGTAGAGTAGACATATTTAAAAGGTTGTTTTACGCATACAGTAATGAATAAATACAATTTTGGAGGTAGTTTCTATATAAAACAGTATTTTATTTAGAACTTGAGCACCCTGTAGAACTTTATTGAAATTGGTATTGAAAACGGCTGGAAAAGTTTTAGTTCTGCGTACCTCACCTGCCTCTATCGTCGGGGGTTTTTGTGACATCTAGTCTATACAGACTCAGTATGTGAAATAAGGACTTTATTGTCGTGACATAAGATTCAAATTGTATTGTTAAATTTCAGCCATAGCGCAAGCAGTTGCCGAATGGAAAAGCAATAAAGAGCAGAACAAAGACCAGGACTTACCCGAAGAAGAGGATATTTATCCTGAAGACGTGAGTTATATCTTCAAATATCGGAAATGACTCATTAGAAACTTCTTATTACTGTTTGCCCTACATCAGTACGTTTTTAGATTGGAATAGAGTTTTTGACTTATTAGACATGATTAGACAAAAACTCTATTCCTTCATAAAGGGATTAAAAAGAACGATTCTCCTTCTACTGATGTTGTAGGATAAAATTAAAATGAATCGAAATGTTTATACATTTCACATATAGCATTTTTTTATATTGAAAAATTTATTTATTTTCAGCCTGAAGATAAGCGAGTAGAAGACGAAGAAGGGGAGCCAGTCAAACAGATAGTGACGTCACACGTCGCTGTGCCGTCACAGAAGGACATAGAAGAAGCTCTGCTCAGGAGAAAGAAACAGGAACTTCTAGAAAAGTATGGCTGTATGGATATCAAGATGGAACAGAGTTAATAACAAGAATAATCGTATTATGTAAATAAATAAGGTTTTATATCAATAACTTGTTTTTTGATTCGGTATAATTTTTAGGTCTTGATAACTGCATCGATGTGTCAAGAACAAGGTCTTTATAAGTGAACTGACTCGTCAATACAGACGAGTTTAACAATAAAGGAGTTCAGATGTAATCTACAAGAGGCGGAAGCAAACACGTAGATTTGTATAATTATTTGACTATATCAAAAATAAAATACAAAATATTTTTGAAAGAACTTTATTTTCGAACAGATTTGTTATTCAGACATAGTGTTATCTAAGCAAAATATACAATATCCGTGACGTTCATCACTGGTTCTATATATTGCAATACATAACGAAAAGGCGTAGAAACTACATAATTTTAAGTATAAAAATAAGATACCAAAAGGAACAATTGCACGATCTATCATGATGTAAGCCTCAGGTCCAATACTGTTTTTTAAAAACTTAAATTGAAAATCATACTTTTCAATATAATGGACATCCGACGCACTTAATTCAATAGGAATGTATAAACTTAACGGTATCGTAAGCTCTCAGAGAACTAATTAATTAACACCTATACACTGCGCCTACTAAGGCCCAACGCACACCACTGGAGGCGCAGCAAAGAGCAATTGATGACATTTTAATATAAACCTTAATTACCTTGACATACGGTTTATATGAGAATAAATTACACGCAATTGCATTGCGCTGCTCAGTATTAAAAAAAATGTCTTTAAATGCTCTCCGCTGTGCCCCCGGTATGCGCAGGGCCTAAAAGCTCAATGCAGGGCTGTTGTGATTGTGGAAGCGAAAAGTTACTATGCCGTGTAGGCGTTGATCCTCTTTCACAGTGACAACAGTCTTGCTTCCAGATCTGTTAGTGTAGGCACTGGATTTTAATTATTATCCATTTTACAATTGATTGTATGTAATTGCGCGATTTTTTGTTTACCTCATAAAATGTGTTCATAAGAATTAGATTTTTGCGACTAAGTCATCGTAGAAGCGGTTGCCAGTTCAAAAAAAAACTTACTTTTACGCACATTTAGTATGGAATTATTTTCAGAAGTTTCTTGTTTACTTGGGATTTAGAAAGCATGTCGCAAGATTACGAATAAAAAACAAAATAAGCTATAAAACAAAAATTTCGTAAAATAATTCATTAATTAAAGTAAAATCTCAATATTTCAAGAATGGACACAGAAAAATAAAAATTATTAAAATGCGTTTAATTAAAAACGGCTTATTTAATTAAATTCCAACATACAATAACGTAACGCGTAAAGCGGATCTTAAAAGGCCCATTTCTATTCTATACTCTCACATTATTGATAAACAAAGCATATTTAATTATTATAGTCGATAACTTCGAGTCAAAGAATAACTTTCTTACCTAATCAATAAACTGTAACTTTGATTTCAATTTTATACACTTTAGCTCTCGTGATATTTAATATCTAAAATACACTTTGTTCTATATTATGTACGTGAGTGTACTAAAATACAACACTAACACTATTAAGTAACGCCCACAAAATATTTATTATTACACAGATTAATTCTAACAAATTATTATAATATTATATTACCATCGCCCGCCGAAAACCTGACTTACAACTTACAATTAAATTGGGCTGAACAACTAACCGAAGACTTGGGACTATTTAATCAAATAAGGTAAATGTACAAAGGTTTTATCGAAACAAGCTCTCCGTCGTTGTTTTCAGGTTCCGAAATTCTATAGATTATCACACCTATTGCACCGGGTTCTATTGTAACAAATAACTAAGAAAAATGCCCTCGGAAGACTATGTAACTAGAAATTAGCCGAAAGCCGAAAATAGTTTATGCTGCCACAAGTACTTTTAACATTGAAGTCAAATTATAAAATTATCTTAATGAGTTATAATGTATTCTTATTATTAATCTAAGCAGTTCTTGAACGTAAATGAATGTTTGGACGTGTTATACATAATAATTTTACTGCTTCTATGTATGATAGAAAGTACGAAAGTAAAATGTTTCATAATGTAAGGCCGGTCATACATATTATGCTTCGTTAGTCTCAGTTAACTGTTTGAAGATCGCACTGGGCTGATACCGAACTCGCTTTTCTGTTTGATGTTAATACTATCAAAAAGCGTAAGGCGAATGAAGACCGCACTGCGCAAGAGTGATCAGTGTATGCCTGGCCTTACAGTGAAATAAAGAATTCTATATCATAACAATTTATTATCAGAATCTATTTGATTTAACCTAAAATGTATGGCAAACTTTACAGAGGAGTATTATCATTAAAGAAAACTGCTTAAAGGTCAGTAACCTTGCTATATTGGGGCTATCCAAACACCATTATTAGACGCATATCCACATAATTAACATCTGATTAAATAAACTATTTAAGAATTTATCACAATTCTAATATTATATTCCTTACATAAAGATTTTCAATAAAATTCTAGCGTTAAGACATAACCAAGCATTTAGATTTTTATATATCCAACTTGCTTTTTGAATACACGCTGGTAGAATGGTCTATCTAAATAAACATATATTTGCTACTAACATACTGGGTGTGCCTTTTTGAACACTGAGTAAGGAATAAATGGAGTACACTCAAGGCTTAATTAAGGTTTCAAATTTGAATTCAACTACAAGGGGCAAAAGTAGAGTATACTATTGTATGCTGAAGACAGTAATACATTTAATATTGTATAAGATTCTGTTCTGTAGTAGTTTTAATGTATGGTGACAGCACTGGGTAATTATTTGTACACTCCACTTGTTAACTACTCTGTGTTTCAGATATTATAGTGGCACTAAAGTAATTAGGATTGGAACAAGTTCTGTTGCTTAGCGTCGTTCTCGAAGTCGCTCCACGCGTTGTTCAGTTCCATAAATATCATTTTAGCTATATTCTCGTTGGGTGTGCCCATTTGCTAGAAAGAAAAGAGTTTATAGAATACCTTTTGTAGAAATAACGAATTAAGAATATGAATTTATATTGTGTATAACAATCATAAGAACTTCTAGTGAATTGGTGAACAAGGTCAGATGCACAAGTTCCATAACAGTAGCTACGAGTTTTACCTTTTTTTAGTTCCATAACTCCAATATTGAATTGTTGTATTTTGTTGTAATTTTATGCCTTGTAAATTTTAGAATTTATGGATTATTGTTGCTGACTTAACAAGCCTCGTTTAATTCTTGGTTAAACACAACGTCACCAAGTAAATAAATATTTCTCAACTTTGTAGTGACAATTATTTGTTTTGACCTTACCTTGTCCGGATGAACAGCAAGGCAGGCCTTTCTATACGCGCGCTTGACGTCAGCGGGCGACACGAGTTGCGACATATCGCAGCGCGCCCAGCGACAGTCCTCCCACACTACAGTGTGTAGGGAACATAGGAGCGCGCGGATGTTTGCCTTCTTGCCCTCCGTCTGGAGACAAGCAATAATAGTAGGGATAAATCATGATGACTTTGATTTTTATGGTTGGTAGAGCGAGGAAACACAAGTAAAGATTTTCTCTATAATATAGAACACCACTGTGCGGATCCTGTAATAATAGAGTTAAACAAAATATATTTTTATGTAGTAGTCAAGTACTAATTTAAGTTTCGACATTTTTTTTTTCAAAGTGTTAGTTATAGCAGTTCCAAAACATTACATTCAGACCTAAAAATTATATCAATCTCGTACAAAAAAAAACCAACTCAAATTTTGTCCTATAAATCAAAAGATGACACAACAAAAACAAAAAATATAACCAGTACTCACCCAATCATTAATCTTTAATTTCTCGGGGTCCATATCCCGAACCATTTCCTCTTTCCTCATAGCGTTCATAGTCTTGGGGCCGGTGTCCTTCTTGGAGGCGAAGTCGTAGCCCTGGCTGCCGAGCAGGTCGCCGAACACGTCCATCGGCTTCTTGGCCTTGTCGTCCGCAGGAGTCTTAGCGGGCTCGAAGTGGGAGCGACTGGGGATTGTTTGTTTATTAGTGGCCAATTATATGAGAGAAGTTATTTGAGTTTATCCCATTGTAAAAAAAATTATGATGGGTCACATTTACAGATATGGTCTAGAGATAGTGTCTACTTGTTATACATGTTTGAAATAGAAATTAGTGTAATAAAGGGGGAAGTGGAAGTCGTGGGACAGTAAAAGCTGACTAACGTAATGGTAAGTTACAATAACATTTACCAGCTAATAACAGTTAGTATTTCATCATTTTGTCCCAGATAAATGAGAATTATGACAATATAACAGGGGGTGCCGTTAGTGTAGAATAAAAGTATTTTCACTCGAAATTCTGGTCCTAAACTAACATACACTCGGCAAGCTAAACCAGCATGTATGTACAAGCAGTAGCCACCCACTTGTAGTCAGGTTGCGCGGCGTGTGCGCGGTGCGCGGGCGTGTGCGCGGGCGAGGCGCGCGGCGTGCTGCCGGCGCTGGCGGCCGGGAGCGTGCTATATAGTATGTATGTACAAGCAGTAGCCACCCACTTGTAGTCAGGTTGCGCGGCGTGTGCGCGGTGCGCGGGCGTGTGCGCGGGCGAGGCGCGCGGCGTGCTGCCGGCGCTGGCGGCCGGGAGCGTGCTATATAGTATGTATGTACAAGCAGTAGCCACCCACTTGTAGTCAGGTTGCGCGGCGTGTGCGCGGTGCGCGGGCGTGTGCGCGGGCGAGGCGCGCGGCGTGCTGCCGGCGCTGGCGGCCGGGAGCGTGCTATATAGTATGTATGTACAAGCAGTAGCCACCCACTTGTAGTCAGGTTGCGCGGCGTGTGCGCGGTGCGCGGGCGTGTGCGCGGGCGAGGCGCGCGGCGTGCTGCCGGCGCTGGCGGCCGGGAGCGTGCTATATAGTATGTATGTACAAGCAGTAGCCACCCACTTGTAGTCAGGTTGCGCGGCGTGTGCGCGGTGCGCGGGCGTGTGCGCGGGCGAGGCGCGCGGCGTGCTGCCGGCGCTGGCGGCCGGGAGCGTGCTATATAGTATGTATGTACAAGCAGTAGCCACCCACTTGTAGTCAGGTTGCGCGGCGTGTGCGCGGTGCGCGGGCGTGTGCGCGGGCGAGGCGCGCGGCGTGCTGCCGGCGCTGGCGGCCGGGAGCGTGCTATATAGTATGTATGTACAAGCAGTAGCCACCCACTTGTAGTCAGGTTGCGCGGCGTGTGCGCGGTGCGCGGGCGTGTGCGCGGGCGAGGCGCGCGGCGTGCTGCCGGCGCTGGCGGCCGGGAGCGTGCTATATAGTATGTATGTACAAGCAGTAGCCACCCACTTGTAGTCAGGTTGCGCGGCGTGTGCGCGGTGCGCGGGCGTGTGCGCGGGCGAGGCGCGCGGCGTGCTGCCGGCGCTGGCGGCCGGGAGCGTGCTATATAGTATGTATGTACAAGCAGTAGCCACCCACTTGTAGTCAGGTTGCGCGGCGTGTGCGCGGTGCGCGGGTGTGTGCGCGGGCGAGGCGCGCGGCGTGCTGCCGGCGCTGGCGGCGGGGAGCGTGGCACCCACCGCGCCCAGCTCAGAGAACGGGTCCTTGCGCTGCGGGGCCGGCATAGCGCGCTCTAGCGGCACGCTCTGTGAACGACCTGCTAACAACAAGTATTTGTCATGAAAAATAACATCAACTTAGAGACCCCCCACACTAGCGTCTTTCGAGCGTCGTCGTCGTGCCAGCGTCCGCGCGACGTCGACACCGCGGCGACGCGCGCTGGCCGCCTGCCGAACGCCGAGCGTGCGCGACGCTGGCGTTGCGTCGCCGTTGTTGTTCACAAAAAACGTTGAACTGATGCTGAAGCGTCGACGTCGCGCGGACGCTGGCACGACAACGACGCTCGAAAGACGCTAGTATGGGGGGTGTCTTAGGCTAAGAACTCACGGAGCGATTTTTAACCCGCCGCGATTGCGGGCCCGCAGCTTCTGTAGAGTGCAGTTTTACATGTAAAAAATTAAAGCACATTTCACGACGCGTTTTACGCCCGCAGACTGCGCGATTGTTTGCGGGTCCCGCTGCACCGGCAGGCAACTAGTAAAATCGCGCGGGCCGCGGTCGCCCGCAAGCTCTGCGGTTTGCGCCCGCGCGCTCTGCGGTCGATCGCAGTGGCGCAGGAGGCCGGTCTTGCGATCATCGCCCGCCGCGTTTGCGGGCGATAATCTCAACCGCAGCGGCTGTGTGACCACGCAAATAACCCGCTGACGACCCGCGCCCGCGTTGTGTGTGAAGGTGACAAACAGCGCGGGCCACGCGAGAAACACGACCCGCACCCGCACCCGCTCTGTGTGTGTACAGCGCTTAAAAATCGCTCCGTGAGTTCGCCTAAGAAGTAGATGAACCATTAACACTAAAATTTGTTAGTGGTCAGTCAAATCTTTTAATAAGCTCATGATTGGTTGTAAGTTTTAGGGTTAACTCATCAAAGGCGTGATCAGTTGATTAGACAGTAGATTCAATTGATCAACCTTACAGAAACCGGGAATAAGAAGAATATATTTTGTTATTCTTTGCGAAACCTGACACCGAGTGTAATATGGTAGAATGAATTGTACATAGGAAAAGTTTATAAAAAAATAAATATTCAGTTAAAGATATAGCCCATAACCAGTAATGCACACCTGTACTCATATTACTGCACTTGCAAATGTAACTGTATACCTTCCTTTGGAGATCATATCAACAAAATTAAATTAAAAACAAACATTACTATGATTATATACAAAATCTATCAGTTACCTTCATCTTGAATTAACTGTTGCGGTGTGAGCACTGGCTCTTGTTTCGGCAGCGGGTCGTTGAGGCCGAACGGGTCGAAGTTGAGGGGATCACTCGAGTTCACGTTGCCCTTTGCTTCCACTGGCTCCGTGGGTGGAGCGGGCAAATCGCCGAATATGGACTCCGTCGCAAACGGCTATAAACGACGAAAAACATTGTTTAAATTTCTCAAGTAGTAAGGCTCTAGGCAGACGGACTGCATTTCAACTGCAATCCAACCGCAAATTGCAGTTCAAGGGCAGTTTGAATGCACGACTGGAACGGAACAGCAAATCAAACGTGCAGTCTGATAGCAGTTGAATTGCAGTCGGTGTGCAGTTAGATTGCAGTCGAAATGCAGTTCTGCCTAGAGCCTAAAAGTTCTAGAACAATTTATTTGATGCAGTGTTATTGGCGTATACTAGTTAAAATGCCACAAAGGTAAACAGAAATTACTCATCAATTTCAATATGATCATATTTTTCTCTTCCACACACATAATACTTATAACGCACCTGAGCATTCCCCTTCTTCCCGCTAAGAAAATCACCAAAGCTATCATCTGTCTGCTTCTCCATCATCCCGAAGAAATCGAAGGAGTCTTCACTCTTAAGCTTTTTCTCTGTCTTGACTTCTTGTGGTGGAGCGCTAAGGCCGCCGAGGTTGAGGAAATCGGCGGTGGTGGGGGGCGTGTCGGGGCCTGCTGCGGGGGGCGGGGGGCGTTGCGGGGGCTGCGGGGAGGGGGGCGCGGGTCGTGACGGCCGCGCTGGCCGCACTGGCTCGGGACGCTCTGGTTCGCGTGGCGGGTAGTCCGCTGTCACTGTTGTAGAGGTGTCGTGTTAGATGTAGGTAGGTGATATTGTTTTAAATATTCAGTATGAATATTGATGTAATGTTTTTTTGAGTGTGACAAGAGTTGAAGTTATAGTGTTTTTATCATCATTAAAAGGATGTTTATAAAAGAGACACTGTTTGTTAAACTTATTCTAAGAGACTCTTAATTATTCATTTACTAAGGCGAATTCTTTGAGATTTTAAACATGTGGTTATCGAATAATATGTGAGTAATCGTTGTAAATTAGATGCAATGCAATAATGGATCAATTCCGCCCGTGACCTACAATGTGCACACGGTCTTAAATAAATAGTTATAATTTACATGATATAATAGTAAGGAATGTGTGCATTACAATGCGTGTCGAAAAACAAATGGCCCTTCGATACCGTTCTCCGACACCCAACGTTTTAAATCTTTATGTGACAACCGTCAAGCGTCATACAACTTATATCTTCATAAGATTCATACACAGACTCCTATCTTTAGAGACCTGAAAACGTGGGGCATCGGAGACTTGAGTTAAGCGCTATCCACACATTTTCGAGTCAGGGTTATCCGTGTTCCGAGTTGTCCACTGACGCCTGACACGGAGCGGTGTGAACAAGATCATATAATTTATACGTAACCGGTTTTTCCCCGTCCTTGATGGAATACGGCCGGGACGAGTTTCCGGAAATGTGTGGTTAGCCCTTTAGTCGTTTATAAAAGACCAAATGGTCCTAAATATGTGGACCGTGAGTGCTAAGGTTGTGGGGTAACAGTTGAAAACGGTAGTGAAAACGGCACCAAAATAATTAAATAAACATAACATGAAGGAATAAATGTATAAAATCCTGGTTTATGGAAAATAAGACGTGAAAATACAAGGATTTGTACTCGGTTTAGTGAATGCTACACACAACACTACAACATACTTATTTTTGGTGCCGCAGCGGCGTTGTTGCGAAGATTCGCTGCATAAGAATACACATATAATATAGATATAAGTCTTACATTACAATAGCAAAGAAGATTATGTTATATTGTTAATTAGCTAGCTTAATTTAATATATTAGCAAGTGTATAAATAAACAATATAAAGAAGTAAGTAATAATTAATGTCCGAACTACAATAAAATAACAATTTCTTTGTTCACATTAAACAATTGTATTGTGAAATTTGAATCCACGTGTTAAAACCGCAATCCTCTATACTTCAGGGCTAAAAAGCGGTCCAATCAAAATTTTTCCTACTCTAGAAATAAAAATCATTTTCAGACTCTATTTTTTTAAAAAGCATCTCGTAGATAACATTCATAATATATTATAGACTTGTACTATTTGATAGTAGAGCCAAAGCAGCAGAGAACCAGAAAAATATTACTAAACAGGATTACCAAACTGGAACAGAGTAGAGATTTTAAGCAATTCTAATGGTTATTATCCTATAACACAGGAAATCCTAGGGCGTAACCAATTGTACCAAAACAATGTAAATTTTCTATTAATAAACGTATTTTTCATCATTGAACTCACCAAAGTTATCAATAGTCTCGTCTCTCTCTAAATTAGTAGAGAACAGTACATCGGGCGTCCGGATGGGGAAGGAGTGGTCCTCCTCCCAGAGGTCGGAGCGAGGCTTGCGACGCTCGCCGTTCTGAACCACCAGGCTTATGACGGCGTTAGTGTTGTTCGAGAAGTGGTCGTTGACTGGGAGGGACTCGTCTATACCGTCGATTTCCGATCTAGAAGTATAGTTTTGTAAAAACTTCCCTGCACGCTGTAAAGTTTTTTAGATACATTTGCATGTCCATGCCCAGTTTCAGAATCTTATACATAAAATTCTTGTCACAATGTCCGTTCCTGTACTCCTCCAAAACGACTAGACCGATTCTCTTGAAATTTTATGAACATATCGAGTACCTAGGTCTGAAAATCGGTCAACATCTATTTTTTTATCCATGACTATTTTCCTTTACTTTCGTGTGAGTATTAGTAACGCGTACGAAGTCGCGGCCAACAGCTAGTTTCTTTAAAAAAATGTACATTGGTACGTAGGGAGTACACCATTGCCAGCGCAATACAACTATTAGAGGTTGATATCATCATCATCATCATCATCTTCCTGCCCTTATCCCATTTTACTTGGGGTCGGCGCAACATGTTTTTTTCTTCCATTCTCCCCTATCAGAGGTCATACTATTAGAGGTTGATATAATAAAGCTTAATACTATCTATCAAATAAGGAAGGTTTGGAAGAAAATAGGGGAGGTCTTTGCCCAGTGAAATCTCACACAGGCTACATAAAAGAAAAATAAATAGTACATACCTATTAAACTTAATATGATGCTGGTCGACGTTCAGGAAGCCTGTGTGGAAGCTGAGCGAGAGCACCGGCACGGCGTGCACGCGGCCCAGCTGCTGCCGCGCGTGGTACACCACCACCACCACGTCACCCACCACTGTCGTGTCCAGCGGGAGGGACACCTGGGGGAAAGTGGTACTTAGTGTTGTAGCTTTAGAGTTCAAACTTGCTTGATGGTATTTTTTCTCAAAAAAAATAACGACTCCTGCACGAAGGAATTTAATGCTTGTATTACAGGGGTTTTCACAGACATTCAATTCATATGGACAGACACACCCAGACTCATAAAAAGCATTTGTGGAACGCACAAATTCTTGTCCTACGCGAGGATCGAACACGACACGTCGCGCATAGTGGTAAGTAGCGTGGTGACCTCTACCATTCGGCTATCTGTGCAGTCGATGTTGATTGAATCATATCACGTCAACAAGTGAATATACAATATAACATATTAGACATGTATTTTTACTTTAGTCTGAACAATAAAAAAAGGTTTATTGCAGAAACTTGTAGAATTTTTACAATGAGAATGGATACTGAAACAGTGTTTTAAAGTTCATGAGTAGGGGATGGGGACGTAACTGTGTCGCATAAATTGTAGCAAGGAGTGACGTCACGCTAAATTTTCAGTCACTATAACTCCATAGTTATATGAAGGACAAAATAATGTGTACTTATCCAATATTGTGCATTAATATCTTTCTAAATAAGCAAATGAAATTAAATTTTTAACTATGGCTTGGCAAAAACCGCTGTACCGCGCCTTAGGAATGCGCGGGTAGGTGGGGGCCGGGAAGAAAAAACCATCACATGAGATCGATATTGCCGGATAAATCTTAATATCAGGTTACAGCTCGAAGCCACGACAAGATTAAATTACTTAATTGTAGTTAATTAGTTTGCTCACTTTGCCCTCAGCCATGCTATACAAATGCAGTCTATCATAGTCCTGTAACGTGGACAGCAGCATTCTATCCTCGTTGTATATCTCTATGTAGGGTCTGCAGCCGTCGCGGGCCTTCGTGAACAACGGCACTGGCTGGATAGTCAGCGAGACTAGGGAGACGGGCCGGAAGTGCGGGAGAATTGGTTCTGGCCTGCAATCAAATATGGCGTCAGTGTTACTGGAAAATTACTCCTATTGCGTTGGAGTAAGGTTGATTTTTAGATAATTTCGTATGGAGTGGTATAAAACCGTATATTTAATTGTACATTTTTTTTTTCGTTTTCTGTTACTATTTTTCTCGTAAACGATGGTTTGCTATAATTTGCAATTAGTCAAATACGTCTTTGATTTCGTCGAGCAGCGAGTTTAACCAGTCAGGCTAGTTAATCCATCCAACATATTTGAATATTCAACTCGCATTTTAGGCACCAAACGGGTCTTATTCACGATGTAATTCGATACATCCTTTCTCCCCTTTTCTCATAGAGAGAAAAGAAGTATCGAACCGTTTGTTGACTCAGTTAATCAGTCTTATAATCAGTTATCTTACCTAATAATGTTAGTAAGATAGTATAGGTATCGTAGCTGGCTGGGCGGCATGTTGATGGGCGCGCGCTTCACCGCGAACATCTGCAGCGCGTCCTCGGGCACTGTGACTAGCTTCGCGTATAGCAGTAACCCGCATACTAGTATACAGGACATTTGTTTGCCGTCCTGTAAATATTAAGGTGTTAGTAAGGATTTGAGAATATGGTTCTGTATTTATCATAGTATTAAGTATAGTATTAGTTAATAATATGTGAAGCCGTAATCGTATCGTAATCGTAGCCATAATCGTTTAAATAATAAAAAAAGAAATAGTTTCTATGCTTGCTGCGAAGCTATTGTAATAAGAATGCGTTAAGAATATTTCATGGCCAAGCCCACGACTTTATTTTCAGTATCTTTTCGTAAGTATTTTATTATACGAACACAATATATGACTGGACTGTTGGTCTTGTAGTTAGTGGCCCTGACCGCTATACGAGAGGTCGTGGGTTCGTACCCAGGACAAATGTTTGTGTGAGGAGCACGATCAACGTAATTTATCTATAATAATATGTATTTAGAAGTATATAAGTATGATTATCAGTTGTCTAGTACTCATAATAGAAGCTCTGCTTAATTTGAGACTAGATGGCATTGTGTGAAAGTCGTGGAAAAAAATATACAATATAGAGTTGAATGATGTATCTAGATACTAACCGGGCAAGTAATAACAGCAGCCTGTCTCTCATCCTTGCCTAACTGCTGGTACAGATGTTGTAATAACGCATACATGGGCGCTAGTAGAGGCGCGCGATGTACCGGCGTGGGCCACAGCGCGCGGCACGCGTCCGTCACTTGCACGTGACGCGGGAAGCTCAGCCGCCCGCCGCGACACGCGTTGTAGATGCAGTACTTACCGCCGGGGTGACGGCTTTCAAGGTATGCCTAGGTTGAAAAATATAGGCGTCATATTGCTACTCAAAGTGGTAATTACAAAATAAAGAATTTTACTACGTGGTAATTAAAAAATAAACAAAGAATTTAATCCTTGGGTGGCAAATCAGGCTAAACCAGAATCAGACTCAAGATTAGGAACCATGTTTGGGAATCACACAAATGGATTAATGTCTTCGATCGCAGTTACAGAAAAGGACGTTAAAATACTTGAATAATTTACTAACGCTGTTCAGAATTTAAGAAATATCTGTCAAATTGTTATTGGTTTCTTTACTTATTTGGTGTGGTTCTAGGTAGATGGCAATTTTAGTAAATAATATCGACGAATGCCAATTCTTTTTTTAATCTATGAATTTGGCTAAGCTAATTTGTAATAAAAAAACTTTTTAAGTTAAACGGTTTTATGTGAAACATACATTGCAATGTTTAAGATAAATGTACTAAAAACAAAAAAATAATAAAATAGATACAGTCGTGGGAATTATAAACATATGCATAGACTAGACTAAAACAAAACCGTGGGGCACGTAAATATATTGGAATATCCATGAGCAAGAAAATAGTAAGTAAGTAATTTCCTCACCGTCTGCCAACTGCCTAACGACGAATTAAACGATTCTTCTATCGCACATTAAGTCGATAATTTGTAGACAATTGACGTGCCCCACGGTTTTATTTTAGTCTAGTCTATGCATATGTTTATAATTCCCACGACTGTATCTATTTTATTATTTTTTTGTTTTTAGTACATTTATCTTAAACATTGCAATGTATGTTTCACATAAAACTGTTTAACTTAAAAAGTTTTTTTACCTATTTTTATTTTCTAGTTTTTAGTTTTTATTTCGCATTCTGTTTAATTCATTCAGTGCTTTATTATTGCAAGGTTTCTTGCCCGTTAGTTTATTGCAGTCCAATTCCTCTATACATAGTCCCTGCAAAGATCTTACTCTACTAAAAAAAAATGTTATCAGCCATTTGGTAGCGGTGGCCATCTTAGATTTCAATTTTGCATAGATAATTGTATTCTACTTGTTGAGACCTTTCATTTGATACCCATATTGATGGGATTGATAAAACCTACGTTATCCGCCATTTTGTAGCGGCCGCCACCTTAGATTTAATTTTTTTATAGTATATTGTATTCTGCTTGTTGAGCCCTTTCATTTGATACCCATATTGATGGGATTAATAAAACCTACGTTATCCGCCATTTTGTAGCGGCCGCCACCTTAGATTTAATTTTTTTATAGTATATTGTATTCTGCTTGTTGAGCCCTTTCATTTGATACCCATATTGATGGGATTAATAAAACCTAAATTATCCGCCATTTTGTAGCGGCGGCCATCTTGAATTTATAATGATAATGAATAAACATAATTGTATTGTCACCAAAATCCAAAGTGTACACAAAATTTCAGATTAATCGGTTGACAGGAAGAGGGTGAAATTTGAATTACTAAATTTGACCCAAGAATAAAACAAACGGGGTGAGCTAAATAAAACCGTTTAAAAAGACGTGAAAGACTTACCCTAACATCATCGATGTGGTTAGTTTTATATGCGCTTTCTAGGCCCTCAGATGGATAAGGCATTACAATTATACGACTGGTTATGTAGCTAATATCCAAATCAGTTCTAGCTATCGACCTGAAATCAAACATAAAAATACTATAGTACCCAGATTTCTACGAAAAAAAATATTTGAAATTGGTAAAAAAAATGTAATTTTCACTTGCTTTTATGCTATTTATCCAAAATAAAACCAACTCACTGTTGCACAGTCTGCATGACCTTCGAAGAGGTATCCTTCAAATTCTTTAGGAAGCTACCGGCGCCTCCTTTAATAGACGAGAATAGCCCTCCAGTGGCCGGCAATGGCGGTAATGGTGGTTGATAGTGCGGGGCCGCGGGTGGACGCGCGGGCGGTGGCGGACGGCTCGGTTCTGGCGGCCGCGAGTTCGGCACATCCTGGCTGTTTGCTACGGGGTCCTTGTTGGCTAGAAAAAAAAATTGGTATGTAGATTTGACAGTTAAGTGACAGTTGTTTTAGCGCGCTTTTGCAAATTACAACTCAATTGTTGATTAGACTGTTCTGTTGTATTTTGAAGTTAGGCTAATATTCGTTCAAGTATGTATGTTTTTGGAATGTATGACAATTTAGATTATAGAAAGTACATTTGCGTGTGTAAGTTATTTTGGTTATTAATAATGTGTCACTGAGTCAAACTTTCTTTCTAAGTGTAAACAAAACAAGGTTGTATGGTAAGATTACAAAAACAACATATTAGATTATTTGATGTTTATTTCTAACATTAAATATCTTACATGTTTATACTTAAATGACTAAATAGTAACAAAAATATTGCTCGTCTAAACACTATCTCTTTTAAATCAAATAAAAAAATATTCGGATGTTATACAAAACCAATCATTTGTTAAATAAAGTTAAAAAAATAAATCACATGTCAATTATATCAAAAAGTTTTAGGAAAAAGGTTTTAATACATCAATAGAAACTTAAGAAAAAAAATCACAAAAATATATTTTTAACATACATAAACACTGTTGAACGTTATAAAATATTACAAAAATAAACTAAATACTTACCTATTGGTAATAAGTTCCTAATGAATCCTTTTTGGGGTCACGTTGCCGCACTTTCGATACTCAATTTATCTTTAAACGACCGTATATAAGTACTTATGACTGGGGCCTCTTGTAAATCAATCAATTTTTATTAGGATACACCCACGCTGTTACTGGCTATAGAAAAATTGTATTGAAGGAACCAACCGTGAAGATTAGTACAATATAAATGCGCTGTTAGATATTTTATGGACCGAAGATAATAATTTAATGGACAAAGAACCGAGTTAGATCGACGTTTCGCGGCATGAAAGTTCAATTGTTTGAATACTGAGTAACTTATTACCGTTATTAGAATCGGGAAAGGTGACGTGAGAAATGACGTAACGAAGTCTAGCGTCGCCTAGTCAGACCATAAAAAATATAGTGCCTATTTGCTTTAAGTGAGCACTTAGGAAATGGTTAAGAGTGGGCGACACAGGGTGATGTTTATTTAATTGACATAAAAAGTGCTACTTTATCTGGCTACATCAAATAAAGGATTTTTGTTTTAGCCTGAGTCTAAGTAAGTCCTAAATATTCTATTCTCTTATACGTTTTTTAAAATAGCCCCAGTCATTTAATGGTAGTTTTTAAGTGTTGTAATTCGTAAAAAAATGCACCAACGTGGCCCGTAATTAAAAGGACAATAGTAATACTTGTAAAAATATTCTAAGGAATATTGGAATCATAGAAAGACACATTGCACATTTAAAAATATTTTACTTCAGAGAGTAATTTTTTAGCTTATATTAGACGCATATTTGGGGCAATCGCTAATTTAGTTTATAGTTAAATGAATATAAAATAAAAGCACCTTCAAAAACATAGTTTTAAGTCTATAGCTGGTGGCATAATTATTATGCCGGTACTCTATAAAATCATTATTTCTGTGGTACGAAATAAAGTCGCCATTTTGTTTAGTTATTTGTCTTTAAATATTTATACTTTCACAGCGCAGTTTGATTTGGTTTAAAATACAAGATCGATTTTACCAGGAGCATATTCTGCCGTAATTTTGTCACATTAAATACTTTTAATTACAAATAGGCTATTAATAAAATAGTCACATGATAATGGACTAACTATTTTTTCTAGCATTATTTTAGAAAATGGAAACTCTTTCTTGAGATTATAGAACCTACACATTTTTACAACCTTGTAATATTAATACTATACATACATAGGCATGTAAAATAACAGATGTTTTAAACTCTTAATATACATAACAATAAAATACTATGCTAGCCAGAGATATAGGTCTTAGTTCAGAAACCTCTTTTTGATAACAGCGCCATATACCAAGAAAAAATATAAAATTTAGTTATATTTTATTAGCATATAGCGTGAGAAAAGGCAATAAATGAGAACTGACACAAAAAAAATCCAATAGTTTGGTTACAGCATTTATTTTCTGCCAGTGAAAGTGAATGCTCTTGTTCCATAACATGGAAGGCTCTACTGATTACCGAATCACCATTTTCTAGTGATGAAGATGAAACTTTGAGCCCAATAATCTTTGGTATAGAGAAAAAGAATAAATGCCTTGAACAGGCGAAGTTTGTGAAGGTGTCAGGGAAGGAAAGTCGTTTTTAATTTAGCCAGAAGGAGAATCAGATAGAGTTTACTTAACTATCCATGCTAAGGCCTTGAAAAGAGGCAAAGAGCAGTTTCAATATCAGGGGGTCACACCTTCAAAGTACAGCGCGCATAGAATATTTCTTTAGACATTTTAGTTTCAAAATAGCTAGTTTCAATATACGACCAATTATTCTCATTACACTAAGCTCTGACACTATTAATAAGAGATTACTATTTTCTTATTTAATAAAAAAATATGGTAACTAATTAATACTATCGACCGACATCTCCTTTGTACCTTTAATTCCATGGAATGATGAAATATTGTGGAAGATATTCTTAGGTCACTCGCAAGTGGATAAACTACACAATTATGTATTAAGATTATATATCAGACATCTGCAATACTAAATCTAGATAAATGGGAGATATAATGGAATATAGGGAATTTATAAGTACTATCAAGTCTAAGCATAGGACGGACCTACGATACCTAAAGCCTTGGCCATCACTAAGGGAATTAGGGTCATATTATTGTCATCGTTAAAACTGTAGAGACAGCAAAACAGTTCTTTACAAATAGAAAATACTGTTTACAGAAATCATAACTGTTCTCGTCAAGTCGGGTACATAATAATTGTATTCAAAACATCTAATTTCATAATCAATTCGTACATCGCTACCAAAAATAAACAGCCAGCGTACTGGTTTATAAAAATAAAATATTCTAAAGGCAATAACAACATTATTAAATATAGTTAAACATTAATAAATAAAAACAATGAATACTCATCATTGCGAGCATATCCAATGGTTCTAGCAAGCGTCAATGTGTGATTGGTGTCCGATGCTAGGGTTCATGCTAGCGCAGCGGGTCATTTAAACGAGAAAACTATTGGGCACCCGAAAAAGTTGAAAACACCTAAAATGAAAAAGAAAACGTGATATGTATTGCATACAGGATTATACTACACAGATACAAGTCCCACGCCTCTCGCACAAAACTACTAATTGACACGGCTAATTGCTAATTGAGTTCAGCAAGCAAGCCTTCAAAACAAGTATTATTAAATCGTCATCGTACATGGCAGTAGAAAATCTTTATCTACTACTTTCAATATCGAATTACTAGAAAATCATGAGTAACGATAAGGTTCCGCGGTACAAACATTAAATAGCAAGAGGCATGAGACTTCCGAATCTACGGACAGATACATGCAATGTGTTATGACCATTCAAAAGAAACAAAATAGAAGCGCTGATTCCATGTTTAACAGGCTAACATGCACGGCAGATGTTCCATAAATATACGGAGTTTAAAAACATTGGTTTATATTTACGAAATTAGTTACATAATCTTAATACATCGCATGCCATTAGGCCTACCAATAATTGTATAACTAAGTACTTATAAGTCTTTAAGATTAGATTATCATACTTGAAACAATTATTATGATATTCGATAGTAGCAAAACAAGTGTCAAATAAGAATCACGTAATTTAACCATTAAATATTAGTACAACAATATTATTAGATTAATTAAAATACTTTGTTCTTTAAATTACTCTATCACCCTGAATTTTGTACAATCAATTGAGTACGACTAGAATAGTTAAAATATAAATTAATTAAAAAAAAAAACATTTAAATGTAAGAATAAAATATAAAAAGAACATGGAGACATTTGTTTTAAGCTAGACTGTACGTATGAATTATCCTAACACCTATGAAGTCTATAATTAGAATAAATACAGAAACCAGCTAAGAAGTTACTTACGAAGCCATACTCAAGAACGTTATTAGAGTATTCCCCAGTATATAAAGTCCCACTCGTAACGGACTAGACGAGAAATCACGCGGCTAGGCTACGCATTCAATTCCATACAATTATCACTCGTCCATACAACGGTCCTACGCTCTGTACGTGCTAGCTCTATTTAGCGAACCACGATATTAAATAAGTGGGAAATATAACATGTAGAATGCTGTTACGTATTCTATTAATTATCTCTATTAAATGCAGATGAGACGATGAGTTGATGCAATTAGCCCCATGATATTTACATTTTAATAAATATGTCAAGAAGTATCGTATAAATATAATTTAGTAAGTTGTATTTTAAATTAAAGCCTTAATGAAGAATAGCAGAAACAAATTACAGCGCGTTTTGATGGTAAATTGAGCAAAAATGTCTATTTTAAATAAAATATTTATAATCTCAATTATATAAATAATCCGTGGTATACATATAAAATAAAGCACCCCTTGTTTGTTTTTGACAGTTACGAAAATAAAATGATGTATTTTCCCCTTAATAAGACCTTTAATTTTTAATTAAAATTATCCTCGATATCTTCGAGTCATGTTTCGCGCCATATTGCTTTTCGCACTGTACAAAGCTGATCAAACATTATTAAAATTATAATACTAACAATCAGATGTTTAGCTAACTAGTATTTGACATGTTAATGAAGAAACAATTTGATTAGTAATTTAGTACAATTAAGTTTTGTTAGTTCGTATTAATGTACAAATGATGACAATACAATTTAGTGCCTACTTGTGCAACCAGTAGATCTACAGTGCGTACCATCATGTTAGTTGAAAGCAAACGTGAATCAGATCAGTAACACATATATACGAACACAATATACCCACATTTTTCCAATCACGGAGTGTCCACTATGACAGAACTTCGATATCTGTGCCACTCAAAATGCGTTAGAAATAAAAATCAAACCATGGCTGTGAAGAATATACTCATTTATTTATCTATATTAAGCTCCCACATGACTAAATAATAATATGCACAACAGAAATAATGATTCAATGACATAAATGTGTTTAAGACATAGTGTTCAAAGAAACACCAACTTTTGCGATATTAACTAATGACAAAATTATGAACGTTAAACAATGTGTTCTATATATCATATAAATCTACTCTAATTCAATACTTGTACCTCAGTTTAACATATCATTTCCTTATATTGTCAGGTAAGTTTTGGACTGATCCATGATTTCAACCATTATCATTTGATCGTATCAACACAAGTTAATATAATTGGAAGTTGTGATAACAAGCAGTGTAATAGAATACACCGATCTAAATAATAGACTAGTTATACACACAAATAACTTAAAATATAAGAGCCAAAATATAAATCTACGTGACAAGTGCGCGAAGATCGACATCACCAAGCCACCAATACCGTTAATGCCAGGCGACCGACGAGGGCCTGTCGCCGCTACGGGGCGCCACCGCAACCGTGTTAGTTCACAGATAACTCGACGATGTTAATATAAGCTATATATATCATATACTATATTCGATATCCACTGTACAATTGTCTAAAGTACTGGATATTCATTTAACCATAATTGTTATACTATATAGAAAAATAATATACCTAATGTAGAAGAGGGGTTTAGAAATTGGTGTGAAATTGTATATAAATATAGCCCAATAAAGTTACAGGAATGTATAGACAGTTTAGTAATTTCACCTAAAGTCTATTAAAGATAACTAACTAGCGACAAGTATCCTATCTAGCTATAAAAGGTATGCATTTCATAAATGCACACTGACTTTTTGGTAATAAGATTATTTAAGAAGAATGTTAGAGAAATTTGCGACGTTTGTTCCAAATTTGTTAATAATTTGAGTGACCAACCTATTAGTCACCGCCATGTCATTCAAGTCTCCTTTATTATCAGACTTAAATATCAAATTAAAGCTTGTTAACTTTCACTGTTCATGAAACATCATGGCTAGTATTGCACTAGATAAATGCAGTTTGAGCCTCCATACACAAAAAGAAATGCTTGTTGTAATAAAATTCTAACTTTACCAAAGTCATATTTACGCATTTCAGCATTAAAGCAACATAAATAATCAATTTTGTTTAAGTCAAATAAATGCTATACTACCTTATTTCATTCAGAGAACAATTTATTCAACATTGCCTTACCTTTGGTGATGTTCAATTTTTGGTGATTATCAACATTGGAATGTAAATAAATCTCACAATTTGTTTTATAACCTTTCTAAGGAACTCAAAATAAATATATGGAAAAAAAAAAAAATTTGAGTGTAAAAAGTCAAAAAATACTTGACCATTTTTAGCTCGAGTATTTAATGCAACAGAACAGAACGATGGTCCGTAGGGTACATGAATAAGTGATACGCGCGCTCGCAACACAATGTAAACGGTTTAGGCGATTCTGTTACGAATTATCACAAAATGTTGAACGTGCCGCGCCGCGACATTTCTCTTAGGATATGGTAGTGTAATATTTACTTGACTTCTTATTACCTGGCGAGCTAGTGGCCACAGATTGTTCAACTTTTTTACGCTCAAATTTGAGTGGTTGCTTGAGATTGACATTATTGGACTCTGCTATGGCCGCCAATCGTTCCAGCACACTACTTATCGTCAGGCGATCTTCAGGGTTAACTGATAGGCAACCATCTGGGAACAAATGCAACTATGTCAAACATCTGCATTCTAATCTCATTACAATCAGAAGCAATTTTGAGGATTTGTAAAACAATTATTTAAAATAGTAAAAGTACTTACTTATAATTTCATGAAAACATTTATAGCGTTGATCATTGGGGTTTAGATTGTAGTTTCCATTCAAAATTGCAAGTTTAGCAGAATCTTCAAATGGATGCTGCATATAGCACAGTGTGTAGAGGATGCATCCCAGTGCCCACACATCCACACTGTGATCTATTTTGCGATTGTCCCAGGTATCTAGCATTTCTGGTGCTCTATACATAGGGGTGGTAAATTGGGCCAACTGAAAATACATAACAAATTGGATTATGTAACACTGGCACACTTAACTAAATATATAAATTGTTAAAAAAAGGGAAAGGCATACTTACAGTTTCTTCTAACATATTTCGTTGATTTGCACTCCAAGATGGATTTGGTGCATATATATCAGTTGTAGCTGAACCAAAATCACATAGCTTTATTGTACCTATAAAAATGATAACAACATTAAAACTCCATAAATTGATAATCCATCAAAAAGAGAAATTACACAATCATGCAATAATTATGTAAGACCAAGAATGTACCTTCATTTGATATTAAAAAGTTTTCTAGTTTGAGATCACGATGAGCGATAGGCGGTACTTGTGCGTGCATGTGTTGCACTGCCCGGCACGTTTGGTAGAACACCCTAAGTATGGTGGGGAGGGGAAAGGCCTGCCCTCGGTTCTGGAGGGCTTCCATCAGGCTTCCACCACTGCATAAGTCCGTCAACAACAGATACTCTCCCATGCCATGTGATGTTTTTGCCTTATCAATAAAAGATGCTGCTATATATTTAATTATGTTAGGGTGCCCTGACAATTTTTTTAATATGCTAATTTCTTGAATAATGTTTTTGTTCGCCTGCTCATCGGCGGCCATGAGCCTTTTCAAGGCATACTCAGTGCCACTGGATACATCTTGAGCAACAAACACAAAAGCAAAGCCACCTGCAATAAAAAAGGTTCAGTAGCATTGTTGTTTTAACCTTCCAGCTTGATAAATATACTACATATGGCATAAATACAAATTAATAGAGAAATCCTATTGGAAAATTTGGTCATTAATTATAATTATGGAGCCATGATTACAATGAGGAAAGGATAATTAATTAATAATTAATTACAGGAAGTTAATAACACAATATGGTCTTTAGGATACATAGTCCATGTGAAACCTGTTACAATAATTGTAACACAACACCCAGTCAACCAACATCTGTGATTCAAAGGATTTGATAGCATCTGAATCACTGATAATACTATCAATATGTTTCATTGGTATGAATTTATTGCAATAACTTCAGGGCAAGAATTTATCTAGTTTTTATTTAGCTTTGAGCATATTTTGTCACTGAGTAAATAAGACTAATCTAAGGCTAAATAAAGATTAATGTATGAATTGTATAATAATTATTCCTCTCAAAAGATTTTTTGGGCAATGTTCAACTTTTACTCATTAATAATACGGTCATTGTCCGACGAATTTATTTAGACTGCCGTAGCGGATATGCCTTTAACGACCCTAAACATTTTGTCGGACAATGTACCCTTCCGCCCCCAATTTCTACGTACGTGGACTGCGTCGACCCACACGAAAGATGTAAACATTAGTTATCACTTATTCTGTGACTAAAGTTCCAGCATGAAAAATGTATTATGATTAGGCTTTGGCTTACCTTCTGCTATCACCTTTTTGACTCTCAATTTCATATTCCCAATTTCAACAAATTGACCAACAAAATCATTATCACTACCACCGTTGGCGCCGCTTGAGCTAAAATAGCCCATAGCTGATTTAAAGACGCTCATTTTGAAGTCTAATTTTGTGAATTTTCTATATAAATTAAGAAGAAAACTGTGTTTTATCAGCACCCTTTAACCAGATCCATTTTACAATGGCACATAATGGCAGAAAAAAAAGATAGGCAGATATGTTGGCAAATGGCAGGAAAAGCACAATGTTGCCAAATTATTGATTCAGACAATTTTATGGGTAGGTTTGCAAAGAAATCGAGCTGATTTTTGGCTTCACATTTTAAATCAAAACCAGTAAATATACAAAAAAATATTTCTGAGATAAGTTGGGTGTCAAGTCGCATTAATTATTGAGGGAAAATAAAGTTATTATGTTAATAGTAAATCTTTCAGGTACTTTGCAGTTTTAATATTGCAACCCACGCTCTTGCCAGAGACAAGACATAGTTTCTTTTGACACAGACAAAATTTAGTAAGTTTATCGTCACTACGTAATCGATAAGTTCGACTAAATAGGTATTTTTTTTTGACATTTGATTGATGATTTATTATCTATAAAATATAAACATTACTGTCAGTCTGTGGTAAAGTGATCATCATTTGGAATGGAAGGAAAGCAAAGCAAACTGTGCTAACTTTATTATTTGTTTATTGTCAATTCCTTCAATTGCAGTTTGATAAATAGTCTGAATTCCACGGAAGAATACACCGGACTAATGTTTGTCAATCCTGTGTGAAAATAACAAACATGGGATTTGATATCAAAAGATTCAAAGGTGACGTTGATGAAGAACTCATTTGTCCTATTTGTTCAGGGGTTTTAGAGGACCCACTTCAGGTTTGTGATCGTTTTTATTTTTGTTGTTTAAAGTGGGTGTAAATGTAGTTACAAATGGTTGTGTTTGTGTTTGCAGGCTCCTGCTTGCGAACACGCGTTCTGTCGTGCTTGTATCACGGAGTGGATCAGTCGCCAGCCCACCTGCCCCGTGGACCGGCAGGCCGTCACCGCCAGCCAGCTCAGACCTGTTCCCAGAATACTACGTAACTTATTATCAAGGTGAATATGTCATAAGCAAGTCATGGTTTGTAGGTCACACATTAATGGTTTTGCAAGGGCTTATATAATTGATATCTCATTGGTTTATTAAATTTGTGTTGCAATAGCAAGATAATTGATTCTGTAAATTTGATTGTATCACTTAAAATAATTATAGTATAATGTTTGGAAAGCAAAACATTGTGGAGTAATTCCTATTGGATACCTAGAAATTACTAATTTAATACTTAGTGTTATTAAACACTGATTCATTATTTAGATATGATCATTAAATGGTCTCATTCATAATGTGTATCAATGCTATGTTTACTTTTCAGACTGTGCACAAGTTGTGACAACGCACTGCATGGCTGCAACACTGTCCTAAAACTGGACTCGCTGGCGTCTCACTTAGTTGAATGTATGTTTATGATTTATCATATTTTAAAGCTTTTGATATTTATCATCAATGAATACAAACATAAATTAGCTCAGAAACACCATTCATTTTTCCAGTAATTTTTTCAATATATTTGGTTCTTGTGGTTTCCAGTTAGAATTAGGTCAAATAGGTAGGATATTTAAAAAATAGGGTACCCAAATAGGGATTTGTGAAGTGATGGTGTCTACATCCATATTTCAGGCATAAGTGAAATGAATTGATATTTTACGTTAAAGAATCAAATTCAAAATGTAAATGGATAACTTTTAAATTTCAGATTTTGCCTCTAAAAAAAAATCCACTAGACGAAATTTATAAAAGGACAATCTTATTTAGATATTGACAAATATTTTAATCTGTTAACACTATACACCGTGACTTTTAGGTCGTTTTAAAAAAGCAGCCCAGTTCATGTATCCAATGACTAGTAAACGTTTATAATAAAAAAATATGTTTTTTTTAAGATTTGAATGAATAAAAATATTATTCATTATTATGACACAAGGCAGTTTTACGAACACTCTGTAGTGAGCGCGGTCCGAGCCTTGTGCCAAAGGGGCCGCGCGGGCGGCGCGGCGGCGTCTTATCACAGGTCATTCACCTTAGCGTAAAACAGCTGTCTTACTATTGCAATCATAATGTTCGCAGTAAGTATGTAGCATGTATCTTCAACAGTTTGATACGTAAACATTTTTAACAGGATGTTTCATATTTCCAATGTATTATTTATTTTTTTCATGCATATTATTTTAATTAATGATAAAAAAATTATATTCGCGCCTAGAGGTATTTTATGACGGATACATTGTGTGGACGACTTTTTTAAAACGACCTAAAAATCACGGTGTATTTGTGTTTTTAAATAGGTAATAATAATAATGTGGTTTTGCTTTTTACTACTGTCATCCTCAAACTAATATTAATGTAACTGTAAATAAAGTTAATTTCTAATGGTTGACTAGAATTAACCAATGCAAGTTAATTTTTTAATATTAATTATAATTTATAGCTTATTTACTGTATATTTGAGTAATAGGAACTTTCAAATCAAAATGAGTCGAGTGATTAACTTGTTTCCTACAAATCTATTATATGTTACCTAGTGTATAATGTACGGATATTAATTACTAATGTAAGTGCAATTAAACAGGAAAGTTAAAAGCAAGCTACATAACTAGCTTGAATAGTTGAATGTTATTTTCGAATGTGAAGTGATATTACAAATTTGTTTAGAATTTGATGTTAACCAGCTGTTGCCCGCGACTACGCCCGCGCGATTGTCGGTTAAAGCCACACAAACATAACCCGCGTTTGAGGCTGTCGGTTAAAAAGTAGAGTATGTGTTATTCTGGACTGTCAACTAAATTATCAAGTTCCATCAAAATTGCTCTAGACAAGTGAGCGTGAAAGAGTAACATCCATCCGTCTATAGATACAAACTATACGCGTACTACTTCGCGTTTTTAATATTAGTAGGATATACTCTACAACTTTATATACAAAATTTCTTAAATCTATACTTATATTATAAACGTGAAAGTTTTTATGTATGGATGTTTGTTACTCTTTCACGCTCAAACGGCTACATCAATTTTGATGAAATTTGGTATGAAGTTAACTGGCGCCGTGGAATAACACATAGGCTACTTTTTAACCGACTGCGTCAGAGAGGGGTTATGCTTTTGCCACTAAATCTGATATTTGCGCGAGCGAAGTCGCGGGCAACAACTAGTCTGAAATAAAGGCCAACCTTAGCCTATATTGGTACTATTGGTAGGCAACTCAATTCCTAATACTTTAAACAAGCATTTCTAAATGACTAAATTGATCCTATCTTATTAAACCTAAATTATTACTTAAGGATAAGATAAACTCACACATGAATCAATCACTACATTTACAAAGTAACTAAAATTTGGTTGTTTGTGTTGTTGCATATTTCTTGTTCAAAATATTCCTTAAATTTATTGCCAAAATATTATCAACAGGATTTATTACACTTTCCTGTTGGTTTTTCCCATAAGGTCATTATTATGAGAGTGCCTTAGTAAAGTTAACATCAAACAAATATATCTTTTATTTGTTTTCAGGCGAATTTAATCCCAAAAGGCCAATGCCATGTGAAGCTGGTTGTGGGCTTGTGATACCTAAGGATGAGCTAGCCGAACACAACTGCGTGCGAGAGCTCCGCGCGCTCATCGCCACGCACCAAGGGAAACTAAACGATTATGAACAGGAACTAGCGGAGCAACGACTTGTGATAAATGAACATAAACGGGAATTGGCCTTATTAAAAGTATGTATGAGTGTTGAATATTGCGCATCATTCATAAATCGAACCATATCACGGAAATTGAATTGTGAATTGCGAAGGTCGATCTTCAGTTTTTTAAATAGAGCTTTGTATTATACGAACTATAAACATGAGGTGAGGCTAAGATTTCATGAATGATGTTTTCAATTGTTCTCAGCCAGCAAAATTTGTTATGAAATGTCAACAATTGGGTTAATCTATATGCTATCTTAAGTTCGTCTCTATATTAATAGTATTGATTTAAATATAATATAAAAGTCTACTAGCGACCCGCCCCGGCTTCGCACGGGTGCAATGCTGATATACTAAATACGCTACAGAAAAACTGTGAACGTTGTTTATAAAAAAACATAGCGGCCCGCTCCGGCTTTGCACGGGTTTAAAATATGTAAATCACTGAAAAAATGATAAAATCAATCCAGTAGATTTGATTTATTCATTTACTGCCCGTAGCCCGCACGCGTTTTTTAAATCTGTACATCTTCAAAAATATTGATTTAAATCAGATGCTGTAAAAGGCCAAATAGATCTATATTAAATCAACAATGTATTTAAGGTATTTAATTGGATAAGGATTAATGCTGTATTGGTTAAAATCGCTTCGAATATTAGTCCTTATTTGTCGTAAAAAGTAAATGACAAAAAAATGTTATTGTGGGATATCCATAAGAGATAGACATATACCATCGCGGAGTTTTCTGTAGACCTTTTCATTGTGTACAATACTTAGTACATTATTTTGATAAATCTCGTAGGATTCAGCCTGCGTTTGCAATGTAAGCGGAAAAAATGTAATTATTTGCGACATCACATTAGAAACCTCAAAAATAACAGTATTTGTCCACTATTTAATGGATGATATTATACATAAAAACCTTCCTCATGAGTTACTCTATCTATTAAAAAAAACCGCATCAAAATCCGTTGCGTAGTTTTAAAGATTTGAGCGTTCATAGGGACATACAACATACAACATGACAGAAAAAGCGACTTTGTTTTATACTATGTAGTGATAATCAGACTTGTCAAACCTGAGAAAGTTGTCTAACTTTATCTGATAGGCGCTACTGTCAAATTATTTCTATCATCACACAGCTGTTTAACAATGAATGTTTTCTCTACTTAGGAATTCATGCGTGCAATGCGTCTATCGAACCCGTCGATGCGTGCGCTGGCAGACCAGATGGAGCGGGAGGAGGTGGTGCGCTGGGCCAACTCCCTGGCGCGGGCGAGGGTCACGCGCTGGGGCGGCATGATCTCCACTCCTGACGATGTTTTACAGGTACTTATAATTTAGTAATAATATGTTAAGGGAATTAAGCTTAGGTTATATGACGGGAAATGCGTTCTTTATCGGTAGAAGCAGACTCACAGCCAATAATGTCTTAGTGGATCCATATTTTGTTATTACATTTTTCTGTTCTGCCGTTATGCTACTGATAATACGCCACGTTTTCGTTTTACTTGCAGATGATGATTAAACGAAGTTTATCGGAATCAGGCTGCCCACCCCATATAATAGACGACCTAATGGAAAATTGTCATGAAAGACGATGGCCACCTGGTTTGTCCTCACTTGAAACCCGACAAAATAATAGAAGGTAGAACAAAATAATACATTTTGCAATTCATTTGGTTGAGATGTTTTTTACATAATTCTCATATTTATGTTTTTTTTTTTTCTCAGATTATACGAAAAATATGTTTGTAAAAGAGTCCCAGGGAAGCAGGCGGTCCTCGTCCTACATTGTGACAACACGCACGTCGACGAACATATGATGGTGGAGCCCGGGCTCGTCATGATCTTCGCGCACGGGATAGAGTAGCGCACGACCTCGCACGGACGCTGTCGGTGTACAAGTGACAAACATGCTCTCAAACATGTACATATTGTGTGCGGATGCGGGGGTATTGAGGAACCGAAAGCACTCTGTGTGATTCTTACATAGGAAACAATAAATTTAGCTAATAACCCTCGTTGCTGGGACTAGTTTAGTACTCATGTGCTTTAAGGATGTGATATCGGGTCGGCCTAGCCTGGCTGTTCGGGCCACGAAGACTATGTACAATTAATATCCTCCGTCCACTCAGTGCCTCCGCATTCTACTACATGTTGTCAAGGTCGCCGCACTCGAAGTATAACAAGCGGCACTGATGAAGCCGACCTTGATCTCTGAGCGACCTCGGCAAGTAACGCTGCCAATATGCATCATAGTTATAAAAAGAAACAATTAAATTTACACTACTTTGCAATAAGTTGTGCGCCATAAAATATTTTCGAAATAAAAAAAGTATTTTTTCTGGCAACATTAAGACCAATGATTATTGTACAATAATATACAAATTACAAAATGTTGGAATATTGTTAGTTACGAATTATGTGAGTTTTCTAGTATAAATAACATTGGATTGCTAAACATTCCGAATAGAAAAGAAATTATACAAATAGTTTACTAAAGTTTTATAAGTTGATTCAATGTTATGGAATTCAAAATTTAAGTATTACTTATACATTAATTTTAGTTTTTATAAGTTTTTTTTTTGTATGGAATTAGTGATTGAATGCTGTGTTATGTTTAAAAATAGTGTGTCATTTTTTATATTGCTTTCGTCTTATTTAAAGCTTCATTTTATAAGGTACCTACTTTAACTTCATTATATTATTTCCATTACTTTATAATTGGTAAACTATGTTATGTATTTAGCTCAATCTTTAAATAAATATACCTACTGATCACTAATTGATTTAAACTGTATTTCATTTAAGTTCTTAATAAACTATGTATAACTATAGGTTTTAATTCCTGACAGTTTTTATACCAAGCTATGTAAAACGAGATTAATTAGGTAAATACAAGTAAGAGGCAAGTAATAACAATATGTCCGGACCGATTTTGGTCACGGCGGCCAGTGTTACTATGTCACCAGCCAGTTACGCGGGACTTATTATAGTGCACAAGTGTGTGCGCAAAAACAGCTGCACTCTGTGGCCCCTTACTCTTATAGCCCGATGAGACGGCAATCCAACACAACCGGAACCGGAAGATCAGGCGCAGGACCCACATCTTTACATGCCTTCCAAGCACAGAAGCTGATAGTTATTTATAAAACACTTACAACATTCGATTAGCCAGTGCGCGCTTGGTGATCGAGCTCGAGACTTGGCGGTCCTGTGGTTTTACCACTAGGCTATTATCACAAGGAGGACGGCCTCTACAGAACTACAGAAGCCGTCCTTCTAAATGATAGAAAACTTGTGTCAATATTTCGTTTATTTATACGGTTTTATATAAGCACAGTAAGATCCTATACACCGTGATTTTTAGGTCGTTTTAAAAAAGTCGTCCACACAATGTATCCGTCATAAAATACCTCTAGGCGCGAATATAATTTTTTTATCATTAATTAAAATAATATGCATGAAAAAAATAAATAATACATTGGAAATATGAAACATCCTGTTAAAAATGTTTACGTATCAAACTGTTGAAGATACATGCTACATACTTACTGCGAACATTATGATTGCAATAGTAAGACAGCTGTTTTACGCTAAGGTGAATGACCTGTGATAAGACGCCGCCGCGCCGCCCGCGCGGCCCCTTTGGCACAAGGTTCGGACCGCGCTCACTACAGAGTGTTCGTAAGACTGCCTTGTGTCATAATAATGAATAATATTTTTATTCATTCAAATCTTAAAAAAAACATATTTTTTTATTATAAACGTTTACTAGTCATTGGATACATGAACTGGGCTGCTTTTTTAAAACGACCTAAAAGTCACGGTGTATAGTTGCTGGTCCTTTATGAACTAGGTCCGTGGTTGCTATGTAGAGCGCATTTTGCGTAAATCGGAACGTTTGTAACAAGCTGTCAAACTAACGTCAACTCTTGAGTGACTGTCAAATATTTCTGTTTGTCATCTTCAACACACAAACTTTCGAAGTTATTGTGAATTTAAAACCTTTAAAATGTCCGAAATGGAAGTAGTGGAAGGCGGGAATGATTGTTCCAACGATTTGTGTAAGTTTTTATTTATCTTTCGTTCTATAGCGAAAAGTTAAGTGTTAAAAAGGGCTATAACCTAGGTTGTTTGGGCCGGCTGTTTGTTGGGTAATATTCAGCTTTGTTTATTTATTTCAGTGCTCCTGGATCGTGTGTTTCTGCGGCTCGGAAATGCGGACAGCGATGACCAGCTGGAAAGCTGTCTCAATAGATTCCTTCCGCCTGTGATTTTGAAACTCTCATCGCCTCATGAACAGGTAAGAGTCGTAATATTATTTACATAAAATGTTAGAGGTGACTGTTGTAATTTATTTTGGGTTTAGTACTATAGTTTTGTAGTACAAGTTAAATAGGTATAGTGTTTAATATATACCAATTGTTGTAGCTATCAACAAAACAAAAACAGCTAGATAATGTTTACATTAGCATGTGAACAATGACACAGAATAAATCTAAAAATAACACTCTTTATAGTACTAATGCCCACCACAAGTGCCTAAAACAATGCTCAATAACTATACACATTCTAAATAATCTCTGAAATACTTATTGCCAGGTCCGCACCAAAGTTATGGAGTTGTTGGTGCATGTGAACAAGAGAGTGAAGTGCCGTGCAGATGTGCAGCTCCCCGTGCAGACACTCTTGCAGCTTTACAAGGAACCCAACTCTAATAGCTTTATTATTGTAAGTATTCATTAGAATACTCCACAATTGTAAGACATATTGTGGAATATAGATGTCCTGGATCTCATGTGAACATACTGACTAGTCCCAAGTTTCTAATACACTGACCGTTAACCCTTGACCCTTGTAGGTCTGCATAAAATTACCTTGTTATTTATTTCAGAGTAAATATCTACATATATTTTATAGAATCCACAATTATAATGTTTTGAATTTTAAACAATAACATTTGTTAGGTAGATACTTTATATTTATTAATCTTCACCAGTTGACTCACACATATTTCTCACAAGACCCAATAGAGTCCTGAGTGAATGAGTTGAAAAAACCATAACATTTGTAATCTCTGTATGTGTTGTCTGTTTTAGAACTTCTCAATCATATACATTACAATGGGCTTTCCAAGGCTGCCCCGTGACCAGCAGCTCACTTTAGCTCCCACTCTGTTAGAAGCCATCGAAAATAAGCCTCAGAGTCATCAAGATGGGTAAGTTACTCCAAAAGTCTTAATAACAAGTAATATGTATGTCATTATCTAAAATAACTACCTACCTTCCATTAATTAATCTTCAAAGTCTCTTTAGGACATGTACAATAATTATGTGTATAGTCTACCTACCTCATATGTTTATTTATTTAGTAATAGACACATCCCACTGTAGTATGTGGTTACATACTACAGTTTTTTTAATACTTTCCTTTCAGTATGTGTTTTTTTGCATCACCATAAAATGTTTATATATTTCAGTATTTTGATGCTAGTCATGCCCTTGCTGGGTGAAATCAAGGAGACGAATCTTAGCTTGAAGGAAAAGCCAAAAGCAGCCACTTTGTTACTGAAGTTTGCAACTGATGTCCTCCTTTTGCCCTACAGGTATTGTAAAACTCAAATACCAAAATTAATAATTATAACAAAGTAAAAAATGAATGCCTGAACAGCATTTCGCAACCACAAGTCTCGCTTTAAGAACTTTTAGTAACTATGCATATCTATTCTTTGTATAGGCTTTACTTTTGAAAGCATATGTGGGTATTTATTCTTCGTTTTTATTTCAAGTCTTTATTCATTATGTAATTGAATTAATAATTTTCAGGGCACTACCAAACCCTGGCGAGAGCGACTTCCAAGTGCCGCCCGGTATGAGCATGAAGACGTACAAACGTATTGTCGACAAGAACCAGCTAAATCCCAATCAACTGGAGGAGGTAATATCAAATATATACTATTACTAGATGGATAGAATCGGGTATAGCTATAAAAGTATTTTTAGCACAAAAATATTGTTTAGAACAAAACCGTTATAGAGCGATATAGAAATTCGGTTAGCTTTTGAACTGTCTAGGCAATCTTACTCCGCTCTCGTGCCGAAATGTATGAAATGATCTCAGAACACCACCTATCGGATCATGGTATTCAGTTAACATTCCTATTTTATACAACGTTGATAAAAGCGAGAGGCATTAAATGAAACCACATATTCTGTATATCATTATAAGGCTACACAACAAAAATCAAATCAATGTAAGCAATATTTTTATAATAACTTTCGTGAGGATGATTCATATTTAAAACGTTATAACGGTTTACTCACGCGTATTTATCGGGATAGCCCGACTAGTTTCGGACCCAACCGGAGCCAACTAGATAACTATGCCTATAAAACTTAGTCACCTAATCAGGAAGATACAGCATGTTCAAACTAAAAAAATATCCTGTGACTAAACTATTGCTTACATTGATTTGATTTTTGTTGTGTAGCCTTATAATGATATACAGAATATGTGGTTTCATTTAATGCCTCTCGCTTTTATCAACGTTGTATATTGTTTGATACATTTTACCAAATTTACATTAAAACAATTATCGGTATGAATAATTCATTCGCGCACCTATTGTGAGAATATGCGATTGTTATTATAGTAATAATATTATAGTTTAGATTTAATAATGTAATTCTCACATTAGTCTCAGTGTTTAGTAATGTGATGCAAGCCATATCAAATTCCCTATAGCTGATTTAATATTACAATATAATTTAATGTGTTATCGATAGTAATAGTATATATTTGTATTATGCAGTAATAGTATATATGTTATGGACCAAGTGATAAATTTGGCAGTATATATAATGCCCGGGCACTATGAATAATGCCCAGCATCATCGGGCTAAGTGATTAATTGCTATCTTAACTTCATTATTATCGTGTCGCTCGGTCATTATTATATTGCTAAATGATGGTTGAGCAATTTGATACTAATGCTATATTTAAGTTGTATCAAGCGCTAAATAAACCATGGCTGCAATTGGGGACACCGTAAGAGTTTGAGTTCCGATGTTGATTGCGGTCGTAATGATGGAAGAAATAAAGAAAAAATCTAACCTAACCTAACGTAAATTAGGTGAGGTTAGGTTTTTTTTTTTTATTTGTCAAAATCTATATTTATTGAGGTCAAAACTATCATTTCGCAATGTAATAATGACCGAGCGATGTGATAGTGATGAAGTTGGGATAGTAATTAATCACTTGGCCCGATGATACTGGGCATTATTCATAGTGCCCGGGGCATTATGTATACTGCCCGCATTAATCACTTGGTCCATAACATATACACATAAAATGTGATACGAGAAAAAAGAAAGCAATTTATAATTATTTATTAAAAGTATTAATAAAAACCCTTTAAAAATATTGTCTTTATTTATGGTCCTGGCTTCCGCTACATAAAAGCTAATTCGATTCTCTAGTTTGCTCTATGTTGACAGACATACAGACAGTTATGTAAATATTTAAAAATGAATTGAAATTGGTGAAAATGTGATCCAACCCCACATGGAGTTGCCTTTTTTCCCGATTTCGTCCGAATCTTGGATAAAAATTATATTTGTTGTTTTTTTTTTCAGATGAAACTTTCGATCGTAAATTTTATCGGCAAAGACGTGTTTAACATGAACGAAACTCTTCTTACTTTGATCGTTGCCGCTGCAGACTCCCGCTTCAGTGTTGCCAACTGTGCTAACAGCCCACTTATAAGGGTCAACAGGTAAATCTCTTTATAATTTCAAATACACATATAACAGTCGTATCTTATTTAGCAACATTAAAAATTAAAATTAAACAAGCAGTATAGAATGTGCCTTTAAACTTCACTGTGCTGAAAAAGGGCATCAAATTTCGCCTTTACTTTTTTTTTAAAACGACTCCCGCGCTGAGGAACTTAATCTTTGTATCGCGGGGGGTTTCACAGACATTAAATTCACATGCACAAAGACACTCAGACTCGGAACAAGCACAAATCTTGTTCTACGCGGAGATCCAAAGCGCGACACTTCGCGTACAGTGGTAATTGGCGTGGTGACTTATACCACTTGTACTATCCGTTCTGTCGCACACACCGTAGACATACACTTAGATGTCGCTCCAACAATCTTAACTTACATTTTGTTGTTTGTGTTCCAGCTCTGTAGATTGGTCTCAGCCCGCCGTGGTGGCGCCACTGTACTCCTTGTACTTGGGCACTTGGGGAGGCATGAAAGTGCCCCCAGATGACCGCAAGGTATAGTATTGTCTCTTTAGTCATTTAAATTAATGTTTGGAAGAATAGTATTGCTTGGATATTCTTATTAATTTAAAAATTCTATATCCCATACGTAGATTGTTCAATAGTACTTTTTGTTGTCCTGTATGACAATAAATACTATTAAGGGAAAACACTGTTAGTAAGCATTTTATTTGTGATAAATTTCAAATAAACTAGTGTAATGTAATAATTACATATTTGTTTCTATATGTATTAGGTTAAATTAATTTTACATATATTACAGGTCCCAGCTTGCACAAGACTCCGTCTAAAACTGATTCAGTATTTGAACAAGGCGACTGGATCGGCCATAATGTTCCCACACTGCGTACAGGTATGTATTAATTAAAACTTTTAACTAGAACAAAAATAAAATTACATGGCCAACCTTTCTCAAAATGTAACGAATAACTTACAATTTACTCGCCAATGTATTCCTTCACGTCTTCACTAAACAATTTGTGCAATAAGTAGGTATTAAAGAATAACTCTTTTTCCGCAGGTTGTATTTTCATCTCTGTTCGATCCAAACACAAATTCCCGGCTTCGCAATCAAGCATTAGTATTTCTTTTGAACGTGATTAACAGGTCTGTACACATTCATTTTTATTCATGTTATTTTTCAACTGGCAACACAATGAAACTCGTATTTTTTACAGTGGCGACATTGTTCAGCTGAGGAAAGTGGCGACAGTATTTCTGCAGGGTTTGCTTAAACTTCTGAGGTCTGATGAGCATACTGAACACCATCCCAAAGCCTACATGTGCCTAGGTTTGTAACTTTTAATTCAATTTTATTATTTCACCTAATATTTAGATATTTTGACCAATACTAGATACAATTTTCTATGTAAACTGAAAAATACAGCTATTTTGATTATTTTATTTGATGAGGCTTATCAAGCATTGAGACAGCATAGGCTGATGAAAAATGATCAAAAACACATCATATAGTTATTCTTCACTCACAATAAGACAACTAACCAATATAAATGATATACATCTATGATATCTATAAATTATATACCTATAAATAAAATAAATTTACTCCTAAAACACAAATCAACTTTTAAATAAACTTTAATTGTAAAGAAATTATTGAACAAGTCACGAACTCTTGTTAAAGGTCGCCTAGCAATGAAATGCCCAGAAACAATCAACAATCAGTTCACACTACTTGAGGAGTTGGTCAAGAAGATACCCGAGGCCGTGCCCGAGATGAAGACAGCTTTAAGAGACGCGCTGCTTGAGATGTCTGCCGCTTATAAGATTAATGCTGATGGTGAGTTTTGGAACTAGTTTTTTTGTTCTTGTGAAATAGGTGACGTAGTTACACAGTGATAGAATCCATGTTGGGAACCAAAAGATGGAAAAAGTTGTCAGAAAAATCTTAGCAATGTCAAATATCAAGTTAATACGATTATTTGTCTATTTATTGACTCTGGAAGACTTATAGCTAAGTGAACAAATTTAAAAAATTGTATGGTTAACTGACAGCCACATTATTTAATTAATTCTAATTATGATGAACTAGCAAAATACCCTTTTTTATTGTGCGGCTCACTTTACAGACAAATTTGAAACTAAAAAGTTGTGAAATTATACATCACGATAGATTTTCTTGTGTAAAAAAATATTAACCCAGATAATATCAAACCGATACTAATATTTTCCCATTTATTTAACAGTAAAAGCGGCATCTTCACAAGTGCAAGTGGCGGGAACATCGCAGGATAAAATGGATGTGGATGATAGCTCTAACAATAACCCTTTGGACGAACCGCAGGCACTGGCGCTCTTCGCTTTGTTGGACCAGTGAGTGTTATTTTAAATTGTTTAGTGCTTGAGTTGTTTCTAATATAAAATTTTCGCGCATGTGTTTTTGTATCTAAACGGAAGAAAAGCAAGTATTTTACGGTTTAGAAGTGAGTGCCAGTAAAGGAAATGTGTGACAATAATTATAGGACGTCACGCAAAATTTTAATTTTCAGTATCATGTATCGAAAGAAAATATAGACAGATTATCTACAGAATTATGACGATAGGGCAAAATGAAAGAAAAAGATGTGTTACTGAAATGGGATATGAGCAAGAAGATGATGAGTATCATGTTTGCAAGATAGAAAAAATGCGTGTACCTTATTATACATAGATCTACCGGACAAACTTGAAAAAAAGTTACTTAACTACCGTATTGTAATAATAATATTACAATACGGTACATATATGTGTCTGTTTTATAGTTACATGCACAGCGAAGAATCAATGATCCGGTACATAGCGACGCGGTACTCAGCGGCGGTATTCCCACAGGACTACGTGCCGTCCAGATATCTCCTGTTACTTGCTAGTGGAGACAGGTTAGTGGAAACATTTTGAGGTTAAAATGAGTTTATGTGTATGTATTTTAAAAGTTGTAAAAAGGTTTCTAAAAAGCCAAGCTAGGGCTGTGATTGGATGTTGACCTTTCAATCAACCAATCACAGTTATGATTAGCTAAATTGATAAACTTTTAAAATAATGGATAAGATTTTTAAATGAAATTAATTTTAACTTAAGTCTCGAACTTAAGCCACTCGTGAAGGCGCAGACGGCAGCTAATCCTTATAAACAAATAATAGCTTAACAATTTTCCAGTCAAGACGAAATATCGAACGAAGCTCTAAAATGCCTTTACGGGACATCTCGATCAAGTGAAATCGAGGACGTAGTCAACAACGTATCGAGCAAAGAGGCCGCAGTCGTCAACATCGACGAGGACACGTCAAAGAGAGGCAACGACGCGCCGCAGGAGGAAGAGTTCAAAGTGCCGAAATTTAAAGAGGTCGTCAACTACATATGGGATCAGATGCAGAAGAGGAAAAAGGGATCGAACGCTAAACATCGGTTCGTGATCGGGAATCAAGTGCTGCAGTTCCATCCGATTACTTATCAGGAAGTAAGTTGAATTATTATTATAGTAAGATAGTTTTTGAGTTATGGGAATGTATTTTGTTGAATGAGATTGATTCAATGGAATATAATTTGATTTCCGCCACAGTCTGCTTTGAGTTTCGTTTGCAAGTTTGGGCTTCGTCTAAGTAAATGATTATTGTTGCCTGTTGAAAAAAACCGTTATTTTTTGGGAACTTGCACTAAGCATAATTTTACTCTAGTTACTTGCCAATATAAATTGTCATGTATTCTAGTTTGTCTTCTTCAAATCTCACAATCCTTCCGTACACAGACAGACATCTAACTTTCATCAATATAATTATTTCTTACAGATCTTACGCTACATGCGTATGTGTCTGAACCGCGAGGCGAACCTAAAGGACTGCTCGAACCACCCGAACGCGACCTCTCCACTCCTTGCTAAGTACTTCTACGACAACCTCCTCGATACTGAAGTGTTAGAGCGGTACCTCAGTATGATTACCTCACTGTTGAATGCTAGCCCAGGTATGTGGTATGATGTTGAGTGTAGTTATATGATGTTCTTAGAAAAAATACTTTGTTTTAGATAGTTCCCACATAGATTAAAATTTTTGAAGTGTTAATGTTTGTTTAAATGGTAAGGTGTCTCAATAAAAAAAAAATAATACATTTATTGCTATTAAAGAAAAGACAAGGTAACATTACATTTTAAAAATAATATTTTTTTATCACCATGTGACGTCATAATTGTCAAGTTTTCAAAAGACTCGATTTCACATTCGCAAATTGTGATATATTTGTTACAGCTATCTTTCTTTGTAGCTACAGTAATATTTGCAAAACTATAATAATTCTGTCTTCAAGAAGTTGTGAACTTATTATTAAACTAGATTCCGCGCGCGGCTCCGCCCGCGTGGTGCGTTAACTCGCAATCAAAAGTAGCCTATGTCACTCAGTGAAGATGCGGCTTTTTAATGGTGAAAGAATTTTCAAAATCGGTTCAGTAGTTTCAGAGATTACCCATTACATACAAACTTACAAATTTTACCTCTTTATAATATTAGTATAGATCAAACAACTTTACTATTTACTATGAAACAATTATAACACACCTTTTTGCAGAAATGATGCCACTAACATGTTTCCTTGACATCGTGGGTTGCGTACCAGAGAAAATGGCTTCAAAATACACCAGCCTCCTACCATTCTTACGCAACCTCTTCACGACCAGTACCAAGGAAGACGTGCGCGATACTGCGTCGGTCATTTACGCGATTATTACCGTACATACTAGTGAGAAATCAGCGATAGATAAGGAAATTAAGGAGTTCGTGGTACAGGGGCAGAATAATAAGAGTTTGGAGTCACAATGTGGGTATTTATCGGCGTTGTCGAGTATGTGTGAGCGGTGTTTGGTCCTGTCGAAAAGAGGAAAGTTTGGAGGCAAAGGATTCAATGCTGCTAATTGGGAGCCGTATCAAGAAGCTGCTTTGGTTTTAGGTAACGTATTTGAAAACTTGTTGTATAGTCTTTGTTTGCATGTGATTAAGAAATGAGAAGAAAACACAAGTAAAATCAATTATTATTCGTAATTAATTGTCCATTTCTAGCCATCACTTCCTATAAATGTGGAGTTAACTGGCTCTTGCCCAGACATAGAGACTTACTAAGCTATAAAAAAATAATGCGTTGCATTTAACAATGAAATGCAGATTTCTTTGTTGGTTAATAGACTAATCTTTCATCCCTTATCTATTTTTATTACAGCAAACTTCCTAGCAAGCTCCCAACCACTCCTCATCAGTACATCATGTTCCGCCATCTCTATTCTATCTCGCGTCAGTGGGTTACCTCTTCCAGTCGCGTCGGTAAAACAGGAGGGTCTATTGAAGAGCGACAACCCCTTCAATATTAACAAGAGCGATACTCATATACCCGATAGTGACGTCACGAAGTTTGCTGTTGCTGATAGGTATGTTGAAAATGTAGATTTTTGTGTTGTGCTATTTTTCTAAAGAAATATTCAATGAGGATGTGTCTCTGTATTTAAAATAACCTCGCGCAAGGCGCAGTGGAGTTTTTAGCTAACTAGATTCATTATGCACTGAGAATAATGATTTAGGACATTTAGCCCAGTCAATTTAGACATTTGAAATTTGGCATGGAGGTAGGTATTTAGGTCAAGGTAAAGGGAAAAATCTGAAAATGGCCAAGTGTGAGTCAGTTTCAAAAATACCTTTACCTTGACCTAATTACCTACCTCCATGCCAAATTTCAAATCAATACGACCATTGGAAGTGGTCTAGGTTTTTGATGAGTGAGTCAGTCAGTCAGTGAGTGTATAGTAAAAATAGCGATTTTCTGACGACAATATCTCAAGACTTACAATAGGTATATTAATGAAATTTTGTATTTTAGATAAGTAAGGGGGTCTCAACAGATACTAGAAATTTGAAATGCGTAAGTAAAATAGATTTTGAGTTATAGGGAGGTCGAAATTGGCCCGAAATGGTTCGTGTAATATAACCCACTGCCGGTGTGTCGCTTTTTTGCTCGAACTTGGCGGACACACTGCCGTGTGTCTAGATATATATTACATAAAAAATAACAACTCTAGATGTACATACGTGGCGTGCGTATTATGATGATAACAACTTTTATAACTTTTTGAATCGTTATATCTCAGAAACGGTGGTTTGTAAGAAAAAAGTATTAATACATTTTTATAGATAATTCTACGATCTACAATTTTTGTCAGAGGTACTTTTATGATAAAACTTACCATTTTCCTGAAAATCGCGAAAAACTCATTTTTTTGACTTTTACAATGAATATTTTTTTTTCCACACACGGGAATCATAGGGAACTTTCAGACATTGTTTATAATTGTGTTTTGAACAATTTCACCGAAATTCAGCTTGTTGGGACTTTATGTAACTTCACACTCGTTTTTTGGTCTAATTTGACTGGACTAATTTTTCTTAGTGCATGATGAATTTAGTAATTAGTGACGCGATCAAAATATTGTACCGCGTACCATTGGCTCGCCATCCGTCGTAGGAAGTGATTTAAAATTTACTCCATTTTCCGTCGCTTTATCTTATTTTAATCTTGACACGACAAATTGTAATTTAGCGGTAGTTTTAAAGAAAAAAATTGAGAAGAAGTACGTTTGAAAGTTTATTTTCATTTCAATATGAGCGAATCGATATTATGTAAAAAAATCGCATTTTTGTATTTAGCACTAACTGCACCTTTAAATCTAAAATAAATCTGTGTATGTTACTGGTACTGACTCAAAAGTGTTTAAAATTATACTTTTTTTTTAGATTATTTAAAATAGTGGGTAATGCGAAATTACCATCAAAGTTGAAGGAGAGAGCTTTGTACACACTCGGCTTGTTGTGCTGCGGTGAGAGACTACCCTTCGCCAAGCAAATCGTCATGGGATTCTTGCAGATGGCTAAAGATGTGAGTAGAAGAGTATTGTATATTTAGTACGGTCTTTAAATAGTAAGGATATTAACGCGCGGTCCTATAACTGCTGAAACGTCAATGAATCGTCGCGTCGTTAAGTCTTATTGTGGCTGGCTATTATTTTGCACTGTAAACGTAATGAAGTAACAAACAAACGTTAAAAACATGTTATATTTCAGTTTTTGTGTATAATTGTTGATTAATTTGAGATTCCTTAATTATTATTTTTTGTTCTAGAGCAAAGAGTTTGAGATCCATTTACAAATAGGCGAGTCGCTGGTACTATGCGTTGAAGGTGTTAATTCCAATGAAAATAGGGATCTATGGACGGAACAACCAAGAGAAGTGAGTATATTACTTTTAACATACTTTATATTACGACAAATTTCATTGAAAAATGAACCTTATGTTTACTAACGTATCGTTCAAAATAGCATGTACAAGATATGTAATGTTATTTTATAATCAGGGAGCAGACAAATTGAAGAATGCAGATGCTTTAAAAGAGAATGATGAGCTTCTGGAGTGGTTGTTGCACGAGCTGTTCAAGATCGGAAGACATCCACATCCACATTCAAGACAGGTAAAAATATTTATATGTATGAAATGTTAATATTAGGATTTAATATGAAACTAGTTATGGTTATTATAATTCCGAATGTGCATAAATGATGAGGAGAGAGTATATGGCTCCCTTAATAGTGTGAATGCTTATGAATATGTAATATTATCTCACGACTTTCACACAACATCTTGTCTCAAATTAAACAGAGTTTGTATTATGAATACTAGACAACTGATAAACATACTTATATCCTTCTAAAAACATACATATTATAGATAAAGAATGACAACAAGAAAAATAATGTGTCTACAAATCGTAAAGGTTACTTGATACATTTGTCTTTATGTAACATTTTTGTGTTCTAGGCTACAAGCATTTGGTTGTTGGCGCTGCTAAAGAATTGTCCAGAACGCGCACCCATCAAGAACAAACTACAAGTATTACAAGATGTTTTCATGGACTTCCTATCAGAAAATAGTGGTAAGTTAAACTAATTGATATTCTAAGAATGATCTCTGCTCATTTGCAATAAAGTCCATTCAAAAAAATCTTTACAAAACTCTTTGGTGATTAACAAAGACTGTTTATTATTGATGCTTGCTTTAATTTGTGTGACAGTGACAAAAATTAAAGCAGTAGCGGTACACGTCATTGTATATGCGCAGTGCGCAATGAATTGGTTGACTTTGAACATTTAATCCTACGAGCATATAATCTTTTCTTACAGACATAGTCCAAGACGTGGCCAGCAAGGGTTTATCCCTGGTGTACCAGAACTCGGACGAGAGTCAGAAGCAGGCGCTAGTGGGTCAGATCATTGAGCAGCTGACCAGCGGCAAGCGCTCCGTCGCGCAGGTCACAGAGGATACCAAGATATTCGAGGAGGGACAGCTGGGGAAAGCGCCTACTGGGTAAGTTGTAGCTACGTTATAAAGACATAGTCCAAGACGTGGCCAGCAAGGGTTTATCCCTGGTGTACCAGAACTCGGACGAGAGTCAGAAGCAGGCGCTAGTGGGTCAGATCATTGAGCAGCTGACCAGCGGCAAGCGCTCCGTCGCGCAGGTCACAGAGGATACCAAGATATTCGAGGAGGGACAGCTGGGGAAAGCGCCTACTGGGTAAGTTGTAGCTACGTTATAAAGACATAGTCCAAGACGTGGCCAGCAAGGGTTTATCCCTGGTGTACCAGAACTCGGACGAGAGTCAGAAGCAGGCCCTAGTGGGTCAGATCATTGAGCAGCTGACCAGCGGCAAGCGCTCCGTCGCGCAGGTCACAGAGGATACCAAGATATTCGAGGAGGGACAGCTGGGGAAAGCGCCTACTGGGTAAGTTGTAGCTACGTTATAAAGACATAGTCCAAGACGTGGCCAGCAAGGGTTTATCCCTGGTGTACCAGAACTCGGACGAGAGTCAGAAGCAGGCCCTAGTGGGTCAGATCATTGAGCAGCTGACCAGCGGCAAGCGCTCCGTCGCGCAGGTCACAGAGGATACCAAGATATTCGAGGAGGGACAGCTGGGGAAAGCGCCTACTGGGTAAGTTGTAGCTACGTTATAAAGACATAGTCCAAGACGTGGCCAGCAAGGGTTTATCCCTGGTGTACCAGAACTCGGACGAGAGTCAGAAGCAGGCCCTAGTGGGTCAGATCATTGAGCAGCTGACCAGCGGCAAGCGCTCCGTCGCGCAGGTCACAGAGGATACCAAGATATTCGAGGAGGGACAGCTGGGGAAAGCGCCTACTGGGTAAGTTGTAGCTACGTTACAATTGCCATATAGAGGGGTAATTGAATGCCTCAATTTGTATTTCAAACTTACAAATTATGTTTTGATTTGTAAGTTTGAAACACGAGGGAAATAATCCTTTCTTAGAACTTGCGTTACTTGACGAATCTATATAAAAAGGATCCAATAAAGAAAAAAATCAGAAAATTAGGGGATGTAATAAGTAGATTACGCGCACGACGTAAATCCGTGAGCCCGCCTGCTTAGCGTGCCACACAAGTTAACGCGCACCGTGCGTATGCACACAGATGCACCGCGCACGGCTATAAAAACGGCCTCCCGTCTCGGCTAGCTCAGTTCGACTCTGCGCGGGCACTGCTTCCGACGACTCGGAACAACTCCTTCGCTAATCGAGCGCACTCTCACGCGATACGTCACGCCCTTGGTGCTTTCGTAATACGGAACATTATTGGTGTGACTTATTGTTTGTTAGCATAGTTTAGACTAGTCCAGTAGTTGTTTGTGGCGCTTCACGCACTTGAATATTTTATTTGACTTGAACATTAGTAGTTAAAAGTTGGTATTGTTTCTTTTTGTTGTATAAAGTAATTTAGTGACTACCCACTACTTGTTATTTTTTTTTATTTATATTTCTATACCGTCACACTTATTTACCTTTCTGTAAACTTGTGTTTATTTAGAATATAGGTTATTAGTAAGCTATCTGGTCTATCATTTATCAAGAACCCAAGTTACAAGTGGCGCCCATCGTGGATCCCCCAGAGAGAAACCTAAGACCTAGACCAACCGCAAGAACACAGAGGTTTACTGTACAACATAACCCACAGAAGGGTAAGAAATACGAGATGATGGAAGGTGATAAAAGTGGTTCAGCGTCTACGTCGTCATCAATTACGATGTCTGCAGAGCAATTCCAACAATTATTGGCAGCAGTCGGTTCAGGGTCAAAGCATAGAAGTTCATTGGTAAGATGTCCGGTAAAATTCAGTGGCAATAAAAGCGCTCCAGAGGTCGAGTCTTTTCTATCCGCGGTTTGTGTATTCAAGAAAGTCGAACAAATAGATGACAAAGATGCACTCACTGGGCTTCCACTAATCTTGACTAATGATGCTGCTACTTGGTGGCAGGGAATTAAAAATCAAGTGAAATCTTGGAACCAGTTCGAGGAACGTTTACGACACGCTTTTGCACCCAAGAAATTGGCTTATAAGATTTATCAGGAAATAGTGGAGAAGAAACAGAAGGATGACACTCTAACAGAGATTTTCATCGCAGAAAAACGGGCCCTTCTATCAGAATTACCTTCACCTGGCCATAACGAGCAGCAAGAAATAGATTTGGTTTACGGTCAGATCCGATTTGCGATACGAGAAAAGATATCAAGAGAAAGTATAACAAGTTTTGACGATTTGTTGGAGAAGGCTAGGGAGGTTGAACGTAATTTAGGTGAGAAGACAGAAGAAAAACAAATACGCAAAGAGGATGCTACAACAAGCAGCACAAAACCAAAGGTACGATGTAATTTTTGTAGGCTACCAGGACATACAATAGATGTTTGCAGAAAGCGTATAAAAACTGAGCAACAACAACAAAAGCCTAAAGATACGACAGTAGAAGCTAAACCCAATGTAACGATTAAGCCTAAGTTTTCATGCTACGGATGTGGGGAACCAGGCGTTGTACGCAGTCGCTGTACAAAATGTAATGTACAGCAAGTCAAAATGGAGGATATTAACTTCTGTTCCGTCAATACCGCGAATACCAAACGCCTCAGGCCAGTAGTACCCATAAGTATCGGAGGTATAAAGGGCATTGGCTTCGTAGACACCTGTGCAAAATCAAGCGTGGCTTCGTACCAGTTATATTTATGCCTGAAGAAGGAAGGCAAGTATAAATTCAATGAAGAGGTCATGAGGATAACTATGGCAGATGGAGTGCCCAAAATGCAGTCTGTCTGGACCGTGCTTGTTCCTGTCACAATCTATGGGAGAGTGATAGAAACTCAGTTCATTGTTTTGCCCCATGCTAAAGGAAACAAGACACTCTTGGGAGTGGGCTTTATAGAAGATGCGAGAATGATTCTTAACTTACCTCAGTTAACGTGTCGATTCCTCGATGATCCTAGAAGGGTTTATGACTTGCAACAGGAAAGCATCAGTGAAACTATTGTTGCTGACGTGATATACAGTGCAAATTTGCCAGAGGTGATTTCGCCGATGTCTGGTTCATCAGAAGGAGCCGCTTCACCAAAGCCCTCGACATCGAGTACTATGGAGGAAGGTTTGATGCGACCATATGGTCCTATAGTGGGCATACGTACCGCCACAGCCCCGCGAAATACTCTGATAAATCATCGCAATGAACCTTTGGCTGGTGCTTACGCACCTACATCTTCCACTAGTATGGAAATCTGCCAAGCTACTGTTGACTGCCCTCATACGCCCACATATGGTCCATTAATACCAATTGATGCTACCACTCCAACTAATAAACGAAAACGTTTATTTGATGGCTATTCTCCAGTCATAGATGCGTTGTATCGAGATGCCCGAAGGTCCCTAGAAGAGGACACCATTGAATTGTCTCCTAAGTCCAAAGCATTATTCGATTCACCGAGTACAGATATTGCGGCACTAGATAGCGAAGACTCTAACTGTATGCTAAGCAATAAGGAAGTTGAAGAACTGCAACGACTGTTAGAAAGAAATGCAGAAGTGTTTATTCCCAATGGAAAACCAACGACCCAAACAGAACATTTCATAGACACAGGAGATCACAGACCAGTATCAGTCCCACCGTATCGCTTACCGCCTGCTAAAGTACAAATCTTGAAAGGTGAAGTAGGTAAAATGCTAGCCGAAAAAATAATAGAACCATGCACGTCACCATGGTCTGCACCCGTCGTCATGGTTCCCAAAAAAGATGGCGGAATACGAGTTTGTATCGACTACAGACAACTCAATGCAGTTACAATGCCGGATGTGTATCCGCTACCCCGTATCGACGACTTGTTACATGACGCTAAACCTACGCCATATATGTCTACTATAGATCTTCGCGCAGGCTACTGGCAAATCAAAGTGAGGGACGAAGACCAATGCAAAACCGCTTTTGTGACCCCATTCGGCATGTACAAGTTTTTAAGAATGCCCTTCGGCTTGCGAAATGCACCGGCCACCTTCCAACGGTTGATGGATGTTTTCCGTGTATCACTAAGCCACGTCAAAATGGGTGTTTACCTTGATGATCTAATTATTTTGTCCCCAACGTTTGAGCAACACCAAAAGGATCTCCAAGATGTCTTTGCTCGACTACAAGAATATAACTTGACGGCCAATAAGGAGAAATGCAAATTTTGTTGTTCCAAAATTAAGTATCTCGGGCATTACATTACTCCAATGGGCTTGCAGATGGATCCTAATAAAGTCAGCTCTATATTGAATATGCCTGCACCCACTAGCTTAAAACATTTACTGTCATTCCTACAAATGTGCTCGTGGTACAGAAGATTTGTTCCTGGGTTTGCTAACGTTGCTGAACCCCTTACCCGATTGACAAAGAAAAACACTAAATGGTTATGGGAAGAAGGACAGAAAGTAGCTTTTGATAAGCTCAAGGATCTACTTGTCACTGCGCCCGTATTGGCACAAGCAGACGACACCAAACCCTACATTATCAAATCAGACGCCAGCAATTATGCCATCGGTGCAGTACTAGTGCAGGGGGAGGGTGACAATGAACACCCAGTTGAATACGCCAGCCGATTACTCAATCAGGCCGAAAGAAATTACACGACGACAGAGCGCGAGGCCCTTGCGGTAGTTTGGGCAGTTAATAAGTTTAGAGGCTACATCGAAGGATCGCCTATTACTGTCCTCACGGATCATCAAGCGCTAAAATGGCTTATGACATTAAAATCCCCAACTGGACGTCTAGCTCGATGGGCGTTGCAGCTACAGCCATATGATATCACAATAAAGTATATCACTGGTAGGACGAACGTGGTAGCAGATGCGTTGTCACGCCCAAATTGTGATGCTGAAACTAAAGAAAGCTGTGGAATATGTAGTGTTGTAGTAGATGCACCCAGGAAGAATCCTAAAGAAATAAGAGAAGCTCAAATGAAAGATAAAGATATAGAAAAAATAGTTAAGGCATTGGAAGGTAATACTGAAGAAGAGGCACGTTACTGGTGTCAAAAGGGTTACGTCATGAATAATGGCTTACTATACCGCTATAATCCTGATGGTGATAGCGATAGTAGTCAACTGGTTGTCCCTGCACAAGAACAAGCTGACGTAATATCGGCATATCACGACGGACCAACTGCCGGTCATTACGGAGCAGAGAAAACATACGCCAGAATAACTCAACGTTATTATTGGAAAGGCATGAGGAAGGACATTGAAGCATACGTTCGGAACTGTCTGTTATGTCAAAGATACAAACCATCAAACTTAAAACCCGCAGGTCTTCTCCAAACTACTGCAATGAACAAGAGATTTGAAGTTGTCGCTTTTGATTTGTTTGGTCCATTACCCGCTTCTTCCAAAGGAATGACTTGGATATTAATTGTTGAGGATCTTGCTTCTAGATGGGTAGAATTATTTCCCCTGGAACAAGCTACTGCAGCGAATTGTGCAATGACTCTCATTAATGAGATATTCCTTCGGTACGGCATGCCACGCCGGATAATCAGCGACAACGGCACTCAGTTTGTTAGTGCTGTTATGCAGCAAGTAGCCTTTTGTCTCGACATTAAGCATGCCTTCACGCCGGTTTACCATCCTGAAACTAATCCGGTAGAACGTCGAAATCGAGACCTTAAAACTCAGCTTGCCATACTTGTTGGAGATGATCATCGAATCTGGCCAGATAAACTCCCAAGCATCCGATTCGCCATGAACACTGCTGTTTGCTCTTCCACTGAACATACTCCAGCCTATCTTACCTTCGGCCGAGAATTAAGGACCCCGGACGACAATGAGCATGATCTTCGTGAGATTATTTTGTCAGAAAATTTCATTCCTGAAATTACGCCCAAGCTCTTGACACTCGCTGAAACATTGAAAAGAGTTAGAGAAATACAGGAAGGTAAAGAAGAGAAGCGAAAGGAATATGTAGACAAAAATAGAAGACATAGCCCTGAATACAAACCCGGAGATAAAGTTCTTGTTGACTCACACACTCTTAGCAAGACCGCCCAGGGATTCAGCTCTAAGCTTGCTCCACGCCGAGATGGCCCCTACATAATTTTGAAAAGACATGGACCAAGTTCTTACCACATTGCTGACCCTAATACTCCGAATCAAAGCGTAGGACTATATCACTCATCAGCCTTACGCCCATTCCAAAGTACGGCTGAAAGTCCACTACCCGCACCCGCTCTGCCAATTCGAACGCGTGGACGACCACCTAAAAGAGCTGAACCACTAAATTCTGCCGAAGTCTCCACCACGCAACTTCCGAAACCAACTCGAGGACGACCACCGAAATCACATTCGAGTCTGCCTACCTCGTCGAGACGTCTTCGGAGCCAGAGGGGGAGATTGTAATAAGTAGATTACGCGCACGACGTAAATCCGTGAGCCCGCCTGCTTAGCGTGCCACACAAGTTAACGCGCACCGTGCGTATGCACACAGATGCACCGCGCACGGCTATAAAAACGGCCTCCCGTCTCGGCTAGCTCAGTTCGACTCTGCGCGGGCACTGCTTCCGACGACTCGGAACAACTCCTTCGCTAATCGAGCGCACTCTCACGCGATACGTCACGCCCTTGGTGCTTTCGTAATACGGAACATTATTGGTGTGACTTATTGTTTGTTAGCATAGTTTAGACTAGTCCAGTAGTTGTTTGTGGCGCTTCACGCACTTGAATATTTTATTTGACTTGAACATTAGTAGTTAAAAGTTGGTATTGTTTCTTTTTGTTGTATAAAGTAATTTAGTGACTACCCACTACTTGTTATTTTTTTTTATTTATATTTCTATACCGTCACACATATTTACCTTTCTGTAAACTTGTGTTTATTTAGAATATAGGTTATTAGTAAGCTATCTGGTCTATCATTTATCAAGAACCCAAGTTACAGGGACAATTTTTAAGCCTCGTTTACTGTTTCTCAGATACATATTCAGTTCTGTGCGTTGTCTATGAGTCACTCAGTTATGGAAGAGTTTGATAAATATTCTTCAACATCGTAAAGTGAAACTAGATTACTTGTAAAGTAAAGTGATATTAGATGTGGCTGATTTAATATTACGTTTTGTTTCAGTGGCAATCTATCTACTTACAAGGAGCTGTGCTCGTTAGCATCAGATCTGAACCAGCCGGATCTCTTATACAAGTTCATGCATCTTGCGCATCACAACTCCATGTGGAACTCGAAGAAGGGTGAGACTATTTTTTTTGCAGGTTTTATTAAGATATTGTGTTGAAACAATTAATCAATATTGCCAAATTTGTATTAAACATACTTTTATAGATATTATTATGTATATTTTATTAAATAAGTAAGGGTAATCGACATCATTACGGTCGGTGCTAAAAAACCAGTGATTAGGTTTTGTTTCTAGCCTTTTTTGCAGCCTTATCTGAGCATTCACCGTTTCGAACGGGTGTTACGTGCATTCACGTTTTCAAAGTTATATTTTCCTATAGCTTCTTAATTTCGGTCTAATTAATGTTTACGCGTTGAATTTATGAGATTTTTCCTAAAAATAGGATGATAATAGCTGTGTTATTCGTCAGGAGCGGCCTTCGGTTTCCACTCCATCGCCTTACAAGCGGGCGCTCAGCTATCAGAACACTTGCCTAAGATCGTGCCGCGGCTGTACCGCTACCGCTTCGACCCAACGCCGCGCATACAGAACTCCATGCAGAGCATCTGGCACGCGATAGTCCCGCATACACAGGCCACTGTGAGTTGCACTTACTTTGAATTATACGAATATGGATTTGGATTTTCGATGGGTTTAGATAATTTTGAAGAGTGCGTCAAAATTCTGATATAAAGAAGAAAATACATTTTATTGCGTAATTGAAGAAGCATAAATGCATTACATTATCTTGTGTGAATAATAAATAAAATAAAATGGAGCTAAAATGAAAATAAAATCAATCATGAGGGGGTATTAACATCCATAATGGATATGCAATTGACGTATAAATCCATAATGCACACTGTGTCAAAAACGTACGTCAAACACCCAAAGTTGCTGCAAAGGGTTTTTCTAAATAGTCTCACATTGAAAAAATAACAATAAGACGTTTAACATAAGGTTTAATTTTTAACAAAAATCGTTCGAATCTTCAATGCAACAACTGTTTTATAGCTTACTTTTATTTTGAGATTGTGCATGTAGGGTTTTTATACGTCAATCTTGTTGACTAAACAACTCTCATTAAAATCATATATTTTTCATCTCAGGTACACAAATACCACAAGCAGATTCTGGACGACTTAGTGGAAAACATGACATCTAACCAATGGCGAGTCAGAATGTCCTGCTGTAATGCACTGGCTGACTTATTGCGGTAAGTGATCACATCAAAATATTTTTTTTAATAGTTCTGAAAGGCCAAAAATCCGGCTTAGGAAAACATTTCAAACGTTAGCGACGATCAAACTGTTAAAATGTTTGGAAATAAAATCCTTTTCGACGAGGTACGTGTCTTTGTCTCATCAATTCCATTTATTATATTAATGGGTTTCGACTAACCTTAGTAAATACAAATGCCACTTAAGAAAGCAATTACAAAATTTGAGTTGAAATGGCAACTAGAGAACAACAGTGCTATTTAAATCTCATTCCTTCTTTATATACCAAGATGTACACATGTAGAACATCTACCTACAGACCGATTACAACATTATTTACTGACATATGAACCTTTTTTTTTGTTTTCCGTGGTGAAACGCTAATGACTTCAACCGACGCCGAGGGCACGGCGTGGGGATATGTCGGACACCAACTAAAAACACCCCAGGCCCCTTCTACTACCTGAGCCACCCACCGACTAAAACACCCCGGGCCCCAGCGTCACGGGATCGCTCGCGCATGCTCTGCGTGACCCTGGCTGATTGACATATGTACCTCAATCTCATGTATTTATTGTACATGTACAGTGGCGCTCAAAGCCTCCACGACTCAGTTCACCAGCTGCCGACCATTTGGCTGCAGTTGTTCCGAGTGATGGACGACGTGCACGAAGGTACCAGGCAGGCTGCCACCTCTACCGCGAACGTTTTGTCTAAGGTAAACATTATTTAATATATTTATTTTGAACCGTTAGTGTTCCACTGCAGGGCAAAGGCCTCTCTTCCCTCTTTCCACCTATCCCGGTCTCTGGCTAGCCGAGGCCAGTTTTGTGGCCAGGTAAACATTATAAATAAATAAATACCCACCAACAATATTTTTGCGTGCTAACAGTTGATATCGTTTGAAGTATAAAAATACATTTTTATAAGTAAAAATCAGAATATTTATATTTTTTAATTGTGGCAACAAAACTCGAGTCATTAATTCAGTCTAAAAAAATAAACAATTTTTTTTTCAAAGTTCTATTCTATTCAATAGTTCTATTCAATAGTCTTTACTTTATTGTCCATATTTCACATCCGAATAACAGTTCTATTCATTTGACTTAAGGTGCATATTCGACCGTGTCTTCCTCACAAATGTGAAACAATATTATTGTTCTAGTTATGCATCCGGGCAGCAGACGTGAGCCAAGGCAAGGACGGCAAAGAGGTCGTCTCTGTCATACTGCCCGTGTTACTGGACACCGGTATTACTAATCTTGTCAAAGAAGTTAGGAGCGTCAGGTATGTAGCAGATGTCCTGTATAATTACTTTTAAGCAAAGCCACTCGGTACTGGTGTGGTGGGGAACCATTACAATGAATACGGGCTATTGTGTGCTACAAGGGTAGTCTGACACCATATTGGGTGTACTATCCTCGTGTCACGTGACCTGGTGTAGTCATTTGTATGTAGCATATCGTTGCAGTACCGCGTTCCACTTTTAACGCATCATATGACTCTGGCACAGTCAAGAGCAAAAACTTGATTCACCAAACAGTTGCAGTAGATTTCTTATGCGAAATTTCTGAACCTGTTATGGAATGTTCCTGGTATTCTAAGCTAGTCATAAAATGTTTATTTTGAAAGAAAACTTCAATTGTTTATTTGCTCGTAGCTACTCTAAATTGCATAACTTCTGAATGACTGACGACATGTTACATTTTCAATTCAAAACGACTATTAATATGAATTATTTTCTGTACTTTAGCTTACAGACAGTATCCAAGCTAGTGACAGCGGCTGGCGAAACACTAAAACCATTCCTAGCCCGTCTAATCCCCGCACTGGCGGGTGCGGCAGGCGAGTTAGAGTCCGCGCGGCTCTCGTACCTGTCCACTGCACTCGCCGACAGCGCCACGCGGGACATACTGGACGACATGCGGGCCAGTGCCGCCAGGCATCACTACACTACTGATACTGTCGTCAAGGTAATGTATAGTGTATGATAAGGTTCCTAGCTCGCCTGATCCCTGCACTAGCGGGTGCGGCAGGCGAGTTAGAGTCCGCGCGGCTCTCGTACCTGTCCACTGCACTCGCCGACAGCGCCACGCGGGACATACTGGACGACATGCGGGCCAGTGCCGCCAGGCATCACTACACTACTGATACTGTTGTTAAGGTTACTGCTGACAATTCTCTCAAACAAAACAAAGTAACAGGTCCGGGCCGACGTCGATACTAGGAACTAGCATATTATGGACGTCTGCTCGGGCCTTAAGTAGAATAAATTTAGCCCACTCTTCCATTTATATACGCGTGTTAACGTCAACCGACTGTGCTGCCATCTTTTAATTTAAATACCGCCGTATTCTTCCGTCCATCCATCTGTACATGTGACAAATTTTCATGTATCTGTATTGCGGTGTACATTTGGTGACCAAGTCGTCGGGTATCGGAGACTTGGCTGCACCTTAAGAAGAGTCATCGCCGTATTAACAAACGTCACTCAATTAAATTCGCCTATAAGCATCATGCCATATCTGCCCCTGTAACGTAGGCTATATAGTCAATATCTTCGGCAATATTGCACATAACAATATATTTTTCATTCCACAGTGCATGCCATACGTCGACATCGAAGTGATGAAAGAAATGCTCCCTAAAATCTTAGAGCTGATGAAGTCCCCGCAGCTCGGTACTAAAGTAGCGTGCTGTCACTTCGTGGTATTAGCAGCACATTACTTGCGGGCCGAATTAGAACCAGTAGCAGGGAAGATCATGTCGAACCTGCTGAATGGAACCTTCGATAGGAATGCTACCGTCAGGAAGAATTACGCTGAAGCATTGGGACAGGTTTCAGCTTATTCGAAGGTGAGTTTTTGTGTAAAATTTAGTTTATGACCTATTCGGTAAAGGACGATTTGAAACCTGTAATATGGATTTTTCTTCTACCCTACGTTTTAATATTTCTCATTCAACACATCTCATGTTTTCGAATTTTTCTTTTCCATCGTGAAAGAACCCAATTTGATACCTTCTATGTTGCACTTCCACTAAATATTTCAAATCATTTCATTTAACCTATAATCAATTTTTTTTAGTGTCATTATCAAAATAAACAATTAAGTTCCATTATTATATCCATTATCACCCCCAGGTACAATCAGCAGAGAAACTTATGAAGAAGCTAGTTACGTTGTACGAGACTAAAGAGGACGATATGTCGCGGCAAGCAATAGCTCTCTGTCTCAAGTCCATAGCGAAAGGCAAGATTGAGCATATCAAAGACAACGAGACGCTACTGGCGCCGATGGTGTTCTTGGCTATGCATGGGCCTAAGGATGATGGTGAGTTTGTCTAGATTTTGGTTGCTTGTTGTGTTAGTCGGGGCTGTTTTTTTAGTAACGGTTGGTATGGATTGTTTATAGCCAAGATTTTAATGTGTTTGATGTATGCTGTGACAGTTTATCATGAGGCATTGTCTTTCATTTGTCGTATGAGTGCATTTTAAAAACATTTTTATTTGTATACTGGAATCAACGTTTTATAGCGTATTTCCGTTAAAAGAAAACATATGTGTACCGTGTAACTTTTATGTCTGTCAAATCTGTTTCTTATGTGGTGTGCAATAAAGAATATTCTATCTATCTATACAGCGACGAAAAATTAACAGTCTCTGGTTTTTAGTCTGTCTGATCTTAAACTATAATTTATCGCCTTTTTAGAGTCGACAACGGTGGAAATGTTTGAGGAAATATGGACCGACATCAGCCCGGCCAGAGAAAGCGGTATCAAGCAACACTTGACTGTCATCCGGGAAGAAATCGAGAAAGCGCTCAACTCCAGCAGCTGGACTAAGAAAATTCAGGTAAATATTAGAAGGAATTAAATCTTCTCAGTTTGAACCATTTAGGAAATGTAATAAAAAGAAAAGAGTGGGGCCATTACTCAAATAAGCAGATATTTGGGCCTACACTAATTTACCTGAAACTTTTGAAACTTTATCACTTATTTAAATAGAGGCTGCAATGATTATGTTTTCCCTTCAGTCTCGTCTGTTTCTTTCTACATCGCAACAGAGTAGTCAGATGATTTAAAATCAGATTGATAGATAACAGACTAGCAAAGGAGCTTTTTAGCTATTTTTAACGGACTTCAAAAAGGAGGAGTTCAATTCGACCGCATATACGTTTTCTTTTGGTTATCACGTTTGTTACTTATCCTTGGATATTATTACAGGCCGCAAACGCAATTAAGACGATATGCAAGGAGGTCTCGACTGGTCTGGGCGACCAACGAGAGCAGCTGATCCGCGCGCTGCTGGCGGCAGTGCACGGGAAGACATTCGACGGGAAACAGCACGTTATTGAAGCCCTAGCGGAATTGTGCGCGTAAGTGTACCGTGTATTACGTAATTTTGGCCATATTACATATATTTATGGTACTCTATTACCTCCGTGTTTCGGAAGGCAAGTAAAAATGTGGGTTCTGCGCCTTATCTCACTCTGGTCGTGTCGGATTGCCGTCCCATCGGGCTATGAGAGTAAAGGAATAGAGAGTGCACCTGTGTTTGCGCACACGCTTGTGCACTATAATATGTCCTGCGTAGCTGGCTGGTGTCATAGTTATTAGATAATTTTGTATCATGCTCATATTACATATATTCGTGGCTCATATTACACATATTGTTTATCCTGCTTTGAGCTAAACTAATCGATTATTCAGTTATTCTTTAACATTTTTTTTGCAGTTTTGTAAGTTTCCCGTAAAAAATAGGGTGGTAGTATATTCTTTGATTTTTAGTTATAACAAAGCCATTTTAATTGTTACAGCTGCTTTATTATTTGTATGTACTCAAACTACATTGTTTGTTTTAATAATTTGGTGTCATTAGTAGATACAAATAATGAGTTACAAATAACATGTATTTATTTAAATTAAATTCCAGTGTAAAAGAGAACGAAGCACCCGTATCCCCCGCACTAGTATCAGAATGCATCAGCGCGTTGCTAGTGGAGAGCCGCAAACAGGAGATGGTTTACAAGCGTCACGCGATCACTGCGCTGGGGCAGGCCATCGCCGCCACGCACTGCGACAGGTTCCACCAGCTGTACGAGATCGTGAAGGTTATATTGTCTAAGGTAAATCTAACACATCCCTCAACATTCCCACAACGCCATCTAGTGTCAAATAAAGTGTACGAGCACTAGTATCGGAATGCATCAGCGCGTTGCTAGTGGAGAGCCGCAAACAGGAGATGGTTTACAAGCGTCACGCGATCACTGCGTTGGGGCAGGCCATCGCCGCCACGCACTGCGACAGGTTCCACCAGCTCTATGAGATCGTGAAGGTTATATTGTCTAAGGTGAGTCTTTAAACACATTCACACAGCGCCATCTAGTTTCAAATTAAGTAGACGAGCACTAGTATCAGAATGTATCAGCGCGTTGCTAGTGGAGAGCCGCAAACAGGAGATGGTGTACAAGCGTCACGCGATCACTGCGCTGGGGCAGGCCATCGCCGCCACGCACTGCGACAGGTTCCACCAGCTGTATGAGATCGTGAAGGTTATATTGTCTAAGGTGAGTCTTTAAACACATTCACACAGCGCCATCTAGTTTCAAATTAAGTAGACGAGCACTAGTATCAGAATGTATCAGCGCGTTGCTAGTGGAGAGCCGCAAACAGGAGATGGTGTACAAGCGTCACGCGATCACTGCGCTGGGGCAGGCCATCGCCGCCACGCACTGCGACAGGTTCCACCAGCACTATGAGATCGTGAAGGTTATATTGTCTAAGGTAAGTCTTTAGTAAACACAACGCCATCTAGTTTCAAATTAAGTAAACGAGCACTAGTATCAGAATGCATCAGCGCATTGCTAGTGGAGAGCCGCAAACAGGAGATGGTTTACAAGCGTCACGCGATCACTGCGTTGGGGCAGGCCATCGCCGCCACGCACTGCGACAGGTTCCACCAGCTCTATGAGATCGTGAAGGTTATATTGTCTAAGGTGAGTCTTTAAACACATTCACACAGCGCCATCTAGTTTCAAATTAAGTAGACGAGCACTAGTATCAGAATGTATCAGCGCGTTGCTAGTGGAGAGCCGCAAACAGGAGATGGTGTACAAGCGTCACGCGATCACTGCGCTGGGGCAGGCCATCGCCGCCACGCACTGCGACAGGTTCCACCAGCTGTATGAGATCGTGAAGGTTATATTGTCTAAGGTGAGTCTTTAAACACATTCACACAGCGCCATCTAGTTTCAAATTAAGTAGACGAGCACTAGTATCAGAATGTATCAGCGCGTTGCTAGTGGAGAGCCGCAAACAGGAGATGGTGTACAAGCGTCACGCGATCACTGCGCTGGGGCAGGCCATCGCCGCCACGCACTGCGACAGGTTCCACCAGCACTATGAGATCGTGAAGGTTATATTGTCTAAGGTAAGTCTTTAGTAAACACAACGCCATCTAGTTTCAAATTAAGTAAACGAGCACTAGTATCAGAATGCATCAGCGCATTGCTAGTGGAGAGCCGCAAACAGGAGATGGTTTACAAGCGGCACGCGATCACTGCGCTGGGGCAGGCCATCGCCGCCACGCACTGCGACAGGTTCCACCAGCTGTATGAGATCGTGAAGGTTATATTGTCTAAGGTGAGTCTTTAGTAAACACATTCCCACAACGCCATCTAGTCTCAAACGACAGTAACTTGTGTACTATACGATACTAAGAGAGTCGTAAGAGGCGACTAAGGTATACTACGACCCGGTGCATACCACCTAGCACCTCGGGTCAACCTCCTGGTGGGGAGTAAACCACCAGCAACAGCATTCCCAAGGAGGGTTGGCGTCAGGCAGGCGGCCGGCCGTAGAAATATACAGCCAAAACCTCAGCAGCATGGATAAGACATGCTGCGCCGACCCCAAATAATAATAATTGGGATAAGGGCAGGGGAATGATGAAATATCATGCGATCAAATCGCTAGGATAAACCATCTTTGCGAGCGTATTGGATAGTTATTTTACATTTCATTATTGTCTGTAGGATGAGCATTCAGTGGGTAAAGAATCCGATGAAGAGGACAACGAAGGAGCGAGACAGCGGCGAGAACAGTTGACGGCTTTGAAGGAAGCAGCGTATGAACTGCTGGGCAAGGCGTGGCCGAAGGAACCTGATACACAAGGTAAAGCACTCCTAGTTCAGGTGAGACTAACTATCGACCGTGGCTTCGTCGGTGTAGATGAAGGTAATCGTCGCAAAAATCAGGCCTTTCTATTTAAATGATACAACGGTTTACTCACGCGTATTGATTAGAATAAGCCGACTAGCGTGAGTAAACCGTTATATCATTTAAGTATTATTCATCCTCACGAAAGTTACTATAAAAACACAGGGCTTTCTAGTTTCTGCTACGCTATCTTTTAACGTGCTAATTGAGTTGACGAAAGCAAAAAATCCGGTTGATAATTTCAGACATGAATGCGTTCACACAAAAATATTATCTGAATATATTATAGCTACACTCGTTTCTAACCATAATTCCAACATCCACAGAAAAATACCAAGACGTATTCTTCGAGCACTGTTCGAAGTCATTCCCTACGAGTTCGAGATCGACACAGCTGGCTATCCTCACGTCCATTGCGCGCGTGCTAGAGCGGCTCGCGATACTCAGCAACACTGGGGAGCCGATGGAAACGGACAACGTGGCTGTGTCGAACAGGGACAAGGCGATCAGTGTTGTTACTGGACACGTCGCTGAGATTGTGGATTATACGCTCAGTAAGTATTAAGTTTATGTATAATGTTGGTAGACTGCTTTTTATAGACCCGTATTCAAGATGCTATGCTTGCTGTCTTTGTCACCGTCAGCGGAACGGATAAGGACAAAGACAGTAAGACATACTGAGACTTGGGTAGCACTGTAAGCCTGAATTGTTTTTTTTAAATAAATGAATAAATCAGTTTCATTTCTTAAATATGATCGTTGGATGTTTCAACTAAAGTTTAAAGCGATCAAAAACGTCCACAATATATTTACATATTGCATTTTTTTTAGAAAACAGTAATCAAGTAAGGCACAGGAGGGACGCGCTCAACGTACTGGAAATACTTGTCAAGCAATTAAAAGGTAAATTACATTTTACGTTATTAAGTGTTCGTTGTTTTTAAGCAGTCGTTGGTTGTAAAGTATATTTATTCCACAACATTAGCACAACGCCATCTAGTGTCTAATTAAGTAGACGAGAGTAACTTGCCTTATGAGTACTACACAACTGATAAACATACTTATATATTTCTGAATACATACATATTATAGATAAATCACACCCAGATACAGAAAAGTGATCGTGCTTATCACACAAACATTTAATTTTGTCCTGGGTGGGAATCGAACCCACGACCTCCGTTTTAGCAGTCAGGGCCACCAACCACTAGACCAACAATCAATATTGTATAGTGCTTACTAAAACTACTGTTTTTCTTCCAGATCTCAACAAGACTGAGGAGTTAGATAAACTCAAGAGTATATATTTGTTGTACGCTCAAGACCTTTCGAAGGATTCCTCGCACGAAATTAGAACCAAAGTGGATTCTATAAAAGTACATTTTAAATAGAAATGTGTTATTTATTGTCGTGACAAACCAGTAATAAAATAATAATTTACAATCCTGTTTTACTTTCGATAATAAAGCTTGTACCCGCACTCTTAAGTGCAAATTATTACCATTACGGAAGATAAATGGCTTAACCGATTGATGTCGTGGTACTGTAGTCTCAAGCGAAATGACACCTTACAGTTTGTCATTTTAGTGTTATTCTGGGATACAGATGTAAAATAATATAATTATTAAAAAACAAAAAACCCGACTGCAAAATAACCACTTACTAAAAAGAGAAAACAAGCTCTATAATTTAGTGTGAAGAGTATAAAATTAAAATTAATGCGGGTGGGACAAACAAATCATGTTCACAACAAGGTAATGTTTTGCATCTATAACCAACAGCGGCGTGGTCTAAGCCGCGGGAAAAAGCTAGTAAAACTTTTTCCCGCTAGTAATACTTACTAACGTGCTTTCTATGACTTGCATTAAAGCCCCTGTTAATCTAAAGTGTCGGTTAACTCCATACCGAATTTTATCCAAATTGGCTTAGTTGTTTATGCGTCAAAAAGTAACAAACATACGTCTATCCATCCATACTAAAAACATATTTTGAGTTTGTTCTACTAATGGAATTCTGCAATGGGTGAGAATAAAGTAATAAATCTTATGTTAGTGAGGGTAGTTCATAAATAAAACATCATATAACAATATCACATCAGTGGTTTAATGCTACTGCATTCATAAAATCTATGGAATGAAATAAAGTATATAACAAAATAATTCGTTAGCATAAAAACATTGCCTAAGCTAAATAAGTAATTATGTACACACAAAATAATTAATATTTATCTTCATATACGCACTTATAGCATTGTGATAATCTCGATTATGTTCGTAGATTTTGAGACATTCGCTTTATTTTCACCTATATAAGGTTGTCTGATAATTTAATCTAAAAGAAATGCTAAAGAATCATTGCATACGACATAAATTGACATCGACAGATAATATAGAGTTACAAGGATCTTTTGGCAAGTGGATGACGTTAACAATGGCGTGAATGACACTCGTGCGCAAGTTCCTATTTTCCTAACAAGAATTAACTCTTAACAACATTTTAGTGTAGATACGTCTGAGTGGGTGTGTGACTTTGCATGTGATTGTGTTGTTTGTTGTGTCTGTCTGTAAACATCGATGGCTTTTCATACATGACGGTATTAGTTCCGATTTGCCACGTGCCAAGTTTTTCATATTAGCTAGGGTCACGCAGAGCATGCGCGAGCGATCTCGTGACGATGTAGGTAGTAGAAGGGGTCCGGGGTGTTTTTAGTTGGTGGGAGTCCGACATATCCCCACGCCTTGCGCTCGGCGTGTGTTGAAGTCATTAGTGTTTCACCACGGAAAAAAAAGATTTTCATATATGACAGCATAGCTCCGATTTCTGCTACGTACCAAAAGATCCTTGTAACACTATACAAGTGAGGTTAAGATTTCTTGTTGCCTTTGGATTGAGTGAAAGAGATGGTGCGATTTATTTATATAACTTCTCTTTCTGCTATTAAAGACGTTAAGACTCTAAGACGCTAGTGTCTGAGGCTAGTAAAAGTCCAGTGTCTTATAGAAATTGGCAAGTAAAGTGATCTTTTAAGTGTTAGATAAAAAAGTGGAATTGCTTGGATAGGACAAATTAATAGGATTAATAGAAGTCGGCGTTTGTTAATACATATTGCAGCTAAAGATAAGTACCTATTTATTGCGCTTGATAATTTAGTTCGACTAGTGCAAGGATTTTATAAAAATGTTCTTTTAGTTTTTACATTACAAAGCTTCATTGATTTACAAAAAGTTTGCTAATTTTGTCACTCATACTTTGGTAATCCGACATTGGCTGTCTAATTATTACATTACATAAATATATCTACACACTTTTTACAACATATAATGAGGATAAAAATATACAATACATTTTAACGATGTGATCTTGACAGCAATTGTGTACATTCACAGGACGAGTGCTACGAAACAGTGTTCAATTAAAGGCTAATAAAAGCATTAAGTCAGAGGTTGAAAATTAAGTGTTTTCAAGTAAAAATTGCGATTTTTTTACATTTACCCGCGAATACTAAAAACTTTAACGCGTCATCGTCTACCCCTTTCTATTCATTCTCGAATAACTCGGCATATGAATTAAAAAGTGATTTGAGTTTCAGTATTTGACAATTTGATTAGTATATTAAGCAATTTCTTTCAAATCCAAGCTGTTTAATTTTATCTATACATAAACTTAAGCCGTATATTATATTTGTACCTAAAATAAATCAATTGAATACTATTGCAAAAATTTAAGCTTAAATCTTCTTGCAAAATATTCAAGTACATTTATTTATAAATAACATTTAAACCTAATTAATTACAATAACTTAATTGACGTTCTTGTTTAGGTATTATTTCAAATATAAGCTACCACTTTACATGAATTGTGTTTTATACCAAATTCTATAAATTTTACATAATTTCATTTCTAATACAACAAAATTGATCACAAACAAAATCATTATTAATAATTTAATTGATCAACAAAAAAAATACTCGTAAACTGCTTTTATCTTTACAAGGGAAAGACTAAAGCATTATTTATGCTATGTCTAAAAATAAATAATAATACCTCAACAAAAACCGATATAAATTGCACTAAACATCATCAAACAATCCGCGAGGGGGCATCGTCATTTTATCTCGCCTTCGGTCATCGAACTCGGACCGTATAGAAGGAAGAGTGCTTTCCCCAAAGCGATGGTCCAACTCATCTTCTAGCGTCAGATTCGACCGGTTGTAGGGAACCTCGGCTCGTTGGTAACCGGTGAGGCCTGATGTAGGTTGGTTGCGCTCAGGACTCGGTTGCACGTAGTAATCTGAGTCCACGTCGTTAAGAAGCCCGGTGTGGGCTGAAATGTGACCGACATGCACAATAACCGATTACATTTATTATGGAGGAAAGAAGGGGCTGTTTATTGCTTTGGTTTTGGTACCAATTAGGTTTTGTATAAGTTTTGGTACCAAATCACACCTCTTTTCGCTGGTGTGGTATAAATTGATAATTTAAAACTTAATTTGACAAGTTGGAATCTATTGATAAGTTGTCATTTAGTTACTATCTCTGAATTTTTTTTTGGATCTCATATATGCTGTCAACCTGAGCATTAGCTCTGACCGCAATATCAGACTGTAGGTCTTTTCTATAAAAAAAATACTCTTAAACAAAAATGTTTTTAAGCCGACAAAAGTTTGATTGATTATGATATAGTAAAAACATTTTTCTTTTTTTTATTTAGACAGTTCAATATATACTTGATATATTAATAGAAAGCTAAATAATTACAGTCAACACATTATTTATATAAATAAATAAAAGCAATATTAACATTAATATTCTACATCAAAATATTTCATTCATTCTAAACGTGCAATAAACAGTACAAAAGAAGAGGTTATAGAGGGTGCGTGAATGTTGTGTGAGAAAACGTTAGTGATGCATGATCTCATACAATGATATAATAATACTGCACATAAATATCATAGCATAATAATAGATTATTCTGCTTCGAATCAACATATTTTTACTAATATTGAAAGCAAATATTGCATGTCCTTACAAAAAAAAACTCGAAACAAAAGCACATGCGCTATTTTCGGAAACTGATTATTCTAGCAGAAAATTGAATCGAATCCCCAAAGTGATATTTATAATTTTTTGTAATATTATCAATCAAAAAACAAAGCAAGCACGGAAACAAAAACTAAATCAAATAAAGTATAATATAAACATGCAGGAAAAAAATAAAGTTTTAAACAAAATTAGGGTCCTATACTCCATTTGTTTAGGTAATTAACTAAATGTAAACAATCTTGGCGTTACTTTTTAACCAAAAAAATAATTTTTAATTAGGATATTACTACTTACAAATCAAATAACAATAGTTTTAAAAAATCTGAATGTATTTCAAGTTATAAAACGTATTTTACATTTTTCAAGATCACATTTTGTTTAAAAGACATACCAAAATTGTTTACATTTAGTTAATTACCTAAACAAATGGAGTATAGTTTCTAAATATCTTTCTATCATATTGTGCATCCGTATTACCTCCATCTTGTGTGTCGCGCGCGGACCTGTAGTTGTTGAACCTCTCGCTGTAGTCGCGGCGACGTGTCAACGATTCCTCGGCGCGCTGGCGCTTTCGTTTCTCTGTTAAATATTATTAGAGACATTAATACAGAGTTGCAAAAAACTATTCAAATTAGAACGATGCAGCAATTAAAAGTGGGATGTATTTAAAGAGAATACAATAAGATGTCTGTAAATGTCTCTGTCCTTTTTAATACTAACATTGTGTTATGTAACCTATTTAGTGTCCCACTGGTAGACAAAAATCTCTTCCATTTGACTCAAGGCTGTTTTGCTTTGAGCCACTTCAAAATCGAAATTAAAAGTAATTTTAATCAAGTTAGGCTACAATGTAGCACTTTATGAACGTCGAAATTAGAATAGACAGCACCCCATTGCCCACCCTTCACCGCTTCCTGTGCTTTCGCTACGGGAGAAGAAACGGCGCAACAAACTCCACAGCAGCACGCTGTCTTTTTTTACATTATAAAATATATAGAGGATACTGTTTTATATCTTTTCTGCCAGGTGTGATCTTCATGGACGTTAAACTTACAACAACCCAAGTGCAGGTATCAACCTTCCCTTACATCGGAGACTATAGGAAAGCGATGCAAAATACTGACGAGTAACATTTAATATCTTTAATTCAAGATAATCGGTTCCCGTGCACATTATATTTTTTTTGTAGTTTTTATAAACTGTTTACTCGATCTTCACTACTTGCCTAGTAAATTTAGTAATGACCACTTTAGTCTGTACAGTCCAACTCGATGTTACTTTCAATAATGAATTATGTAAGTCAATAGATTTATTATAGGTTTATTTTATCATGTAAATGATGTGTAGTCATGTAAATGATAAATTCACAATCCATAAGTTGGTTAATGTATAATATCATGTGTGAATATGTTTTAGTGGATAAGTCGTTGAAGTACCCATTAATAATAAATAAATATCAACAAACCTCGCTTAACAATCTCCCTGCCCTCATCAACCAAGTCGGTGGTGAGCTCGTCATCGCCCACAAACTGCTGGAAGCCGCAGAGCGAGAGCAGGCGGCTGCCCAGCGACAGGTACGTGGCCACGCACAGCAAGACTACTAACATCGGGAAGTAGATGTTGAAGCCCTCAGCGATTATGCCCACGACGTCCATGTGACCCATTATCTGGAGACAAGGTTGTAAATTTAGGTTTGATTCGTTTCATTTAATTTTAGCAATCCGGTTAGGACTGGAACTAGTCGGCCGAAACGTCCCAAAACAGACATGAGTAAACCGTTATTTATTTATTGAGTTAAAAACAGTTACATGTACATAAATACAGAGAAATACTTAAACTAGGGTTTGTCAAACATAACACACACTATTGTCCAAATATTAACAAAAGACAGGAAAGAAGTGATAAATTATATCAAATACAAGTCTGGGTTGTTACAGACTAGGTTTTCCTTTAACTTTGCATGTGTAAATATCGGTTATCTCGAAAAATGCCTGTAAAATTCAGAGTCAGACACCTCCATACAAAAACCAACTTAATTACATTAACATAAAGTCTAAAATCGCCAAACATCACTCAAGCTCAACACTTACTTGTGTATAATAAGTCTCCATAACCCGTTCTTTGATAACGTGCGAGTCCATATGTATCAAGCTGAGGAAGTTGAGACACATGGCCGGGGTGAGCCTGCAGACCATCATACCGGAGAATATGAGACTGTACTCGTTGGTTTGGTGGTGGGGGGCCAAGTAATACAGGTTCAAGAGTCGGATCTTGAGCACAGTGGAGTACGCGCAGTAGAACATGTATGCGATTATGATTGTGGAGATTGCCTGTTGAGTAAGAGTATTTGTTAGTGAGACAATAGGGGGAATATAGTATTGAGCGATTGCGTTAGAAGGATAGGTGACTTTATATGTGCTTAGAAAAGGTACAGACATATTCCATTTGTGAGTAACTTTATTCGAATTTGTTTAACGTGTAATAAAATATAATTTATATTGATACATAGGTCGCTGATTAAAATTTTCAAAGTTATTGTTTCATGTTTTAAAAGTACGGACTTTTAATGAAGTTATTTTACAGAAAAGTTAACGAGTTAAAGTTAATCGAGTCCTGACTGAGGTACGAATTTTTCTACTATATTATTTGTATATAATAGCAAATATCTGATTCACAGCGGATTCTGCGTATTAAAAATAATGAGTCGACAAGTCTAAACTTTCGCTTCAGGAGAAAAAATAACATATAAAAATAAACCTTACCTCAATAGCCGAATAGTTATAGTTTTCGTTGAATGCTATAACGATATTGGCGAATATGGACAGTACGGGCTTCTTACAGAAGAAGGTCATCTCAGACCACACGACCGCTATGGACATGATGCCGGTGATCACCGCCAAAGTCTTCAAGAAGTACTGTTTCAGGAAACATTCCCAGTACCATTCTGCGAAAGGTATTGAATAACAAAGTTAATAATAATATTCGCCATCTAGTCTTAAGACGGTGCACTATTTGGCATCGAGCGGCGTCGCTTTTCTACAGCTGTAACAGTCTAATTTGGAAGTATCGTGTTTGACCGCCTGTATTTTGACTGCACAGGTCGCCGTACGCGAATTGTTGCGGGTTCGATCCCCGCATAGGACAGAATTTGTGATATCCACAAATGCTTTATTTTTATAATAATTTTCGTGAGGATGATTCATACTGAAGAGATATTTAACGGTTTACTCACGCGTATTTATCGGGATAGCTCGACTAGTTTCGGACCCAACCGGAGTCCTTAATCATGAGCTGACGCGGCGGCGTCAGTTTGACTCGCTCGCCCGCCGCCGCGTCAGCTCATGATTAAGGACTCCGGTTGGAATACGCGTGAGTAAACAGATTTCTTATCCACAAATGCTTGTTCTGAGTCTGGGTCTTTTTGTACATGTGAATTGAATGTCTGTGAAACCCCCCGCGATACAAAGATTAATTTCTTAAATACGTGAGTCGTTTAAAAAAACTATGAATTATGCTTTTTACAATACTCATTCTTTACTGCGATACAAAAAATATTTTACCATACAGTATAGTAGTAGTGCTTAATGCGTTATATCCACCTGACTATATTTAGGTCAATGAAAAAAAACTATTACTATAATAACACTGAAGATGTCATGCAATAAAGGAATTAGTAATGGCAGCAATTATATGTAATTAATTGCAAATCAATTTGTACGTTTCAGTAATAATAATAATTGTGTTATTGTAGTGTACACTTGCATAACTCAATTATACATAAGAAAGTTATTTTGTTACTTATTAGATTTATATGCGGATGCCGTTTGCTCAATTTGAAATATTATATTGTCAATAAACATGAATTTTGTTTGTATTAGGTGGATTTCTGAATGCATTAATGATTTATGTAGAAGCAGATTTAATGCCATTAGGCCAATTCTACTAGTCTACCTTTAAATGATGGAGAGACAATCAGTCTATAAGTGTTTAAACCAACACTGGTCACATTTAATTTTCCGCTTCTTTACTTATTCGTAGAAATGATTATTTTTTGCTCAAAAACAAACTTTACTTTCCGGTACATAATTACATTTACAAAATCTAAATTTGCAATGAAGTAACCAACATTTCTTTTGGTTCTAAATGCCTAGCTTTGTTTCTACTTATACCAGTGAGTAAACAAAGGAGTATTTTTAATACAACTGGTTTAAAGTATATCGCAGGAATACCTTACCAATAATAGGTGGATAGAATATCCTCTGCAGTCGTGGTCGCGGCGTGTGGAACGTGTGCTGGAAGCGGTGGTCGGGCGAGCGCTGGTTGGTGGCGATGTCCTCGAGGTGGAAGATGCGCTGCAGCATCAGCCCCCACTGCGTCTCCGTGCGTTGTAGCACGTGCAGCGCTTTGATGGTCTGTGGAGGGGAGATATGATGTTGGGTTCTCGAAATGTCTCTAAAGGGGTAACATTTCATAACAACAGACTGTTGATACAACCGAATTTACATTTGTCTCTTTATCTTCAATAGCTTTTTCATATATGTATGTTCTTTTCCTACACATTTGGGTACATAGGAATGTAAACTGGTAATAAAAAATACAAATAAAAATGTCATATCATTGTTTATTGTCCCAAAAAGCTGCATTGCTTGTAGTACATTTTCAGTAGAATTCTGGTGTTTAAGCTATTTTCTTCTCAGTTCCGATACTTAGTCAATTTAGTCATCGTATTTGATTGTATGAAGCTGCATTATTAATCTGATATTGTTAATGGACTATATGTCGAGCTTCCTCTTAACATCAACTGAGACAAACTGTTACCTACCTTCTTATGTAGATTGACTAGAGATTTCAGCGAAGGCGGCGTGGGTCGGTCGAGCTGCGCGCGTCCGTTCAGTCTGTCGCGCAGTTGTATCGGTAACTTCTGCACTATGGTCTCCACGTGGCGGTGTAGCGGATGACCAGAACCCACTGCTGTTGTCACTGCTTTAAGGCTCTGTATTGAAAAAAGAGGTTTTAGTTATGTGTTTGAGCCAGTTTTGGACTCGGAAACTATGTATGAGTCAAGTTTACCATCAACTTGAAAAGAAGATCATATGTTTGATGACGATCTGTTTCCAACCACTAATCTACACTGAGTTTAAATTGTTATGAAATCATTTTATCACCTATTGTGTAAAACCGATAAGCCATACTCACATCTAAAATATCATCAACAGTTTCCTCCGCCTCACACTTGTCAGTACTAAGCTTAGCTATCTTGAAATAACAGTACGTCAAAGTATAGTTCTTCTTCGAATTATTCCATAGATTTCGAGGCACTTCGACTAAGGCATACCCAAGTAGAAGAATTAATAAGAATAGACCCCATGTGTTACTGGCTGACGATGCTATAGCCTTTATCTTTGGTGGGTCGAGGTATAGGCCGGGCTGTAAAGCTATGTATATTAGGAGGATGCCGCATATGAATAAGTATGACCCGTAGTATATGGCGTTGTCAACTAGAGCTGATTTTAGTTTGCCTTTTACTGTGAAGTCACCAGCCTTGCTGTAGGATTGCATCATTGGCATGATGAGCCTGTAACAAAAGTTCAATTAAGTAATACAGTTTAAAAAAGTCTAATAATTTACTATGAGACTGCATAAAGGTTTATTCATACTACTAGAGTGGTCTCAAATTGTGTCAATCTTAAAGCAACCTTTTGATTTTATTATTTATGAAATCCAAAGGTTATTTCGAGTAGGTTTTTTCAGGCGCTTTCAAAACATAAGTGACTCTAGTTGTGCTCTAATTAAATTGATAAGGAAACCTTTCCCAGTTTTGGAAATCTTTCTTCTTAATAGGAATGTTCTTAACTTATTGTGAACCTTACGCAATTGAGTTAAAAATCAATTTGCTATGTACATTGCAAAAATGTTTTAAAACCTCAATTTAAAATAGGTAGATGTTTTAACAGATGTTATCTTGGACTAGTACATTGTAAATAAATGGAAAGATTGAAAGATAAACAGTACATGACATAATGTGTTCTACTATACTTTATTATATCTAACAGCAATTTTCCTTAGTTATATACAATTATGAATTCCAGTTACTTAATGGCATTTACATATTTAAATGTAAAAACTGTTCAACTTATAAATAAGATTTCATAATTATTATGAGCATCATAAGACAGCTCAACTTGCAATCCATGTACTTGCTGTGTTAGATCATGGTTAAGGACTCTGGTTGGGTTTGAAACTAATCAGGCTATTTTAATAAATATGAGTAAACCATTAACAAATAATATGAAAACTGTCCATTATATAGTGAAAAGCTACTTGGTATTGGGCTCTATTTTCCGCATGTAGGCTCCATTGGCCCATTGTACATGTAGTGGTGTAGGGAGCAGTTGTGATAGACTATGAATATGCCACAGCCAAAAAAAGCAGGAAGAAATAACACAAGTCCACAGGGCTATGCTAGTAGGAGGTATTTGTTTAACTTACCATGTTAGACATTGTGACGTCCAGTACACAACCCTCCAGAGGTTAGGAAACACATCGGAGCTCATAAAACTGTATGGCTTTTGACATTCATGGATTGGAGGTGGAGGCACTATAGTACTGCCATTTGTAATAGCTGCCTGAGTGGTCTGCGTTATCTTTGTTGCATTTTCCATACATTGCCGATATACTGTCTGTGGATGACAGAAATTAAATTGTATTGTAGTGTAAAAGTTGCAGTTTGATGGTAATTAATTTTTAGATGATTGTTTTATGTGACACTAGCAACCTGCCCCAGCTTTGTACTGGTGCAACACTGATGTATTTTACACAAACACCATCCTCTTAAAACATTATTTTTATTGGAAAAACCACATCAAGATTTATTGCATAGTTTTAAAGAACTAAGTATATACAAAGGGACAGGCTGAAAGCGGGAAGTAATTTTATTATACTTCTGTAGTGATTATGCATGTTTTTCATATTATATTTCCCTAATTCTAAGCTTTAGGTAGTGTTGTTTCTTTAAAACAAAAATTTATTGTGGCCTAAATTCTTTTAATCTCCCAATTAACTAAAGTTGTTTTTTGGCAATACAAATAAGATAAGATATGGTTCTATTCAGGTAATTAGTGACAAGACAATACTTACTGAGGATATATCTAGTGGCAGGATGAACATAATCACAAAGGAGAAGAACCATGCTGTTAGCACTGACACAGTCACTAAAATGTGATTCCTGTAACAGTCTCCATATCTGTACAGCAAAGTCGCTGCTAAGATGAAGGCAGATATCAGTTCTATCACGAATAATGTATAAGCCATTTTATCACAACACTACACTAACGCACTAAGGAACTGTTCAGTTTTTCTTTGCAGTTTTCTGCTTCTCTCGCCACACTCGTGCTGCTTCGTGCTGTAGCTGCTCGAAACGTATCTGAGTCGTAGACTTCAAAGGCAGTAATCTAGGCCGCTCGATTTCATACTCCGGAGGGCATTCTTCATAAAACAACACTCCTGAGTCTGGTAAAATAGGGTCGAATTCAACACTTATGTTTTTGGGCTCCTGCGATTCTGACATATTTTTAAGTACATAAGATACACTGCGATGACATTTTTCAAGTTGGAATTAAACAAATTAAATTATCCCCTAAACCACTCCTAGTTATTATAAATCGATTAATCCACTAATAATACAAAAGGTCTAATTCAGTATTGTGATATCATCAATACATCACAAACCACTATCAAGTCTACCCAATCAATCAAAAACGTAATACTTTTTTGTGCTCAATGACATTTCATTCAACACTAGACGTGACACATACATGATGATTAGACTTTCTCTTTCTTTCCTATAAGAACTTACAGAAAAATAAGTCTCTTCTTTCATCTACAGCTTAACTCTATGTTTAAAATGTTAGTAATGTGAAATACGGAACGTGCACTAACACAGATTACATAAATGGTGACATTTACGACGAAAGTAAATGAAAAATACCCGAAAAGAATAAAACGAAGAATAAAATAGGATTATTTATTTTGTTTCTTTTTTAAACTATTTTACACATAATGACCAGGTGAGGTACAGGATGAGGCTCTTTAAAAAAATAATTCGTTATGCTGTGGAGTAGTAAAGGGATTAGTAAATTAACGAGAAAACAGTTGATTGGAAAACGAGGCAGTCTTAATATCACAATTATTCGGTTAAATTTTAAAGACTTAAGCGTTTAGAGCATTAAATGCTCTAAGTTAAAACGCCTCGAGCCCGTAGGGTTCTGACGTGGTTTTACACAATCTTGAATATTCTAATCTTTGAGTTGGCCGTTCAACGATCATATACCTACTTATACCTACCACTAAACCATCATTGAGCGATTTAGATTCGATGGACTGGAAAGGCGTAAAAAGTAGGTATAACTTAGCCCTTGGGCTTCGGCTAATCACAAAAGTAAATATAATCCATATTCCATTTATTAATTATCTTCTGATCATTTATACTTTCACGATATTATACCCACTTGTGTTTTTAGAAATATGGTTAACTACTTTAGTTACTTCCATACGGGCCGCGGGCAAATAAGGATCTGCGATTCTGTAGACCTTTTTTTCAACCATGTCTTTGACAAGTTACGAGTTACAAACTCTCTTTTTCTTTTCATTTTTATGTGTGTCCAACCTAAAGTTCGATTTAATGAATTCGGTGTGGTTTTGTTGGTGCTTAGGTATGGGTAAGTAATCCAAACACCAAAGTCACAAAAGCTGGGGAACTATTGAAAATAAATGAAACGGAAGGCGCCTAAAGGCGGGATTATCGGCTTTACCTTGAATCTTTTGATTGAATGGACTTTTGATATCTTTAGGAGGAATTCTTTAGGAAGCGCATGCTTTGTAGGGACAATGCTAGAAAGAAAACTTAATCTCGACCTTTGTAATACGAAAGTTTGACTTGTGACTTGTCCTATGAACCGTGATGGATAATATCCCTGAATAAACTCATAGGTACTATGATTGATCCCTATTTATCTGTAGAAAATGTCAAGAGACTCCTATCAGATCAAATCACTAGGTTTTTGTCATACAGGCTACATAATCAAAATTTTACAAAATAGAGCACATTAATTTGGTAATCTAATATCTAGGTAGGAACATAGATTAGTAGGAACTAATCATACTTGTAGAAAGATAGATTGGTAGGAACTTATTGGTAGTTACGATGCGATGTGTTGTGCGAACGCCAACAATTGCCATGTCCAAGTAATTATTAATTAAAATTACTTAGCCTAGGGCAAGAATGTTATATGTAGGTATCATCTCTCCATTCCTTTTACCTTCTATTTACACTGTTACTCTTATTATAATCTCACCTACCTATATGTTATCACTAGGATGCTTTTCCTTGACATCACAAAAGCCGAAGAGGCTGCGATATTGTAACGAATGTTACGAACACTCCGTACATGGTTATCTACGTGTTTAGAGTGCCGAAATTAGACTCTCGGGCGTACTAAAAGCTATATTCTCGTAAAAATATCGATAGAATGATTCTTATTGAAACAACAAAGAAATCTCAGGCCTTTAACAGCCTATTTGGGCCACATCTTAGATAAACAGACAAGATGAGTCTATTATTTTAGCTCTCAATAGATCGGGAAAATACTGTCTACTTGAGTTTCCCAGATATAGATTGACATACATTTGGGATTTCTCTGAATGATACCAATTTATCAAATACTAACTCATGCTCTTAATCTCCTAATAGGGCCATCAAATCCGTCAAAGAAAGAAACAAATCTTGTTACTTCGACATTGGGAAAACTGACTTGAAATGTTGGTAATAATAAATGAAAATACATTTGAGAGACAAATAGATAGATTGGTTATTAGTCCAGTCATTTGGTAGTTTTACCTGGAAAGTTTTCCGGGAGTTTTGAAAATTGGGTATTTTATAGATTTCGATATGCTCTTTTCGAATTTTAACTTTGCCACCTCGTACCACCGCCGCTCGCGCCGCCATTTTGAAAAAATGGCGCCCAAAAACGGTTTTTTGGGAATATCTCCTTTCCGACGCATTTTACGAAAAAAATGTTTTCTACAAAATTAAACTAGAAAAATTTTCCTACACTTTATGTCTTATTCACTTTTTCATAAAATCAATAGTTTTGGACGTACGAGCGCCGCAAAGTATTGTTCATTTGCACCACTACGAGTGTTTCGTATATTTTTCTTAACTGTTCTATTACTGCCGCCGGTTTTTAAGAAGTAGGTGTCAGGGTAATATGTCACTTTTGAATCGGGCCCTTTTTCTCGACTATGAACGAAACTTTAACGAAAAATTTGTTGGTAGAAGCTATGTTAAGAGAAATATTTAGTTTAGACTGAATCATCAATGTACGTTTATTGACGTACAGTGTTGATTATGTTCTTAGATCTATGGCTTCTTATACGGAAAATTGTTTTATTTGTGACAATTCACTTGAAAACCGGCGGCAGTAATGGAACATTTTAGAAAAATATACAAAAAAACACGTGGTGGTGCAGATGAATAAGTAATACTTTGCGGTGCTCGTACATCCAAAACTATTGATTTTATGAAAAAGTGAATAAGACATAAAGTGTAGGAATTTTTTTCTAGTTTAATTTTGTAGAATTTATTTTTTTCGTAAAATGCATCAGAAAGGAGATATTCCCAAAAAACCGTTTTTGGGCGCCATTTTTTTAAAATGGCGGCGCGAGCGGCGGTCGTACGAGGTGGCAAAGTTAAAATTCGAAAAGAGCATATCCAAATCTATAAAATACCCAATTTTCAAAACTCCCGGAAAACTTTCCAGGTAACCCCCTTATTTTCTACCAAATGACTGGACTATATGTATTTTTGAACAGAAAAATAAATTGTTTTTTTTTTGCCGGTCTTTATGGCAAAGGTGAATTTTTGATATAATATATGTTATCTTCTAAATTATTCTCATTTGATTCTGTTTTTAACGGTATTTAAGTCGTAGTAAACTACCACTCTTCGTTATGAGCTTGGTTCTACCACCGTTTGGTTAAGTCTCTGAGCCTAGTTGTTTGGAATCTTTGAATGAATACCATATTTTATATTGATTGTGCAACAGACATGAATAAAGTCTACTCAAAACGAGTTTTTTGGAATGAAAATGCTTTTTTCGAATTGATTCTCTCTATTTCACTGCATAGCAATGCCGTTTAAAAAGTTACGGATAGGTTTCCGTTAAAATGTCCGTCAGATACATAGGAGGATTTTTCCGAGGTAAAAGGGAATTGTTCCCGGTTTTGAGAAGATTTAACACTGCGGCGGACTGTGTTTCACTGCGTTTTATTAGCTCCGGGATTCCGGCCTGCCCCGGGACAATCGAGGGAGAATAAAGCCTCGTTTGTACATTTACATGTTTGATTTGTTTGATATCATATCATTGTAAATGGTTTTTATGATCACCGTCTTTTGTTTTAGAAACTAATTATTGCTTAGGTCTTAATATAATAGGTTCGGTTGATGTAGGGTATGTGGACATTTTAGGATAGGTAAATAATGTCAGACTATAATTTAAAATAATTGCGGGGATGTGAGCGATTTACTGTTAGATACAATCAAGACCTAAATAAATTACATTATCAATTTATACCTAGCATTTTTTATGACTGATTTGTGCGTGACGTGGGGTTGTAAAGACTTGTAAAATTATAAAAAAAAACTAATCGAACAGCAATACGGCGCCAGTTTGCGTTATCATTATACGCGTTTGGCACGCAAACGATCAATTCAATGTTTCTAGATAAAAAAAGTATCAAAATGACCGTAAGTAATACAAAAAATACTTCTTAAAAAAATATAGACTCCAAGTTAAGCCTTAAAAAAAGGTTTTTTTTTTAAATACCTATAGTTATAGATTGTTTTCTATACGGAACCCGGTTGTAATCTCTCAAATACTTCCCCCAGGTTATTTCACCGATATAAAAATAATGGAGAAACATACATGGGAATCGGGAAAAAGCTTAAAAGAAGTGAAGGTAATAAAAACAATGGAGATGAAAAATGTTTGCTTCGTGCCACAACGTACCGCAACCTACATTTTGAATGTACGTAACATTAAAATTTTATAACAAGGGCAACACACGTTCCAGACGCGGGAAGTTTTCTTAAACTCAAAACTTTCGAACAGGGTACTGTATTTATCAAACTCTCGGTAATAGACGAAGGATGAAATGTAAATATATTACGTGGAAAACAGGTTTTATGGAAATTCTTAAAAAGTTTAATGTGTCGGATATTAGGCTCTGTTTACAAGTCAAAAAACAGCGGTTCCATTTAAGCATATAGAAAGGATCAAAGAGAAAGGATCTTATTTATTTTAACTTATCCTATTTCATTGTTAAATGTGTAAACTGCTTTTTTTATAAAATGAATATTTTCATTCATGCATCAATGTTTTATCAACGTCTTGTTTTACTTTTACTTCATTAAAATTACTAGCCGAAAAATCTTATTTAGTACACCTAGCCTGGACAAAGAGCATCCGAAACTGTACTGAACCGTACACACCTCCCCAAACCTACTTGACATTTTACTGAGCTTTATGAAGTTATGAAACACCATTTTCAGGCCTTAAGTGGCTTGTGAAGAGGGCAATTCGGAAGTTTATTATGAAGTTATAACAGTACGGAGCTTATAAGAGCTATTTTGAGTGTATGCTTTACAAACATAAGGGGGAGGGGAACCTTTAAATGAAAGTACCAACTAAATCCTTCGTGCCGTGTCTTTAAGCTATTACTATCGTAATAACATTATTACTAGGTAACCAAATATTGTATTGGTTAAGGTTCCCATAAGTAACTAATCTTCTATATATATAAAAATCAATTGCTGTTCGTTAGTCTCGCTGAAACTCGAGAACGGCTGAACGGATTTATCTCATCTTGGTCTTGAATGATTCGAGGATTCGATTGTTCGTGGAGGCCTAGGGAAGGTTTAAAAGGTGAGAAAAAATCGAATAATTGAAATCTTTTTTTTTCTTATACAAAAGTTTAGGTCCTTTATTTATCGATTGGGGCAGTACGAAGTCTGCCGAGTCAGCAAGTAAAGTATAATTTTCCACGTCTACCCATTGCGTTTAGCGTAGTGCTCTGGATAATGCAAAAGGAAAGATTAAATTTAAAAAACACTCAACATTCTTTTAGCAAAAAATACACATTTGACATTAATTTCCTAATGAGGCCACGATAATATCCTCGCCCGGGTGCCAGGGCCGCTAACCGCATAGGAAGGCACGATACGCCGTAACCACGATGCAATTTTAACTCTTATTTTGTTTGTAAACGTATCCTATCTCGAGTACGGTAACCGTACAATTTCTATTCCAACGGAACACAAACGCAAGCACATTTGCATCACGCATTTGAATAAAAAAACAAACAAAAGCATGGTCCATTTGCATTATGCGTTTAAATGTTTCTCGCGCCGCATACGACCGTTAAATGCGGGGAACTTCTAATGTAAACTGCCTGGCTTTATATTCATACTACGTTGTGAAAAAACCGAGGGAAAACAACATTTGGTGACATAACGTGCGACACAATATGTTTACAACGTTTTTTCCTAGTTTTTGTTCGTGTTCATGCGGAACTGTTTTGTTGACCTAACAGTGTTTTCAGGTTGAATATTGATAATTTTGTAACGCTGTTTGTTTTACAACAAAATGTTTGAAATGTTGGAATGATGATTGGGAGTGTTCTAGGAATGAGATTTTTTGCTTGTTGTGCACTTATTGCTATCTTCTTAAGACCCAGTTATTCTATCACTTAAAGGCTTGCTCGTAGTATAGTAGTAATTTTCGAATTAAGCTTAATTTTGCAAAGAATTTGTAAAACAATTAAGAGTAAAAAAGAAGATTTCACAGGGAGTAGAAAGTACATCTAACACTCTTTTCTCTTACCGAGCTTATATAACATTTTGATAAAACTAGATACTGAGTATTTGTTTTGAATAATATGCAAATCATTGATTGCTCTCCGCTGACATAATACCGATATTCTTTTGAATATGTAAGTATTTACATGAGTTCGGGACAAAACTAAATAAATACTTTATTTCAAAGAATAACTTTAATTACACCTGTATTGTATTCACATTTATATGTTTTATATATCTGACAATGTCAAATAAACAGTAATAAAAGAGCCATTAAATTTCACATCTGTTTAATAAATTAAACCGTAAAATGTAATGCTAAGGTGTGTTTCATATCGAAAGCAAATTCCGCAGCTTATCGACTGCCTCTTAGGACTCAGAATCTTCAAAATCATTTCACTCGATAACGTGACATCAGTTTAAAACAATGGAATAATCAAAAGAAACCATCAAAGAAAACATTACAATTAACATCAAGGAAATTGCACTATATTTCACAAGCATTAGAATTCAAAATCACAATCGCGCAATGTTATAGATAAATTACAATATAATTTGGGAATATATTTTGATAGTGACGTTATAGCAGTAGTTTCAGCTTTAATACGTTGTTAACAATACAAGTAGGGTAAAAACAATAGCTAGTAAAAACAGATCAATGTGTACACAGCTTTTTCGCTTGCTTTGTTTGTCTGAGCACACGCGGTTTAAACAAAGAAGAGGGCTCTAGAATTAACAGTATTGTGTGAAACTGCCTCCATGTAGCCGACAATCATGTCTAAAGTGATTCTTTTTGGTGTTTTAATTTTTTACTCTAATTTTGGCGGTAAGTGTTTTAGAAACAGCCTTTAGAAACACAAGTGGCCTTGCACTTGATGTAGGTAAACGTAAGTTATTTTTTTAAAATTTTTCAGTGTCAGTTTCCTACTCCGATGAACTCGCCAACCAAAGAGAATACTGGCCATCTAGTTGGTCAGGCAATGATCACCCTCGCAGACAACTTCGCAATGACGGTTTTGCACAAACACGTCATGAAAAGCTTGTCCAACCTGTAAACAACCATGAATATATTGAGAGTTCAGCTGTAGATAGTTCCAGAAATAATCTCTACAAGCCTGCCGTGCAGCCAGTACCAGATAAACAATTACTACGAAATTTTGGCCCACCCGAAACCAAACGTCAATTAGCTCCTGAACAACAAAGTGTACCACAGGATGAGACATATCGACATAATGTAGAGAGATTTGAAGTGAAGCCTGGTCACGAACAGTTTAGAAATCAAGTGTGGAAACCTCAGGTTCAGCATCAGAGCTCTTTGAAAAATCAGGATCAAAGATCGTACGTTCTACCTACAGGGACAGATTACCGCAGAGAGCACAATACTAACCCTACCAATGTAGCATACCATAATGTCGCAGGAACAGAAAATGTAGCAAACAGACATATTGTAAAGCAAGGACGTCCTTACAGACCAAAAACCCCAATACCCTACTTAAATTTGAGTGATTCTAACGCCAAAGCTTCGAAATTAGAAGAACCTAAGCATACTCAAGAAACTGCTTCCTCTTTCGCTTATGCTAACAATAATCCTGTTCCTTCCGAAGTTTTAAGACGAAAAGCAAGTGAAAGCAATCACGATGTTGGTGCTAATAACAATGCACCTTATTTAATACCAAACTATTTAGCAGAAAGAAATGAAAACCACAATGTTGCACCTCATGGATATAAGGTAAGCGAACAAACACAACCTGATTCGTCTACTGAGCCCCTTAATGTAATATATCGCAATAGCGACAACATTAGTTCAAATATTGGACATGAATCAATTACTACTTACAACACTGCTAATGTCGTAACAGCTAATGTTGCTGCAAATAATAATGAGAATCCCAGATTTATTACAATTAATAGATCAGGTACTGAATATCAAATTCCTGTAATACCCTTAAGTGCATACAATAACGACCCTGCCATTAATTATGTTTTATCACGTAATCAACAGGATAGTTTCGTAGGAGACAGGGTTCCTTCAAACTATCGAGAAACTTCTGATACTGGTGGTGCAATTACGAAAAATGTTGTGGTAAATCATGTTGACAAGAATGTACCGGAAAATGTTGTGGATGAAAATAAATACCATAGGGTTGAGCCTATCAGAAGACATCATAACTCTCCTAAAGTAATATCAAATAATTTGGCAAATAAACATCAAGATCCTCGGCCAATACGATATAATAATCCGGCAGTTTCTGGACTTCGTGAGGCTATACCTCAAGATGGTTACAACAACAAACGCCATAACTCGCCTACTCATTTAGCAAATACTGATAGTATCAATGCTAGTCCTGTACATCGTGACTATAGACCTGATAATAATTACAATAGCAATGCTGAAGAAAAACCTATCGTTAAAGAGAGAAAATCAGAAAACAGTGGATACACAAGTAACAAAAACCCAGGTCAGTGGGAAAATGTTCCTGCAGTATCATATAATGTGTTAGAAAAGCCTAATAAGAGAAGATATGAAGAAGCAGATCAGTTAGGCTTTGGTGATCAAGTCGACGCGCCTGCGCGAAATGACTATAGTTTACCATTGCCTCTTAGTGTTAGACAAATTAAACACGAGAATAATAGACATATTACTAACGAAAGAGGTTCCCAAAAACCTAACTCTCGTCCGTTGAACGGCCCTGAACTACTCAGAAATGATGATGTTTCTAGACTTGAGAATAGTAGATATACAGATGACTTTAGACCACATTTTGAAAAACATGAGCCAGTACCTCTAAATACATATAATAATGCTCCTGCTGTAGTCAATCAGGTAAATAACCGTGAGGGCATTAGATATGTTAGTAATGATAGTCCAATTATCAAAAATGATAACTCACCACCTCGTAACGCTCCCGTCTTACCAAATAATGTAGAAAAGATCAATGCACCTGGAAATAGAAGACACATTGAAAATTACAATGACGCTCCCAGAAATAGTTATGATAATAATCCCGCATTTAATCAACACCAGAATCATGTACCTGACCGCAGAATTGTTGATGACAAAGTAGACTCCTATAAAAGACCTCCTACAGTGTCGTTTCACGACCAGACGTATCAACCTAAAAACAATAGATTTGTTGATAATATCTATCAAGAACCTATACCAGTTTACAATCCCAATAACGCCGTTCCTGAATTGGAATACGTGGAAAATATTCCCGAGGACTCAAAGTATTTCGATAACCCCAATAAACGTTATGAAACTTATGATGACGCTCTTGAAGCAATATCAGAATTACAGGCAAACAAACATGAAGAACAAGCCTTTCCCATATATGGACCAATTTCTCCAAGCCGTGGACTAACATTTGTTAATGCCTATGACAATGCTCCGTCATCCATACATAATATTCCTCCTAATTATAAATCAGCAGATCAAGCAATTCCTAATAATGAGGTTCCAAACGTGCCAAGTGAAACAGTGAATTCTAATGTTGAAAAAGTACTACCTAAGCAAGAAAACTATAATAAACCTGCTTTCCTGGAACCGGATTCTAATATTCCAAGGACGCAAGAGACGATTCCTCAGATTCCAACAAAAGTGCAAAGTGAGTGTTTCAAGTTTTAAATTATTTTTATTTATGAGAATGTCTTGTAGAATTCATAATTATGCGCAATTTGCTTTTAGATTTTGAAAATAATCCGCTAAATCCCGCACAAAAACATGTAGTTCGAGTTTTGCCCGATGGAACCTTAGAAAATGTAAATGCGGCTCGTAATCCGGACAGTAGTAAAATTATCAGCAAAGATCCTGTAAACAATATCCAAGATAAAGTTGTAGAAGAAACAAGTGCAGTACAGTTCCCAGAAATTAAACCAAATTTAACAACTACTACTACTCCTGTTCCGACAGTAGCATATATTTCGGACATTAATTCGAAAATAAGTCAACATTATGGGAATAAAGGACATCAGGAAGAACCGCCTGTTGAGAGTCCACCCGTTGATATCACATCGTCAAAATTAATTGCTCCAAGTCAGCCAGTTCAAGATGAAGCATTACCAACTGATACCAATGTACCAGTTGATAATAATGACGAAAGTTTAGTTAAAAAGGAAACCGATTACGAACCTTCACCTTTGGTATTGCCTGCAATCGTAGGACCTCAACCAGTACAAGAGGTTTCAAATGAGCCTAATAAACAAGTAGTGCTACCTACATCTAAAGACTTTACTCGTAAGTATCTACAAGATTTTAATACTAAAATAAAAAATTTAAAAGTAATATTAACTCTTGGGGTTTTGTTTCAGCCTTTGTTACCACACCATACCCATATGCGACAACCGCATCTCCAATAGAACTAGCTCCAGATAATGTTTATGATGCTGTAGTAACGACCACTGTCAGACCTGCCATAGAATCAAGTAAGATCGTGGAAAATGATGAAGTCGGTAAAATCAATGAAGTGCAAAATGACCAAACTAATGTTATTCCAAGTGTCGAATCAAGTCAAAATAAAGAATCAGAAATTACTCCAGAGTTAGTAAGAAAAAATATCAATAAAGATATCGCAAAAGAAACTCATACTGTTACAACAAACGATGTTACGCAATCTGAAAATAAACCGGATGGTGAGCAAATAATTAATCAACAAAAGGAATCCCGTATAAATGGACCAGGTGATAGATTTTCCTACTTTAAATACATAATGAAAGTAGGTTAAAGGCTACAAGACTACCTTTATGTTATTTATTAAAATAGACAAGATTCATAAAAGTGGTTTATATTCTATTTTTAGTTGTCAACAATGTACCATCGACCAGCGATGTCTTAACACGTGGTGATGACAAAATTATTGAAGATAAAGGCATTAATTCTGGTACTTCTAGTGGCAAACGATTAGTATCAAAAGCAACACCTAATGGTGTTAAACTAGTGTTAGATCCGATCAATCTCTCTGATGAAGATACTATCACAATAGCCATTGAACTTTCTGAGGCTCCAGGTAAGATTCCTTCAAATGACTTATGAAATATTAAATTATAGGTTAACAAAAGTACTTAAGTAAATATTGTTGCTACAGATAATGGTGGAGCATTCAACGAGAATCCAAGAAACAATGCCGATGGCTATTCAAATGAAGTTTCGAATAGTAGGGAAGGTAAATACAATTAAAAATAAACTAATTCTACTTTACTTGGTTAGGTACATTTTTTTTCATTTCCTGTGATACGAAGAATTCTATAGTGTTATAATAACTTTCGTGAGGCAGATTCATAATTGCTAAATTACGCGGTTTACTCGCTATTATATTTATCGAGGAACCGAAAAGGAGTTAGACTTGCGACCACGACGCCGCGTCAGCTCATGATTAAGGACTCAAGTTGGGTCCAAAACTACTCGGGCATGTAAGCCGTGTAATTTTACTGCACGGATAGTCTAGGTCACCACTGTACGCGACGTATCGCGGATTCGATCCCCGCGTAGGACAAGAATTTGTGTGTTCCACAAAATTAAATGCTTGTCCTGAGTCTGGTGAATGTCTGTGAAGCCCCTCGACACAAGAAATATTTTTTTGAATGTGGGAGTAGTTTAAAAAAAAATACAATTAATTTTAGTGAAGCAGCAAACGTCAATAAAATTATAACTCATTCACATGATTCTTTTAGACTTATCCAGGACAAATAGTAAGCATGCAGCTAGAACACGGAACAACCACCACAATAGGCACTATGAGCATGAAGAACCTTTATACCTCGTTCCTATAGAACAACTGCCTGCTATGGAGAAGGAGACAGTCATCACCCAGTATCCCAATGGCACCACAATTACAGTTATCACCGAAATAGTGTATGACAATTTTCAAGGTATGCAAATTTATGTCTCAATTGTTATTGCGCTAGGTTTAGTTTTGAATATAATTAGGCTTGACATTTTTAAACTGACTTTTTTAGATCTTTGGGGTTGGGAAAACGAATGTTTTGTGTATAAATAAGTGAATTTTTAGACATGAAAATATTCTATACTTACACTAATCATGTAGATAATATTTTTTTGAGATAGATTCAGTTAAAAATATGTATGTACTATTTAATAATTAGTAACTCAGTACGTCATACTATTTTCTCTAAAATACATTTCCTTTACAGGTACTCCACCTAAAATAACAAGAACCGAAAATATAGAGAACCCTAAAGAATAATAATATAACGTAATGTTCTTAATATTACGAATATGCTATTTATAAATATTAATACATTAATCAATATTGTATCAATAGAAATAAAAGATTAACAAAAAAGTACAAAGTTTTAAACCGATGCAATGTTTTATTTCCATTCTGAGTAGCTCATTAGTACCATATAGCCCAGTCAAATTAGGGGTTTCACCTCGGAATGAAAGATAATAAGCTGAAAATTGGTGAGAACCTTTGTTTGGTCGCCCTTAATATTGTCTCAAAAGTCACAAGTTCTATCGTGTCCGCGTCTTAAGATATTCAAGGTCAAAGGTCACGAAAAACAATTTTTCGCGAATATCTCGATTCCTATTGCTTAAATGATATTTTCACCAATATCAAAGTTGTAGAGTATAAAATTCTCTACAACTTTTGCCTCAACTTTTTTCTTATACGATCAACCGTTTTTGAGGTAGAGCGCGACGAGTGCGCAGCGTACAGTCATATAATATATGAGGTAATGCAGGGTCAAGCGTGAGTTTCAGTTATCAGTACGTTGTATAAAGTCAATTATTAACAAAAAAATATATAATTATTAAGCAATGCTCATTATTTCTGTACATAGGTCGGGGAAAAAGTCTTTTCGCATTATGGTATGTATGAACTTGTAATAATTTTTTTTTGGCTATAGTATTTGTATCTGGCTGGTTTTGGTACAATTGAAAGTTAAAATTTTAAAGAACATAATTTCAAATTCAAATTTTATTAAAGAGAGAAAGATTTTAATACAAGTTTGTACATACTATAATGCGAAAAGACTTTTTCCCCGACCTATTATGTACAGAAATAATGGGCATTGCTTAATAATTATATATTTTTTTTGTCAATAATTGACTTTATACAACGTACTGATAACCAAAACTCACGCTTGACCCTGCATTACCTCATATATTATATGACTGTACGCTGCGCACTCGTCGTGCTCTACCTCAAAAACGGTTAATCGTATAAAAAAAAAGTGCGGACAAAAGTTGTAGAGAATTTTATACTCTACAACTTTGATATTGCTGAAAATATCATTTAAGCAAAAGGAACCTAGATATCCGCGAAAAATTGTTTTTCGTGACCTTTGACCTTGAATATCTTAAGACGCGGACACGGTAGAACTTGTGACTTTTGAGACAATATTTAGGGCGATCAAACAAAGGTTCTCACCAATTTTCAGCTTATTATCTTTCATTCCGAGGTTGACCCCTTATTTTACCTAATTTGACTGGGCTAATAAGTTAGTTTTCAGTGTGCACACTACAAAGTAATTAACACGGCGATAGATTAATTACAAAATAAATTGCATGCTAAAATGAATACGTAGATTATAGACGATACTAGTACAATGACCTCATTGTAACATGTGACATTAAATAACTTCAAAATGTCGATCACAAGTTTTGTTTGACAGACATAAATATGCAACTGACACACATGTTAGTCATTTGTTTTTCACGGATTAATAGCGAGTTCAATAGCTTTAGACTAAAAAATAATTATTAATAACACTAAAATAAATAGTTTAAGTCATTATTGACTGCATGGATGAACTGTGGCCCCAAATGGGTGATAGTTCGAATTACAAATGCTTGTTCTAAGTCGAATATCTTTATACACGTGATTTTAATGAAATTAAATGAAGTAATTTATTCTATAAGTAGTTATATCTCTTACATATGTCTTATATGTATTTTTTGTATAACATCCCGTGACATTGGAATCCGTTATGCGGGGAGTCATTTTTTATGGTAAACAAGGGCTCAATGATAGCCATTATGTATATTCCTAACAATAAATGTTAGGTAAAGCACTAGAATATAAATATCTGGCCGATACAAATGGTGCCTGTCCGGGCCGGCTGCGACTCTATAAAAACAAACGACTGTGATTAATATTCACCATCTCTCATCAAGTAAACTTGGATTTCATATTCGCAATATTCAGGAGAAATGTAGAATATTATATTACTGTTCTTTGGCTACTATTTAGCTTGGCTATAAAGGTTAAAAGAGTAATTTATGCTTATGTGTTTGAGCTTATGATGGATCGAAATTTTCCATAACAACTTTCCTGTACCATATTCCTAATACAAACAAATAAAGATATTCTATTCTATTCTTAAATACAAACTTACACAGGAACATACCTGCGGAACATGAAATATAAAGCTTGCGAAGTATTGTCATTTTTGTGAGCGAATTTATGGTTTGATCTTGTTTTTCTTATAAAATAACTTTGAATATTTAATAAATTTTGAAAATTTGTAAATTATTGGTCATGAGTCTTGTTTTAGACTCAGTATAAAACTATGAATCCTTCATCTACTGATTTTTCATAACAAAACGCAGAATTGCTTTGCTACAAACATTAAAAATTACATCACTTTTTTTTGAGTAACTATTATGTAAATCTAGACATAAGTAGAATATCTATGCCTCATCACCGAAAGTGTACACAGGTGTATCAATTTCTCGCAAATACCCTTTCTTTCAATGTGAATCACCTAGAATTCTAAGTAAGAAAAAGCATATTTATTTTACTCAGCAATTGCAATAACTTATCGAGGCTGTGTAAATACGCACTATTAATACGAAGAAACAAACTTATTAACACATAAATCAATTTATGAAAGAACAAATAGCTTGTTTATATAATACTGTAGGTACGAAGTCTTATTGTCTTAAATGTAGATGTTTTTGCTTTGTATAGTCAGCAACAGAAGTTTTAACATACCAAAATTAAAAAAACCGTATTCAATTAAATTGAATTGTTGCTGTTGTGTTATTAGGTAACATAATGATACATTATTTGTATCTTAAGGAATTCTCATGGTTTTTTTTTTCAGTGAACACGAAAAAAGATTTTTACTAGGTGAATTCTTACCGGTTAAAATCACCGGAGAGCTTGACTCATCCCTTCTATTAGGGTTCAAGGGAACGAGAGCAAACTACAGAGAAATGGCTTGATACTTAGTATAGTTCAAACATACTAAATACCTATTTTAGACAACAAACGGGTCTTATTCGTGATGTGATTTGATATTTCTGTTCTTCTGAAGGGAGAAAAAAAATATCGAATTACATCGCGAATAACACCCGTTTGTTGTCTACAATATGTGTACAACTCACGAAAGTTTAAAATACTAAACACCACCTACATGACATTGAAAAATACTAGCACTTTGTAAATTGGTTTGTATCAACCGACTTCTGTTCCTGAATATACAACGGCGGCACGATTATAAATAATTGAGTGGTACCTCGACAACTTGCTTTGCAACTTCTTTGTAGAGATTCTTGAAAACAAAACTATAAATTTGGTTCGCTCTAAGGCTGTAGTAGACAGTTTTGAACAAAAACATGTTACGTTACAGCTCAGTGTGACCTTTCAGGAAAGGCAGGTATGATTACGGACTAGTTACTCTATTTAAGTTAATATATTAAAAAAATGGAATCATTATGATTTCTTTATTCATTTGTTTATTTTTTACAAATTTAACTTATGAAATCATAATATGAACAATGAATTCTTACTAGTTTTACGAAGACAATATTAGAGCACATATTTTTTAATATTAACTACCAAATCAAACTTATATTATAAGGCTTTATATTTTAAGAAATATTTATCTTTATATTATATTGGCTTTTTACAATCAGGGGTAGCTGATACTTTAAATCATGTTATCATATTCTAAATCGTGAAAAACTACGCAGGGCGTAGCTAGAATTAACTTAATAAAATACCTACTCTAATATCTGAGCGAGCGTTATCTATATTAAACGTCAATCAAACATCAAACATGATTGCGAAGCGTATAACATATCAAAAGGCAAATCAAATGTCCTCCAATCGCTATAAAAACAAAATTACTTTTATAAGATATCTTTTTCGCAATGCGCACAATTTCGTATCTCCTGCCACCGCAAAGAGTAAGAGTCAATTGTGCAAGCAACGGTAAAGTACTCAACGCAGAGCGGCGTCCCTTTCCAGAGAAAATGTCCCTAGAAGAGAAATGGTGATTTTAGCAAAAGCCAAGTGGCATTCCTACAATCGTTAATGTCAATAAAACACGCTCAAATGTATGGCAATGACATTTTGATTTGACAAGTCACGTGACCTGTCACTACCACCTGTCAAATTCATACATGCGAGCGTTTTCTATAAACGCTAACGCCTGTCAAAACTGTCGTTTGGCTAGAAGGACTGCAATAGTTTGCGGTGGTAGGCTAGCGAATAGAACTAAACCATTCATGTCATTATGAAATCGTATTTTGGAACATTCAATTGAAACCGCAATAACAGGTGTTCTTGGCTTATGCGGTGACGATAGCTAGCGATATAATATTTAATAACGGTCGGGTTTGTATCTAAATAACGTGTAATTATCTATTTTCGAGAAGGCTATTTGCACTATGAAATTGGATATGATAAAGTGATATAGGTTTATTGTTATTTCAGTCAAGAAAGTTCAAGATTTAAACTTGTTTACTTTATATTAGGACAACTAATGACATTCTCTTGAACTTTTTAACGACATTTAAATACGAAAAACTTTCATACATGACTAAATCAACAACAAAAAAACTTCACTAGCTCCCATACTATTAAATTAAATAGAGTATCGACAGCCCTCCATTTCGAGAGCAAGTGATTGCGGTACGTTTTGTTTTAGGTGGAGGCTCATCCATAAACATGGTTAGTCGTCGTCACCTTTTACGACACACGTCGGGTGGGAATTTTAAGAGGAACAGTCTCATCAGGCTAATGCTGAAATAATATAAGGGTTGTTTACATGTACTGTGTGTCTGTGTAGCGTAGGTTCCTACGTGGTTCGTGTGAGATTAATGTTGGTTTAGGCAATCTTTTACATAGCGTATGATGTAATAACGGCGTTAATGTTTTCATGGTTTAAACATGTTTTTGATTACGTGTTTTTTATAAGAGTATCACTCTCAGTTTGATGCATCATATTGTGTATAGTTAAAAAATTTGTGTATTGCATAATTAGTTTAGAACGTGGGTATAATATGTGTGATCAAAATTACATCTGCCAATTTATCTTTTCTGTAATCTTTCCAATACTCGTATTTCATACGTTCTTCTTATTATTTTTCTTTTTATTTTATAGACAAAATTCTTCCATCCATTAATCATTCTATCCAGACATAAATAATTCGATTGAGCACGACTGTTCGTTTATTTGCGACGAAGTCAGACATAGAAAGTTTTCATTATTCATTCAGAAAGCTTCGACAGACACCAGCTTCAGGTTAACAGCTATTCAAGCTCTGATTACTGACTGTTTTTATAAAACAGCAACTAGTAAAGCTAGTGCAAAAATAAACAGTGTAAATATAGAAGTAATTTTCTTAAATGGACTGGTACTCGTAAGTCCACGACCTCATGAACTGGTCGTAAACCGCAACTGCTAATAAAACTACAACTTGTGTAAACTTATCAGTTAGTAACTGTTAATAAAATTAAATTGTATCACTCTGAGAGGTCACTCAACTTTACTGAAGTTTCCAGCCACCTCAGGGGCTAGGGAGTTCTCAATTTTGAATAATCAAACAAAAACTACTAAAGTTAAACTTTGCGTAAGAAACTTTTTATTTGCCGTTAAAATATTTAATCAGGTTGAGATAGAGCAACCAGTATAATGTTCTATAAATCGTCTGTAATGTATTACATCCTTGTTTAAGCCCCAATGATTCAGTGTCCTTCAAAATTATTTAGATAGATGAAGACAGAGGGCGAACGTTTCTGGAGATTGTGATAGATCGTCGGGTCAAGGGCTGCAAGAGCCCCTTATGTCTCAAGCCTGCCAGTTTTTTAACGACAAATACATCAATCATTATCGATATATTTGAGTAGCTAGAGTAGATTACCAAGTAGGTCCTAAGTAACAAGATGTGGCGTCCAATCTTCTCATAATGCTTCGTCATCGGCTAACGACCGGGGTTTATTCCGTTTTTATCCAGGGATTACATCCTTCGGGCTGGGAAAAACTTCGCAGTGGATAGCGGGCTAATGGCGCCGCCGTCCAATTTACCTACGGAACGGAACGTACCAAGTAGGTGGCGAAATGGAAACGCTGAGTTTTGTTTGCAAACACAGTAAGTGCCCGGCTAATGGAGCTTGTTTTTTTTTCGTAGTTTAAAAAAGTTTTGTAATCGTTATAAAATTGAAATCTTTTGAGTTAAGTCGTTGAAGCTAAAGTCGTAGTAGAAAATACTCTATAAATGAATTGAAGGAACTGTATTTCAAAAAAATATGGTAACTTAAATTATGTGCTTCAAGGATTGTCCATTATAGGTTTTAAAGCAAACGCCTAATAATTGTTTTAGTAAGTTCCGTACCTAATTTAAAATAGGTTTAAAATTATGGTGCCCATCTTGCTTCTACAACTGTAAAAATATTTTTCTAGAACATTCTCTCTTTAAGAAATAGTGGCAGGCACGTGCTCTCAATAAAAGTGTCATTTTCCCACCAATTTCAATTTTTTTGTGCATTTCTCTACGTTTCATTACATACTAACATACATAGGACCACACATGTCTGCGGTACAATCATTACAGTACAGTAACATACAATAATTCCAAAGTTAATGAGATTTAACAGTTCCCCGCGGACATATAAGTAACGACGGTTCTTAACTAGAAATGAGAAAACGTACTGCAATATGAAATACAAAACAAAGTTATTTAAGAAGCTATCTTCGAATGTAATAATTTGAAGTAAATTACCAAGAGAGAAGGTTGTGAAATTACGTGTCACAATAACTACGAAATATGATTACTTTACTTCTATGTATTTGTGAAATAAATTCATTATGCGAGCATAGATACAGCCACGAGCAAATACAAGTATACACGACAAAACAATTGAAGTTTAAGTCCTAGTCAAATGATTTATGAAATCGTGTAATTTTCTTTCGAATTATATATTTTATGTTTAGCGCTGATAAATGACTGTAAACCTACACATATAAAGTACACTGAATTGTGTTAAGTAGTTACTTCAACACTATTTTCATTCAATTTCACCTTTGTACTTATTTTCAGTATGTGTTTGTTGTGTGACGTTTTAAATGTTTATTAACGTCAAAATATACGTCATTACAAGTCCCTTCTGACGCAGTCAGGTAATAAAAGAAATACGCACAAAACTGTTAAATCGAAATATCTGCGAAATTTAAAGCAATATCTCGTCATTCAACTAAGTAAATAAAATTAGAATAAGCATTGCGATATAAAACACCTACACGTAAAAATGAAACCACGAAAACACGAGATTACGACGGAGCCTAATGACTTGCCATCTGTATCTACATTACAGCGGTCGCAATAACTATTTGAGCATAATATATTAATAAAAGTGACGACGGCAAAATGGCGCGCGTAAATCAAAACGTTAGTAGGTAAACATCGTTAAAATGATAAAATACGCAGCTTTGTAGAAAAACAGAAATAGGTAGCTACGGACGTGACATTTCTATAAATCAAAGAATTTGTTCAAACAACGGTTTGGTTTTAAAAATGCGAATTGTGATTTACATTTGTTAGCCTTTGAGCACTTGGATAGTGGTCTGGTCGTGACACTTTGAGAAGCAGAGGGAAGTGGCAATTTTGGATAGTGAAATAAATGAATAAACCAGCCTATACACATCCCACTGCTGGGCACAGGCCTCTTTCCATATAGGGAAGGTTCGAGCATTGATCACCACTGCTAGCTCACTGTGTATTAGCGATTTCAGATTCCGATATTTGAAAGCCAGGTTTACACACGATGTTTCCCATCACCGTTTACCTGTAGTGTCTTAAAATAATTAAGAAAGTACATATAACTTTAAAAAAGTCACATTGGACCTTGCCTGCGCTGGGGATCGAACTTGCACCTTATGCACACAAATCCATACATGAAACCGCAAGGCCACCACGACTTACCTCGGATAGTATTTTGTTATATTTATATTAAACTCATTTACGCTCCACCTGGCACTCTAAAAAGGTTAAAAGTATGTTTAATTAAAAATTCATGTTATGCAAGACCATTGCCCCGACATTTTTATAATTTCATCAAAGTCAAATAGTTCTGTGTCGGCAAAAACTCGTGTTGAATTTTTAAATTCATATGTATTTTGTGTACTTTAAAGAAAGTAGTGGAAAAAGTTTTAATTAAAGCATAAACCTGATTATGTCACATTTTCAGTTTGAGTAATATTTAAATACTTTCATTTCGTATTTAATACAAAATGCTTAGGTTAAGCTACTTTGACATTTATTATGTCTTTGTCTTATTACGAAGTTTTAAATTTTTAATCTTTTAATGTTTTCTTCAACAATTTTCCTCATCGGATCTTATCCACTCAATTAATCAATCAATCTATCTATCAAATAAAACTATTGCAGTTGTGGAAGCGAGACAGAGCGCTACAAGTTGTAGAGCAGCGTCTCGTTTCCTCAGCTACAAGAGTGTTACTTAATGAGGTGGTAGAAGGCCTGGTCATTCATAAAAGTGACCTTAATAAAGTGCAAACTTAACGTCTCATATCGTAAAGATGCCGTTGTAAAGTTTGCCTTTTATTTTATCGGTCGTAATCGTAACTGTGTAGATACTTCAAGATGACGTACTATAAATCTTAAGAGAAATAGGCCGTTAGATATAATGTAAAACCTCTTTCATAAAACTTTTTGAAATTGAAATAGATTTGATTTTTTTACGATACGTAAGCGAAAATTTATAGTCATTTGTTTAAACGCAGAGGTGAAAACGTGACTTTTTTTTTTAAACTGCAACTGTTAAATGTTTATTAGTTACATAGACAAGAGATGGTCGTGCGCTCTATAAAATCATTGCTTTAATCAAAAGGTTTTTAATATGTTTATAACAAAAAGAGGTTTATCGACATAGTGGTCAAGTAATATAATATTCAACTATAGAGCATTTTTGGTAACACTCACTAACAATAATTTTTAAAAAACACTTTTATCACAAAGCAGTAAGGTTGACTTTTGCAATTCGTTTCTCTCTTTCCAAAATGGGTACAAGTAATGTACTCAAGTTGATCACTAACAGCGTCCGATGTATCATCATCAATTAAAGTTTTTGCTGTCGCCGGCTCTAGGCAAAAACGATACGAGGGCAGTATGGCGTAATCAGTGATTGATCGTGTAACAAGATTGTAGGACATTATACTTACTAACGTTGAGAAAATGAAATATACTTTTTTTTGGAAAAAAAATACAGCTTTGATTTTGAAATATGACCTAGACTTTTAGATATGAAGATTTTCTGCCTAAACTATCTGCTAATCTAACCTCTAAGATCCATTTTACTGAGTCATTTGTAGATATTTGATATTCAAACTTTCTCTATTTCGATAATTAGTAGTAGTAAATGCAGTTAAGGTGTAGTTCATCACTTAGTTTGAAGTAAAAACACTACGAAACTGATATAGTAAACAGCGGTTTATTGTAGCCCACACAGACGGCAACTATTTATTGCTACGGTAACTTTTAGATGAGTTGCCGCAAGTTTTCGCCAACTGATTGTTTAAGTTGGTCGCGAACATCCAAAATGTTTCCACCGAACTTCCTTCCATTGTATCCTACGAAAATGTAGGATTTCATCCAACTCTTATTGGCTGGAAAAAGTTTTATTTTTCTTTAATAAGTTAATGGCATTTTCTCTGTGGATACGAGTATACGACCCACGCAATATCACGCTTTCGAATTTTGAACAAATATCACCGAATGCCAGTGACGTCTGACTTTGAAACAGTTTTAAAGACAATTGAAATTGAAAAAAGAATTGGCAGAATAAAAAGTGGTACGCACGTTTTTCTTACTTTAGAAAGCACATTTGCCCACAATGTGCCAGAGCTTGCCAATAATGGAATTCCATTACGTTTCTTATATCAAAAAGGTAATTCGGCGGTTCAAATACATTTACGAATTTCTTTTAGAAAAACCTTAAGTAGAAGCGATTTAATTCAAGATTGCTTGTACTACGCGACAGGCTGCCTTCAATTGGGAAGTCTTCATTAAGATTAAGTATATTCCATAACATTTCTGAAATTCCGGCCACATATACTAAAACCCCGGTATAAAAAAGAAAAAACAAAACAAAAGAATTTATATTGTGCCAGTGGTTTATAAGCCGTACAAAATATGTGTCACACTGCTACGTGTGAAATGAAAAGTGGAACAGAGCGTTGCTCGGCGTTCAAATAGAACTTCATAGAGCATTGCATTCGAAAAGCTGTGATTACCAACTTTTGTATGGATGAGGCTGACGCGCGTTCAACATTTGTGCCTAAAGCCTATAGGTATTCAGTACATCTGTAGCTAATAGTATCTACTTAACATAGTTAAGTGCTGTCGAAATAATAGCCGCATGTGGAATATTGGATTTGTTGTCTCTTTTATTTTGTTACTTGACCGAATATAGTTTAATATCGTTACTAGAGACGCTAATTAAATTCAATAACATAAATGCCTTTCATCCCCATAATGCAATGTACATTATACTTACATATTCTTTATCCCCATAAAGAACATGTACGTAAGGTTACGCCAATACAATGTATATAACATTGTATTGGCGTAACCTTAAGTGCAAGCAGCAGAATATGAGGTATAGACTTGTCACACATTTCAGGGCAGCATTCAATTCTATATTTAGAATCTCTTCAAGCGTATTTGCATAACTCACTACTGTGACGGAAAGTTCAAACATTCCACATTCGATAAACCCAATACAGTCATACCACTCAATACAGTCATACAGGCTTTGAGTATTTAGACATACAAAGGACCTACCAACATTTCTTGAAGTAAAGCTGTCGCAGTTGTGAAAACGAGATATCGTTCTACACCGTATATAGCGCCATCTCCCTCTCTACAACTGCTCGTTTACTTTAAGAGGTGGTCAGTAGTAGGCCGTCTAACTTAACTACAGTAGAAATGTTAGAATAAGCTCCTAACACTATGTGGTCGAACTTGTAAAGCCGAGAGTTTGGGTAAGTACGTGCCGCGGACGAACTCGCCAAGTGAACGAGTAACTACGGAGATACCCGAATTGCTAGATAACCGCATGCCCGCAAACTTTATATGTGGATAGTTGGACCGACTAATTTTTGCTTTAGCCTTTTAGTGGGTTAAGTTTTCAAGAACTGGTTTTCTTTATTCTTTTGTTTCAATTTTGCAGAAGTGAATTTAAGTTTCACTTAAGTGAAGTTACTTTTGATTTATTGCTAGAATGTGTGCTCGAAAAAGATTACACACAAGTTCGTTACTTTTTTTTCACAAAAATATGCAGTTGGCCTGACGGCAGGGTGTGATGGACTGCAAACAAGAAATAATTATGTCTAAAGACGATTTAAGAAAGGGATGTATTCATATTTTGGAAGTTTATTTTTTTATTAAATTGGTGTTGTCATTATAAAAATTTAAATAGCTTCGCTTTGGTAGTAACCGTAAATTGGTGTTATAATTATTGTAAGAATAAATAAAAATAAATATAGGTAACCATGTAGATATATTTAATAAATTCCATTGCGTAGCAGATAAAAGCTGAAATAGGTTTGTAGGTCAACTACATTTCACTTCAAACATTGAATCAAGTTACAATGTTAAGTGGGTACAGTCAATGTTTGATCACTTAAATTAATACAATTGTGTATCCTGCAAACTTTACTGAAGCCTCAGACTGTTTACCGTTAATTAGAAGGCACGAGACGACTTATGTAAATAATAACTGAGGAAATATTTGTATTTCGTATTGACACGATAGGAATGATTCAATCTCAGCCTTCAAGGTACTAAAGTTATTTCCCCGAGTATCTTATTTGCCCGTTGGACGTGACTCGGTAAATGTCAGAGTGTCAAGATGGCGTCCTTAAAACCGTGCGTGACTCAAACTTGGGCGATCCACACACCGAAATCGTGCCAATAAACTTTGGTACAAAGTTAACGTATCCACTGATTGAACTTGTAGTAAAGTACGTTAAATGTGACAGTTCGGCGATATAAAACGAACAAATGAATGGAGAAACTAAGTGCACTTTACGTTGACTAAAATTGGCACGCGTTTTAGACGGCTGAGGAGCCTACCATCATATCTTAAAGTAGCATTATCGCAGTTGTGGGAGCGAGACGGGGCGCTAAAAAGATAGAACGGCATCCTTCTTCCACAACTACAATAGTTTTGTTTAAAGTCCTTGGTTGTAAGCCCCTGATCTTTGTAGAGGATGCTAGTATTATACTAGAGCTTTTAAATTAATTGTTCTGGCTCAGTACATTTCCGTTCTTACGCAAATTTTAGCCAAAACTCTTTTATGCCCGGGTTTTGTAAATATTTATATAGGTTCCTTAATGTTTAATGGCTTTATTATTTGCTGAGTGAAAGTTGAAATGCGGGTTTTGTTATAATGGGTGTAGGGAAAGGAATATTTTTATTTCTTAATGAGTTTTATTGTTATCTAGAGATCATTTGTTCATGAAATAACTCTATCGACTAACATTATTTCTTTGGTAAACATCAATACTAATACATAGTATGTAAAAAAGTCACTTCCCGCGTTTGCCAGTTTGTCTGTAGGTTTGCTTATATGTTTAAAAACACGCAATAGACATTGATACGGATTTTTGAATAGGTAGAATGTTTAAAAAAAAACGTGTATACGAATAATATCAGTATTGCATTTCTGTGAAGCTCGCTAGTAAAATATAATAGTTTATAAGTCCATTAAATAATAAGATACGGGCTTTGACTTGTAATTACTTTAGGGCTTGGTATTGTGACCTTTATAAACAAATACCGTAATCTGTGATAGCGCTAAGCTCCAAATTTCCTTAAAACAACAATTTCAACTAAAATTTTCCTAAACACTAGAGATTTCCATATTTGCGAGGGGCTTATACCCGCTAGTAGAGGTATTACGTATATTTAAAAATGAATACGTTGGAAATTGAGAATGAAAATCATTTTATTATAATAGTAAATTTTCGAATTCGTTTGACGTAATGCCGATACATATAGTCATTTTGATATCAATCATTGTGCACACATTGCTATTGCTTTGGTTTAGCGAATACGTAATACCGATCGGGAGTAAACCAAATCCGATATCTGATGGAATATAGATGAATAAGCCTCTAAAAGCTTTCACATTCATTTGAGTAAGTAACTTTCACAGAAATGTTTATACGCACAACGCTGAATAGTTTAGGCCCATTTAAAATATTCTACCTCCTTGGAAAAACATGTTTTCTCATTTTTACATATTTGCTTGATCAAAGATGTTCGTAAAGGAGTGCGAGGCCGATGTGTTCCGAATGTTTTTTTATCTTATCTAGACACTAGCTATCCGCTCGCGGCTTCGTCCACGTGTAATTTGGTTATGTAGCGTTTTTTAATGATCTCGACAGGGCTTTCTTCCACAGGCTAAAAACTTGTTACAATTGAAATTATAACATCCTGAGTTACTCAGGGATGATATAGCTTTCGAAAAGTGAATATAAAATGATTTAGTAGTTTTGGAGATTATCGATTACGTTATGTAACAAAAAGTAAAGCGAGACAAAAACATCGTCTCAATTTTTTTAACTTTTTTCATTTTTGCCAGTATGAACAAATAAACAATACTAAAACAAGAAATATCTACATTTATAACTAAACTTATGTAACTAAGAAAATTACAAATTTACAAAGCGTTGAAAAAAATATCCACATCTCCGTCAATGGCGGGAAACGTGCCCAGGAGACTGGCCGCATTACCACGCTACGCAATGAATGGAATGAACGAAATTAATGAAATAAACGAAATGAATGGAATGAACGAAATGATTCGAATGACCCGAATGAACGAAATGAACGATTTGAACGAAATGAACGAAATGACCGATTTGAACGATTTGAACGATTTGAACGATTTGAACGATTTGAACGAAATTAACGAAATTAACGAAATTAACGAAATAAACGAAATGAACGAAATGAACGAAATTAACGAAATGAACGAAATGAACGAACTGAACGAAATGAACGAAATGCACGAAATGAACGAAATGACCGATTTGACCGATTTGACCGATTTGACCATTTGACCGATTTGACCGATTTGGACGATTTGAACGATTTGAACGAAATGAAAGAAATGAACGAAATAAACGAAATGAACGAAATGGCCGATTTGACCGATTTGACCGATTTGACCGATTTGACCGATTTGACCGATTTGACCGATTTGACCGATTTGACCGATTTGGCCGATTTGACCAATTTGACCGATTTGGACGATTTGAACGATTTGAACGAAATGAACGAAATGACCGATTTGACCAATTTGACCGATTTGGACGATTGGAACGAAATTAACGAAATTAACGAAATTAACGAAATTAACGAAATTACCGATTTGAACGATTTGAACGATTTGGACGATTTGAACGATTTGAACGAAATGACCGATTTGAACGTTTGAACGATTTGAACGATTTGAACGAAATTAACGAAATGAACGAAATGAACGAAATGAACGAAATGAACGAAATGACCGATTTGAACGATTTGAACGATTTGAAATATTTGAACGATTTGAACGATTTGAACGATTTGGACGATTTGAACGATTTGAACGAAATGACCGATTTGAACGAAATGAACGAAATGAACGAAATGAACGAAATAAACGAAATGAAAGAAATGAACGAAATGACCGATTTGAACGATTTGAACGATTTGACCGATTTGACCGATTTGACCGATTTGGACGATTTGAATGATTTGAAGGAAATGACCGATTTGACCGAAATGAACGATTTGAACGAAATTAACGAAATTAATGAAATGAACGAAATAAACGAAATGAACGAAATGAACGAACTGAACGAAATGAACGAAATGCACGAAATGAACGAAATGACCGATTTGACCGATTTGACCGATTTGACCAATTTCACCGATTTGACCGATTTGGACGATTTGAACGAAATGACCGATTTGAACGAAATAAAAGATTTGAACGATTTGGACGATTTGAACGATTTGAACGATTTGAACGATTTGAACGAAATTAACGAAATGAACGAAATGAACGAAATTAACGAAATGAACGAAATAAACGAAATGAAAGAAATGAACGAAATGACCGATTTGAACGAAATGAACGAAATAAACGAAATAAACGAAATGAAAGAAATGAACGAAATGAACGATTTGACCGATTTGTTCGATTTGACCGATTTGACCGATTTGACCGATTTGAACGAAATGAACGAAATGAACGAAATGACCGATTTGAACGTTTGAACGATTTGAACGATTTGAACGAAATGACCGATTTGAACGATTTGACCAATTTGACCGAAATGACCGATTTGACCGATTTGACTAATTTGACCGATTTGACCGATTTGACCAATTTGACCGATTTGACCGATTTGACCGATTTGGACCGATTTGACCGATTTGACCGATTTGACCGATTTGACCGATTTGACCGATTTGACCGATTTGACCAATTTCACCGATTTGACCGATTTGGACTATTTGAACGAAATGACCGATTTGAACGAAATAAACGATTTAAACGATTTGGACGATTTGAACGATTTGAACGATTTGAACGAAATTAACGAAATGAACGAAATGAACGAAATGAACGAAATGACCGATTTGAACGAAATAAACGAAATGAACGCAATGACCGATTTGAACGTTTGACCGATTTGACCAATTTGACCGATTTGACCAATTTGACCGATTTGGACGATTTGAACGATTTGAACGAAATGAACGAAATGACCGATTTGACCAATTTGACCGATTTGGACGATTGGAACGAAATTAACGAAATTAACGAAATTAACGAAATTAACGAAATTACCGATTTGAACGATTTGAACGATTTGGACGATTTGAACGATTTGAACGAAATGACCGATTTGAACGTTTGAACGATTTGAACGATTTGAACGAAATTAACGAAATGAACGAAATGAACGAAATGAACGAAATGAACGAAATGACCGATTTGAACGATTTGAACGATTTGAAATATTTGAACGATTTGAACGATTTGAACGATTTGAACGATTTGGACGATTTGAACGATTTGAACGAAATGACCGATTTGAACGAAATGAACGAAATGAACGAAATAAACGAAATGAAAGAAATGAACGAAATGACCGATTTGAACGATTTGAACGATTTGACCGATTTGACCGATTTGACCGATTTGGACGATTTGAATGATTTGAAGGAAATGACCGATTTGACCGAAATGAACGATTTGAACGAAATTAACGAAATTAACGAAATGAACGAAATAAACGAAATGAACGAAATGAACGAACTGAACGAAATGAACGAAATGCACGAAATGAACGAAATGACCGATTTGACCGATTTGACCGATTTGACCAATTTCACCGATTTGACCGATTTGGACGATTTGAACGAAATGACCGATTTGAACGAAATAAAAGATTTGAACGATTTGGACGATTTGAACGATTTGAACGATTTGAACGATTTGAACGAAATTAACGAAATGAACGAAATGAACGAAATTAACGAAATGAACGAAATAAACGAAATGAAAGAAATGAACGAAATGACCGATTTGAACGAAATGAACGAAATAAACGAAATAAACGAAATGAAAGAAATGAACGAAATGAACGATTTGACCGATTTGTTCGATTTGACCGATTTGACCGATTTGACCGATTTGAACGAAATGAACGATTTGAACGAAATGACCGATTTGAACGATTTGACCAATTTGACCGAAATGACCGATTTGACCGATTTGACTAATTTGACCGATTTGACCGATTTGACCAATTTGACCGATTTGACCGATTTGACCGATTTGACCGATTTGACCGATTTGACCGATTTGACCAATTTCACCGATTTGACCGATTTGGACTATTTGAACGAAATGACCGATTTGAACGAAATAAACGATTTAAACGATTTGGACGATTTGAACGATTTGAACGATTTGAACGAAATTAACAAAATGAACGAAATGAACGAAATGAACGAAATGACCGATTTGAACGAAATAAACGAAATGAACGCAATGACCGATTTGAACGTTTGACCGATTTGACCAATTTGACCGATTTGACCAATTTGACCGATTTGACCGATTTGACCGATTTGACCGATTTGACCGATTTGACCACTTTGACCAATTTGACCGATTTGGACGATTTGAACGATTTGAACGAAATGAACGAAATGAACGAATTGAACGAAATGAACGAAATGACCGATTTGACCGATTTGAACGATTTGAACGATTTGGACGATTTGAACGAAATGCACGAAATGCACGAAATGAACGAAATGAACGAAATGACCGATTTGAACGAAATAAACGAAATGAACGAAATGACCGATTTGAACGTTTGAACGATTTGAACGAAACGACCGATTTGACCGATTTGAACGATTTGAACGATTTGAACGATTTGACCGATTTGACCGATTTGACCGATTTGGACGATTTGAATGATTTGAAGGAAATGACCGATTTGACCGAAATGACCGATTGGAACGAAATAAACGAAATGACCGATTTGTCCGATTTGACCGATTTGAACGATTTGAACGATTTGACCGATTTGAACGATTCGAACGTTTTGAACGAAATGACCGATTTGAACGAAATAAACGAAATGAACGAAATTAAAGAAATTAACGAAATGCACAAAATTAACGAAATGAACGAAATGACCGATTTGACCGATTTGAACGATTTGACCGATTTGACCGATTTGACCAATTTGACCGATTTGAACGATTTGAACGATTTGAACAATTTGAACGATTTGGACGATTTGAACGATTTGAACGAAATTAACGAAATGAACGAAATGAACGATTTGAACGAAATTAACGAAATGAACGAAATGAACGAAATTAACGAAATGAACGAAATAAACGAAACGAAAGAAATGAACGAAATGACCGATTTGAACGAAATGAACGAAATAAACGAAATAAACGAAATGAAAGAAATGAACGAAATGAACGATTTGACCGATTTGAACGAAATGAACGAAATGAACGAAATGACCGATTTGAACGTTTGAACTATTTGAACGATTTGAACGAAATGACCGATTTGAACGATTTGACCAATTTGACCGAAATGACCGATTTGACTAATTTGACCGATTTGACCGATTTGACCAATTTGACCGATTTGACCGATTTGACCAATTTCACCGATTTGACCGATTTGGACTATTTGAACGAAATGACCGATTTGAACGAAATAAACGATTTAAACGATTTGGACGATTTGAACGATTTGAACGATTTGAACGAAATTAACGAAATGAACGAAATGAACGAAATGAACGAAATGAACGAAATGACCGATTTGAACGAAATAAACGAAATGAACGCAATGACCGATTTGAACGTTTTGACCGATTTGACCAATTTGACCGATTTGACCAATTTGACCGATTTGACCGATTTGACCGATTTGACCGATTTGACCGATTTGACCACTTTGACCAATTTGACCGATTTGGACGATTTGAACGATTTGAACGAAATGAACGAAATGAACGAATTGAACGAAATGAACGAAATGACCGATTTGACCGATTTGAACGATTTGGACGATTTGAACGAAATGCACGAAATGCACGAAATGAACGAAATGAACGAAATGACCGATTTGAACGAAATAAACGAAATGAACGAAATGACCGATTTGAACGTTTGAACGATTTGAACGAAACGACCGATTTGACCGATTTGAACGATTTGAACGATTTGAACGATTTGAACGATTTGAACGATTTGACCGATTTGACCGATTTGACCGATTTGGACGATTTGAATGATTTGAAGGAAATGACCGATTTGACCGAAATGACCGATTGGAACGAAATAAACGAAATGACCGATTTGTCCGATTTGACCGATTTGAACGATTTGAACGATTTGACCGATTTGAACGATTCGAACGTTTTGAACGAAATGACCGATTTGAACGAAATAAACGAAATGAACGAAATTAAAGAAATTAACGAAATGCACAAAATTAACGAAATGAACGAAATGACCGATTTGACCGATTTGAACGATTTGACCGATTTGACCGATTTGACCAATTTGACCGATTTGAACGATTTGAACGATTTGAACAATTTGAACGATTTGGACGATTTGAACGATTTGAACGAAATTAACGAAATGAACGAAATGAACGAAATGAACGAAATGAACGAAATGAACGAAATGAACGAAATGAACGAAATGAACGAAATGAACGAAATGAACGAAATGAACGAAATGAACCATTTGACCGATTTGACCGATTTGACCGATTTGATCGATTTGACCGATTTGACCGATTTGACCGATTTGACCAATTTCACCGATTTGACCGATTTGGACTATTTAAACGAAATGACCGATTTGAACGAAATAAACGATTTAAACGATTTGGACGATTTGAACGATTTGAACGATTTGAACGAAATTAACGAAATGAACGAAATGAACGAAATGACCGATTTGAACGAAATAAACGAAATGAACGCAATGACCGATTTGAACGTTTGAACGATTTGAACGATTTGAACGAAATGACCGATTTTACCAATTTGACCGATTTGGACGATATGAACGATTTGAACAATTTGACCGATTTGACCAATTTGACCGATTTGACCAATTTGACCGATTTGACCGATTTGACCGATTTGACCGATTTGACCGATTTGACCACTTTGACCAATTTGACCGATTTGGACGATTTGAACGATTTGAACGAAATGAACGAAATGAACGAATTGAACGAAATGAACGAAATGACCGATTTGACCGATTTGAACGATTTGAACGATTTGGACGATTTGAACGAAATGCACGAAATGCAACGAAATGAACGAAATGAACGAAATGACTGATTTGAACGAAATAAACGAAATGAACGAAATGACCGATTTGAACGTTTGAACGATTTGAACGAAACGACCGATTTGACCGATTTGAACGATTTGAACGATTTGAATGATTTGAACGATTTGAACGATTTGACCGATTTGACCGATTTGACCGATTTGGACGATTTGAATGATTTGAAGGAAATGACCGATTTGACCGAAATGACCGATTGGAACGAAATAAACGAAATGACCGATTTGTCCGATTTGACCGATTTGAACGATTTGAACGATTTGACCGATTTGAACGATTCGAACGTTTTGAACGAAATGACCGATTTGAACGAAATAAACGAAATGAACGAAATTAAAGAAATTAACGAAATGCACAAAATTAACGAAATGAACGAAATGACCGATTTGACCGATTTGAACGATTTGACCGATTTGACCGATTTGACCAATTTGACCGATTTGAACGATTTGAACGATTTGAACAATTTGAACGATTTGGACGATTTGAACGATTTGAACGAAATGAACGAAATGAACGAAATGAACGAAATGAACGAATGAACGAAATGAACGAAATGAACGAAATGACCGATTTGAACGATTTGAACGATTAGGACGATTTGAACGAAATGCACGAAATGCACGAAATGAAAGAAATGAACGAAATGAACGAAATGACCGATTTGAACGATTTGAACGATTTGAACGATTTGAACGATTTGAACGATTTGAACGAAATTAACGAAATTAACGAAATTAACGAAATTAACGAAATGAACGAAATAAACGAAATGAAAGAAATGAACGAAATGACCGATTTGAACGAAATGAACGAAATAAAACGAAATAAACGAAATGAAAGAAATGAACGAAATGAACGATTTGACCGATTTGTTCGATTTGACCGATTTGACCGATTTGACCGATTTGAACGAAATGAACGAAATGAACGAAATGACCGATTTGAACGTTTGAACGATTGAACGATTTGAACGAAATGACCGATTTGAACGATTTGACCAATTTGACCGAAATGACCGATTTGACCGATTTGACTAATTTGAACCGATTTGACCGATTTGACCAATTTGACCGATTTGACCGATTTGACCGATTTGACCGATTTGACCGATTTGACCGATTTGACCAATTTCACCGATTTGACCGATTTGGACTATTTGAACGAAATGACCGATTTGAACGAAATAAACGATTTAAACGATTTGGACGATTTGAACGGATTTGAACGATTTGAACGAAATTAACAAAATGAACGAAATGAACGAAATGAACGAAATGACCGATTTGAACGAAATAAACGAAATGAACGCAATGACCGATTTGAACGTTTGACCGATTTGACCAATTTGACCGATTTGACCCAATTTGACCGATTTTGACCGATTTGACCGATTTGACCGATTTGACCGATTTGACCACTTTTGACCAATTTGACCGATTTGGACGATTTGAACGATTTGAACGAAATGAACGAAATGAACGAATTGAACGAAATGAACGAAATGACCGATTTGACCGATTTGAACGATTTGAAACGATTTGGACCGATTTGAACGAAATGCACGAAATGCACGAAATGAACGAAATGAACGAAATGACCGATTTGAACGAATAAACGAAATGAACGAAATGACCGATTTGAACGTTTGAACGATTTGAACGAAACGACCGATTTGACCGATTTGAACGATTTGAACGATTTGAACGATTTGACCGATTTGACCGATTTGACCGATTTGGACGATTTGAATGATTTGAAGGAAATGACCGATTTGACCGAAATGACCGATTGGAACGAAATAAACGAAATGACCGATTTGTCCGATTTGACCGATTTGAACGATTTGAACGATTTGACCGATTTGAACGATTCGAACGTTTTGAACGAAATGGACCGATTTGAACGAAATAAACGAAATGAACGAAATTAAAGAAATTAACGAAATGCACAAAATTAACGAAATGAACGAAATGACCGATTTGACCGATTTGACCGATTTGACCGATTTGACCAATTTGACCGATTTGAACGATTTGAACGATTTGAACAATTTGAACGATTTGGACGATTTGAACGATTTGAACGAAATTAACGAAATGAACGAAATGAAACGATTTGAACGAAATTAACGAAATGAACGAAATTAACGAAATTAACGAAATGAACGAAATAAACGAAACGAAAGAAATGAACGAATGACCGATTTGAACGAAATGACCGAAATAAACGAAATAAACGAAATGAAAGAAATGAACGAAATGAACGATTTGACCGATTTGAACGAAATGAACGAAATGAACGAAATGACCGATTTGAACGTTTGAACGATTTGAACGATTTGAACGAAATGACCGATTTGAACGATTTGACCAATTTGACCGAAATGACCGATTTGACTAATTTGACCGATTTGACCGATTTGACCAATTTGACCGATTTGACCGATTTGACCAATTTCCACCGATTTGACCGATTTGGACTATTTGAACGAAATGACCGATTTGAACGAAATAAACGATTTAAACGATTTGGACGATTTGAACGATTTGAACGATTTGAACGAAATTAACGAAATGAACGAAATGAACGAAATGAACGAAATGACCGATTTGAACGAAATAAACGAAATGAACGCAATGACCGATTTGAACGTTTGACCGATTTGACCAATTTGACCGATTTGACCAATTTGACCGATTTGACCGATTTGACCGATTTGACCGATTTGACCGATTTGACCACTTTGACCAATTTGACCGATTTGGACGATTTGAACGATTTGAACGAAATGAACGAAATGAACGAATTGAACGAAATGAACGAAATGACCGATTTGACCGATTTGAACGATTTGGACGATTTGAACGAAATGCACGAAATGCACGAAATGAACGAAATGAACGAAATGACCGATTTGAACGAAATAAACGAAATGAACGAAATGACCGATTTGAACGTTTGAACGATTTGAACGAAACGACCGATTTGACCGATTTGAAACGATTTGAACGATTTGAACGATTTGAACGATTTGACCGATTTGACCGATTTGACCGATTTGGACGATTTGAATGATTTGAAGGAAATGACCGATTTGACCGAAATGACCGATTGGAACGAATAAACGAAATGACCGATTTGTCCGATTTGACCGATTTGAACGATTTGAACGATTTGACCGATTTGAACGATTCGAACGTTTTGAACGAAATGACCGATTTGAACGAAATAAAACGAAATGAACGAAATTAAAGAAATTAACGAAATGCACAAAATTAACGAAATGAACGAAATGACCGATTTGACCGATTGAACGATTTGACCGATTTGACCGATTTGACCAATTTGACCGATTTGAACGATTTGAACGATTGAACAATTTGAACGATTTGGACGATTTGAACGATTTGAACGAAATTAACGAAATTAACGAAATGAACGAAATGAACGAAATGAACGAAATGAACGAAATGAACGAAATGAACGATTTGACCGATTTGACCGATTTGACCGATTTGATCGATTTGACCGATTTGACCGATTTGACCGATTTGACCAATTTCACCGATTTGACCGATTTGGACTATTTAAACGAAATGACCGATTTGAACGAAATAACGATTTAAACGATTTGGACGATTTGAACGATTTGAACGATTTGAACGAAATTAACGAAATGAACGAAATGAACGAAATGAACGAAATGACCGATTTGAACGAAATAAACGAAATGAACGCAATGACCGATTTGAACGTTTGAACGATTTGAACGAAATGACCGATTTTACCAATTTGACCGATTTGGACGATATGAACGATTTGAACAATTTGACCGATTTGACCAATTTGACCGATTTGACCAATTTGACCGATTTGACCGATTTGACCGATTTGACCGATTTGACCGATTTGACCACTTTGACCAATTTGACCGATTTGGACGATTTGAACGATTTGAACGAAATGAACGAAATGAACGAATTGAACGAAATGAACGAAATGACCGATTTGACCGATTTGAACGATTTGAACGATTTGGACGATTTGAACGAAATGCACGAAATGCACGAAATGAACGAAATGAACGAAATGACCGATTTGAACGAAATAAACGAAATGAACGAAATGACCGATTTGACGTTTGAACGATTTGAACGAAACGACCGATTTGACCGATTTGAACGATTTGAACGATTTGAACGATTTGAACGATTTGAACGATTTGACCGATTTGACCGATTTGACCGATTTGGACGATTTGAATGATTTGAAGGAAATGACCGATTTGACCGAAATGACCGATTGGAACGAAATAAACGAAATGACCGATTTGTCGATTTGACCGATTTGAACGATTTGAACGATTTGACCGATTTGAACGATTCGAACGTTTTGAACGAAATGACCGATTTGAACGAAATAAACGAAATGAACGAAATTAAAGAAATTAACGAAATGCACAAAATTAACGAAATGAACGAAATGACCGATTTGACCGATTTGAACGATTTGACCGATTTGACCGATTTGACCAATTTGACCGATTTGAACGATTTGAACGATTTGAACAATTTGAACGATTTGGACGATTTGAACGATTTGAACGAAATGAACGAAATGAACGAAATGAACGAAATGAACGAAATGAACGAAATGAACGAAATGAACGGAAATGACCGATTTGAACGATTTGAACGATTAGGACGATTTGAACGAAATGCACGAAATGCACGAAATGAAAGAAATGAACGAAATGAACGAAATGACCGATTTGAACGATTTGAACGATTTGAACGATTTGAACGATTTTGAACGATTTGAACGATTTGAACGAAATGACCGATTTGACCGATTTGACCGATTTGACCGATTTTGACGATTTGAACGATTTGAACGAAATGAACGAAATTAACGAAATTAACGAAATTAACGAAATTAACGAAATTAACGAAATTACCGATTTGAACGATTTGAACGATTTGAACGATTTGGACGATTTGAACGATTTGAACGAAATGACCGATTTGAACGTTTGAACGATTTGAACGATTTGAACGAAATTAACGAAATGAACGAAATGAACGAAATGACCGATTTGAACGATTTGAACGATTTGAAATATTTGAACGATTTGAACGATTTGAACGATTTGAACGATTTGGACGATTTGAACGATTTGAACGAAATGACCGATTTGAACGAAATGAACGAAATGAACGAAATGAACGAAATAAACGAAATGAAAGAAATGAACGAAATGACCGATTTGAACGATTTGAACGATTTGACCGATTTGACCGATTTGACCGATTTGGACGATTTGAATGATTTGAAGGAAATGACCGATTTGACCGAAATGAACGATTTGAACGAAATTAACGAAATTAACGAAATGAACGAAATAAACGAAATGAACGAAAATGAACGAACTGAACGAAATGAACGAAATGCACGAAATGAACGAAATGACCGATTTGACCGATTTGACCGATTTGACCAATTTCACCGATTTGACCGATTTGGACGATTTGAACGAAATGACCGATTTGAACGAAATAAAGGATTTGAACGATTTGGACGATTTGAACGATTTGAACGATTTGAACGATTTGAACGAAATTAACGAAATGAACGAAATGAACGAAATTAACGAAATGAACGAAATAAACGAAATGAAAGAAATGAACGAAATGACCGATTTGAACGAAATGAACGAAATAAACGAAATAAACGAAATGAAAGAAATGAACGAAATGAACGATTTGACCGATTTGAACGAAATGAACGAAATGAACGAAATGAACGAAATGACCGATTTGAACGATTTGAACGATTTGAACGATTTGAACGAATGAACCGATTTTGAACGATTTGACCAATTTGACCGAAATGACCGATTTGACTAATTTGACCGATTTGACCGATTTGACCAATTTGACCGATTTGACCGATTTGACCAATTTCACCGATTTGACCGATTTGGACTATTTGAACGAAATGACCGATTTGAACGAAATAAACGATTTAAAACGATTTGGACGATTTGAACGATTTGAACGATTTGAACGAAATCAACGAAATGAACGAAATGAACGAAATGAACGAAATGACCGATTTGAACGAAATAAACGAAATGAACGCAATGACCGATTTGAACGTTTGAACGATTTGAACGATTTGAACGAAATGACCGATTTTACCAATTTGACCGATTTGGACGATATGAACGATTTGAACAATTTGACCGATTTGACCATTTGACCGATTTGACCAATTTGACCGATTTGACCGATTTGACCGATTTGACCGATTTGACCGATTTGACCACTTTGACCAATTTGACCGATTTGGACGATTTGAACGATTTGAACGAAATGAACGAAATGAACGAATTGAACGAAATGAACGAAATGACCGATTTGACCGATTTAAACGATTTGAACGATTTGGACGATTTGAACGAAATGCACGAAATGCACGAAATGAACGAAATGAACGAAATGACCGATTTGATCGAAATAAACGAAATGAACGAAATGACCGATTTGAACGTTTTGAACGATTTGAACGAAACGACCGATTTGACCGATTTGAACGATTTGAACGATTTGACCGATTTGAACGATACGAACGTTTTGAACGAAATGACCGATTTTGAACGAAATAAACGAAATGAACGAAATTAAAGAAATTAACGAAATGCACAAAATTAACGAAATGAACGAAATGACCGATTTGACCGATTTGAACGATTTGACCGATTTGACCGATTTGACCAATTTGACCGATTTGAACGATTTGAACGATTTGAACAATTTGAACGATTTGGACGATTTGAACGATTTGAACGAAATGAACGAAATGAACGAAATGAACGAAATGAACGAAATGAACGAAATGAACGAAATGAACGAAATGAACGAAATGAACGAAATGAACGAAATGACCGATTTGAACGATTTGAACGATTAGGACGATTTGAACGAAATGCACGAAATGCACGAAATGAAAGAAATGAACGAAATGAACGAAATGACCGATTTGAACGATTTGAAACGATTTGAACGATTTGAACGATTTGAACGATTTGAACGAAATGACCGATTTGACCGATTTGACCGATTTGACCGATTTTGACGATTTGAACGATTTGAACGAAATGAACGAAATGAACGAAATTAACGAAATTAACGAAATTAACGAAATTAACGAAATTACCGATTTGAACGATTTGAACGATTTGGACGATTTGAAACGATTTGAACGATTTGAGCGATTTGAACGATTTGGACGATTTGAACGATTTGAACGAAATGACCGATTTGAACGAAATGAACGAAATGAACGAAATGAACGAAATGAACGAAATAAACGAAATGAACGAAATGACCGATTTGAACGATTTGAACGATTTGACCGATTTGACCGATTTGGACGATTTGAATGATTTGAAGGAAATGACCGATTTGACCGAAATGAACGATTTGAACGAAATTAAACGAAATTAACGAAATGAACGAAATGAACGAAATAAACGAAATGAACGAAATGAACGAACTGAACGAAATGAACGAAATGCACGAAATGAACGAAATGACCGATTTGACCGATTTGACCGATTTGACCAATTTCACCGATTTGACCGATTTGGACGATTTGAACGAAATGACCGATTTGAACGAAATAAAGGATTTGAACGATTTGGACGATTTTGAACGATTTGAACGATTTGAACGATTTGAACGAAATTAACGAAATGAACGAAATGAACGAAATTAACGAAATGAACGAAATAAACGAAATGAAAGAAATGAACGAAATGACCGATTTGAACGAAATGAACGAAATAAACGAAATAAACGAAATGAAAGAAATGAACGAAATGAACGATTTGACCGATTTGAACGAAATGAACGAAATGAACGAAATGACCGATTTGAACGTTTGAACGATTTGAACGATTTGAACGAAATGACCGATTTGAACGATTTGACCAATTTGACCGAAATGACCGATTTGACCGATTGACTAATTTGACCGATTTGACCGATTTGACCGATTTGACCGATTTGACCGATTTGACCGATTTGACCGATTTGACCGATTTGACCGATTTGACCGATTTGACCGATTTGACCGATTTGACCGATTTGACCGATTTGACCGATTTGACCAATTTCACCGATTTGACCGATTTGGACTATTTGAACGAAATGACCGATTTGAACGAAATAAACGATTTAAACGATTTGGACGATTTGAACGATTTGAACGATTTGAACGAAATTAACGAAATGAACGAAATGAACGAAATGAACGAAATGACCGATTTGACCGATTTGACCAATTTGACCGATTTGACCGATTTTACCGATTTGACCGATTTGGCCGATTTGACCGATTTGACCAATTTCACCGATTTGACCGATTTGGACAATTTGAACGAAATGACCGATTTGAACGAAATAAACGATTTGAACGATTTGGACGATTTGAACGATTTGAACGAAATTAACGAAATGAACGAAATGAACGAAATTAACGAAATGAACGAAATAAACGAAATGGAAGAAATAAACGAAATGACCGATTTGACCGATTTGACCGATTTGACCGATTTTGACGATTTGAACGATTTGAACGAAATGAACGAAATGAACGAAATTAACGAAATTAACGAAATTAACGAAATTAAACGAAATTACCGATTTGAACGATTTGAACGATTTGGACGATTTGAACGATTTGAACGATTTGAGCGATTTGAACGATTTGGACGATTTGAACGATTTGAACGAAATGACCGATTTGAACGAAATGAACGAAATGAACGAAATGAACGAAATGAACGAAATAAACGAAATGAACGAAATGACCGATTTGAACGATTTGAACGATTTGACCGATTTGACCGATTTGGACGATTTGAATGATTTGAAGGAAATGACCGATTTGACCGAAATGAACGATTTGAACGAAATTAACGAAATTAACGAAATGAACGAAATGAACGAAATAAACGAAATGAACGAAATGAACGAACTGAACGAAATGAACGAAATGCACGAAATGAACGAAATGACCGATTTGACCGATTTGACCGATTTGACCAATTTCACCGATTTGACCGATTTGGACGATTTGAACGAAATGACCGATTTGAACGAAATAAAGGATTTGAACGATTTGGACGATTTGAACGATTTGAACGATTTGAACGATTTGAACGAAATTAACGAAATGAACGAAATGAACGAAATTAACGAAATGAACGAAATAAACGAAATGAAAGAAATGAACGAAATGACCGATTTGAACGAAATGAACGAAATAAACGAAATAAACGAAATGAAAGAAATGAACGAAATGAACGATTTGACCGATTTGAACGAAATGAACGAAATGAACGAAATGACCGATTTGAACGTTTGAACGATTTGAACGATTTGAACGAAATGACCGATTTGAACGATTTGACCAATTTGACCGAAATGACCGATTTGACCGATTTGACTAATTTGACCGATTTGACCGATTTGACCGATTTGACCGATTTGACCGATTTGACCGATTTGACCGATTTGACCGATTTGACCGATTTGACCGATTTGACCGATTTGACCGATTTGACCGATTTGACCGATTTGACCAATTTCACCGATTTGACCGATTTGGACTATTTGAACGAAATGACCGATTTGAACGAAATAAACGATTTAAACGATTTGGACGATTTGAACGATTTGAACGATTTGAACGAAATTAACGAAATGAACGAAATGAACGAAATGAACGAAATGACCGATTTGACCGATTTGACCAATTTGACCGATTTGACCGATTTTACCGATTTGACCGATTTGGCCGATTTGACCGATTTGACCAATTTCACCGATTTGACCGATTTGGACAATTTGAACGAAATGACCGATTTGAACGAAATAAACGATTTGAACGATTTGGACGATTTGAACGATTTGAACGAAATTAACGAAATGAACGAAATGAACGAAATTAACGAAATGAACGAAATAAACGAAATGGAAGAAATAAACGAAATGACCGATTTGAACGAAATGAACGAAATAAACGAAATGAAAGAAATGAACGAAATGACCGATTTGAACGATCTGAACGATTTGAACGATTTGAACGATTTGAACGAAATGACCGATTTGAACGAAATAAACGATTTGAAGGATTTGAACGATTTGGACGATTTGAACGATTTGAACGAAATGAACGAAATGAACGAAATGAACGAAATGAACGTAATGAACGAAATGAACGAAATGAACGAAATGACCGATTTGACCGATTTGACCAATTTGACCGATTTGACCGATTTTACCGATTTGACCGATTTGACCGATTTTACCGATTTTACCGATTTTACCGATTTGACCGATTTGACCGATTTGACCGATTTGACCAATTTCACCGATTTGACCGATTTGGACGATTTGAACGAAATGACCGATTTGAACGAAATAAACGATTTGAACGATTTGGACGATTTGAACGATTTGAACGATTTGAACGAAATTAACGAAATGAACGAAATTACCGAAATGAACGAAATAAACGAAATGAAAGAAATGAACGAAATGACCGATTTGAACGAAATGAACGTAATAAACGAAATGAAAGAAATGAACGAAATGACCGATTTGAACGATCTGAACGATTTGAACGATTTGAACGATTTGAACGATTTGGACGATTTGAACGATTTGAACGATTTGACCGATTTGACCGATTTGACCGATTTTACCGATTTGGACGATTTGGACGATTTGAACGATTTGAACGAAATGAACGAAATTACCGATTTGACCAATTTGACCGATTTGGACGATTGGAACGATTTGAACGAAATAAACGAAATGAACGAAATGACCGATTTGAACGATTTGAACGATTTGAACAATTTGAACAAAATGCACGAAATGCACGAAATGAAAGAAATGAACGAAATGAACGAAATGACCGATTTGAACGAAATGAACGAAATGACCGATTTTACCAATTTGACCGATTTGGACGATATGAACGATTTGAACGATTTGAACAGTTTGACCGATTTGACCAATTTGACCGATTTGACCGATTTGACCGATTTGACCAATTTGACCGATTTGACCGATTTGGACGATTTGAACGATTTGAACGAAATGAACGAAATGAACGAAAATGAACGAAATGAACGAAATGACCGATTCGAATGACTTGAACGATTTGAGCGATTTGAACGATTTGGACGAAATAAACTAATTGAACGATTTGACCAATTTGACCGATTTGACCGATTTGACCGATTTGACCGATTTCACCAATTTGACCGATTTGACCGATTTGACCGATTTGGACGATTTGGACGATTTGAACGAAATGCACGAAATGAACGAAATGACCGATTTGAACGAAATAAACGAAATGAACGAAATGACCGATTTGAACGATTTGACCAATTTGACCGAAATGACCGATTTGACCGATTTGACTAATTTGACCGATTTGACCGATTTGACCAATTTGACCGATTTGACCGATTTGACCGATTTGACCGATTTGACCGATTTGACCGATTTGATCGATTTGATCGATTTGACCGATTTGACCGATTTGACCAATTTCACCGATTTGACCGATTTGGACTATTTAAACGAAATGACCGATTTGAACGAAATAAACGATTTAAACGATTTGGACGATTTGAACGATTTGAACGATTTGAACGAAATTAACGAAATGAACGAAATGAACGAAATGAACGAAATGACCGATTTGAACGAAATAAACGAAATGAACGCAATGACTGATTTGAACGTTTGAAACGATTTGAACGATTTGAACGAAATGACCGATTTTACCAATTTGACCGATTTGGACGATATGAACGATTTGAACAATTTGACCGATTTGACCAATTTGACCGATTTGACCAATTTGACCGATTTGACCGATTTGACCGATTTGACCGATTTGACCGATTTGACCACTTTGACCAATTTGACCGATTTGGGACGATTTGAACGATTTGAACGAAATGAACGAAATGAACGAATTGAACGAAATGAACGAAATGACCGATTTGACCGATTTGAACGATTTGAACGATTTGGACGATTTGAACGAAATGCACGAAATGCACGAAATGAACGAAATGAACGAAATGACCGATTTGAACGAAATAAACGAAATGAACGAAATGACCGATTTGAACGTTTGAACGATTTGAACGAAACGACCGATTTGACCGATTTGAACGATTTGAACGATTTGAAACGATTTGAAACGATTTGAACGATTTGACCCGATTTGACCGATTTGACCGATTTGGACGATTTGAATGATTTGAAGGAAATGACCGATTTGACCGAAATGACCGATTGGAACGAAATAAACGAAATGACCGATTTGTCCGATTTGACCGATTTGAACGATTTGAACGATTTGACCGATTTGAACGATTCGAACGTTTTGAACGAAATGACCGATTTGAACGAAATAAACGAAATGAACGAAATTAAAGAAATTAACGAAATGCACAAAATTAACGAAATGAACGAAATGACCGATTTGACCGATTTGAACGATTTGGACCGATTTGAACCGATTTGACCAATTTGACCGATTTGAACGATTTGAACGATTTGAACAATTTGAACGATTTGGACGATTTGAACGATTTGAACGAAATTAACGAAATGAACGAAATGAACGAAATGAACGAAATGAACGAAATGAACGAAATGAACGAAAATGAACGAAATGACCGATTTGAACGATTTGAACGATTAGGACGATTTGAACGAAATGCACGAAATGCACGAAATGAAAGAAATGAACGAAATGAACGAAATGACCGATTTGAACGATTTGAACGATTTGAACGATTTGAACGATTTGAACGATTTGAACGAAATGACCGATTTGACCGATTTGACCGATTTGACCGATTTTGACGATTTGAACGATTTGAACGATTTGAACGAAATGACCGATTTGAACGTTTGAACGATTTGAACGATTTGAACGAAATAAACGAAATGAAAGAAATGAACGAAATGACCGATTTGAACGATTTGAACGATTTGACCGATTTGACCGATTTGACCGATTTGGACGATTTGAATGATTTGAAGGAAATGACCGATTTGACCGAAATGAACGATTTGAACGAAATTAACGAAATTAACGAAATGAACGAAATAAACGAAATGAACGAAATGAACGAACTGAACGAAATGAACGAAATGCACGAAATGAACGAAATGACCGATTTGACCGATTTGACCGATTTGACCAATTTCACCGATTTGACCGATTTGGACGATTTGAACGAAATGACCGATTTGAACGAAATAAAGGATTTGAACGATTTGGACGATTTGAACGATTTGAACGATTTGAACGATTTGAACGAAATAACGAAATGAACGAAATGAACGAAAATTAACGAAATGAACGAAATAAACGAAATGAAAGAAATGAACGAAATGACCGATTTGAACGAAATGAACGAAATAAACGAAATAAACGAAATGAAAGAAATGAACGAAATGAACGATTTGACCGATTTGAACGAAATGAACGAAATGAACGAAATGACCGATTTGAACGATTTGAACGATTTGAACGATTTGAACGAAATGACCGATTTGAACGATTTGACCAATTTGACCGAATGACCGATTTGACTAATTTGACCGATTTGACCGATTTGACCCAATTTGACCGATTTGACCGATTTGACCAATTTCACCGATTTGACCGATTTGGACTATTTTGAACGAAATGACCGATTTGAACGAAATAAACGATTTAAACGATTTGGACGATTTGAACGATTTGAACGATTTGAACGAAATTAACGAAATGAACGAAATGAACGAAATGAACGAAATGACCGATTTGAACGAAATAAACGAAATGAACGCAATGACCGATTTGAACGTTTGAACGATTTGAACGATTTGAACGAAATGACCGATTTTACCAATTTGACCGATTTGGACGATATGAACGATTTGAACAATTGACCGATTTGACCAATTTGACCGATTTGACCAATTTGACCGATTTGACCGATTTGACCGATTTGACCGATTTGACCGATTTGACCACTTTGACCAATTTGACCGATTTGGACGATTTGAACGATTTGAACGAAATGAACGAAATGAACGAATTGAACGAAATGAACGAAATGACCGATTTGACCGATTTAAACGATTTGAACGATTTGGACGATTTGAACGAAATGCACGAAATGCACGAAATGAACGAAATGAACGAAATGACCGATTTGAACGAAATAAACGAAATGAACGAAATGACCGATTTGAACGTTTGAACGATTTGAACGAAACGACCGATTTGACCGATTTGAACGATTTGAACGATTTGAACGATTTGAACGATTGAACGATTTGACCGATTTGACCGATTTGACCGATTTGGACGATTTGAATGATTTGAAGAAAATGACCGATTAGACCGAAATGACCGATTGGAACGAATAAACGAAATGACCGATTTGTCCGATTTGAACGATTTGAACGATTTGACCGATTTGAACGATACGAACGTTTTGAACGAAATGACCGATTTGAACGAAATAAACGAAATGAACGAAATTAAAGAAATTAACGAAATGCACAAAATTAACGAAATGAACGAAATGACCGATTTGACCGATTTGAACGATTTGACCGATTTGACCGATTTGACCAATTTGACCGATTTGAACGATTTGAACGATTTGAACAATTTGAACGATTTGGACGATTTGAACGATTTGAACGAAATTAACGAAATGAACGAAATGAACGAAATGAACGAATGAACGAAATGAACGAAATGAACGAAATGAACGAAATGAACGAAATGACCGATTTGAACGATTTGAACGATTAGGACGATTTGAACGAAATGCACGAATGCACGAAATGAAAGAAATGAACGAAATGAACGAAATGACCGATTTGAACGATTTGAACGATTTGAACGATTTGAACGAAATGACCGATTTGACCGATTTGACCGATTTGACCGATTTTGACGATTTGAACGATTTGAACGAAATGAACGAAATTAACGAAATTAACGAAATTAACGAAATTAACGAAATTACCGATTTGAAACGATTTGAACGATTTGGACGATTTGAACGATTTGAACGATTTGAGCGATTTGAACGATTTGGACGATTTGAACGATTTGAACGAAATGACCGATTTGAACGAAATGAACGAAATGAACGAAATGAACGAAATAAACGAAATGAACGAAATGACCGATTTGAAACGATTTGAACGATTTGACCGATTTGACCGATTTGACCGATTTGGACGATTTGAATGATTTGAAGGAAATGACCGATTTGACCGAAATGAACGATTTGAACGAAATTAACGAAATTAACGAAATGAACGAATGAACGAAATAAACGAAATGAACGAAATGAACGAACTGAACGAAATGAACGAAATGCACGAAATGAACGAAATGACCGATTTGACCGATTTGACCGATTTGACCAATTTCACCGATTTGACCGATTTGGACGATTTGAACGAAATGACCGATTTGAACGAAATAAAGGATTTGAACGATTTTGGACGATTTGAACGATTTGAACGATTTGAACGATTTGAACGAAATTAACGAAATGAACGAAATGAACGAAATTAACGAAATGAACGAAATAAACGAAATGAAAGAAATGAACGAAATGACCGATTTGAACGAAATGAACGAAATAAACGAAATAAACGAAATGAAAGAAATGAACGAAATGAACGATTTGACCGATTTGAACGAAATGAACGAAATGAACGAAATGACCGATTTGAACGTTTGAACGATTTGAACGATTTGAACGAAATGACCGATTTGAACGATTTGACCAATTTGACCGAAATTGACCGATTTGACCGATTTGACTAATTTGACCGATTTGACCGATTTGACCGATTTGACCGATTTGACCGATTTGACCGATTTGACCGATTTGACCGATTTGACCGATTGACCGATTTGACCGATTTGACCGATTTGACCGATTTGACCGATTTGACCGATTTGACCAATTTCACCGATTTGACCGATTTGGACTATTTGAACGAAATGACCGATTTGAACGAAATAAACGATTTAAACGATTTGGACGATTTGAACGATTTGAACGATTTGAACGAAATTAACGAAATGAACGAAATGAACGAAATGAACGAAATGACCGATTTGACCGATTTGACCAATTTGACCGATTTGACCGATTTTACCGATTTGACCGATTTGGCCGATTTGACCGATTTGACCAATTTCACCGATTTGACCGATTTGGGACGATTTGAACGAAATGACCGATTTGAACGAAATAAACGATTTGAACGATTTGGACGATTTGAACGATTTGAACGAAATTAACGAAATGAACGAAATGAACGAAATTAACGAAATGAACGAAATAACGAAATGGAAGAAATAAACGAAATGACCGATTTGAACGAAATGAACGAAATAAACGAAATGAAAGAAATGAACGAAATGACCGATTTGAACGATCTGAACGATTTGAACGATTTGAACGATTTGAACGAAATGACCGATTTGAACGAAATAAACGATTTGAAGGATTTGAACGATTTGGACGATTTGAACGATTTGAACGAAATGAACGAAATGAACGAAATGAACGAAATGAACGAAATGAACGTAATGAACGAAATGAACGAAATGAACGAAATGACCGATTTGACCGATTTGACCAATTTGACCGATTTGACCGATTTTACCGATTTGACCGATTTGACCGATTTTACCGATTTTACCGATTTTACCGATTTGACCGATTTGACCGATTTGACCGATTTGACCAATTTCACCGATTTGACCGATTTGGACGATTTGAACGAAATGACCGATTTGAACGAAATAAACGATTTGAACGATTTGGACGATTTGAACGATTTGAACGATTTGAACGAAATTAACGAAATGAACGAAATTACCGAAATGAACGAAATAAACGAAATGAAAGAAATGAACGAAATGACCGATTTGAACGAAATGAACGTAATAAACGAAATGAAAGAAATGAACGAAATTACCGATTTGAACGATCTGAACGATTTGAACGATTTGAACGATTTGAACGATTTGGACGATTTTGAACGATTTGAACGATTTGAACGATTTGAACGATTTGAACGATTTGAACGATTTGAACGATTTGGACGATTTGGACGATTTGAATGATTTGAAGGAAATGACCGATTTGACCGAAATGACCGATTAGAACGAATAAACGAAAAAAAACGAAATGACCGATTTGTCCGATTTGACCGATTTGAACGATTTGAACGATTTGACCGATTTGAACGATTCGAACGTTTTGAACGAAATGACCGATTTGAACGAAATAAACGAAATGAACGAAATTAAAGAAATTAACGAAATGCACAAAATTAACGAAATGAACGAAATGACCGATTTGACCGATTTGAACGATTTGACCGATTTGACCGATTTGACCAATTTGACCGATTTGAACGATTTGAACGATTTGAACAATTTGAACGATTTGGACGATTTGAACGATTTGAACGAAATTAACGAAATGAACGAAATGAACGAAATGAACGAAATGAACGAAATGAACGAAATGAACGAAATGAACGAAATGAACGAAATGAACGAAATGAACGAAATGAACGAAATGACCGATTTGAACCGATTTGAACGATTAGGACGATTTGAACGAAATGCACGAAATGCACGAAATGAAAGAAATGAACGAAATGAACGAAATGACCGATTTGAACGATTTGAACGATTTGAACGATTTGAACGATTTGAACGATTTGAACGAAATGACCGATTTGACCGATTTGACCGATTTGACCGATTTTGACGATTTGAACGATTTGAACGATTTGAACGAAATGACCGATTTGAACGTTTGAACGATTTGAACGATTTGAACGAAATTAACGAAATTAACGTAATTAACGAAATAAACGATTTGAACGATTTGAACGATTTGAAATATTTGAACGATTTGAACGATTTGAACGATTTGGACGATTTGAACGATTTGAACGAAATGACCGATTTGAACGAAATGAACGAAATGAACGAAATGAACGAAATAAACGAAATGAAAGAAATGAACGAAATGACCGATTTGAACGATTTGAACGATTTGACCGATTTGACCGATTTGACCGATTTGGACGATTTGAATGATTTGAAGGAAATGACCGATTTGACCGAAATGAAACGATTTGAACGAAATTAACGAAATTAACGAAATGAACGAAATAAACGAAATGAACGAAATGAACGAACTGAACGAAATGAACGAAATGCACGAAATGAACGAAATGACCGATTTGACCGATTTGACCGATTTGACCAATTTCACCGATTTGACCGATTTGGACGATTTGAACGAAATGACCGATTTGAACGAAATAAAGGATTTGAACGATTTGGACGATTTGAACGATTTGAACGATTTGAACGAATTTGAACGAAATTAACGAAATGAACGAAATGAACGAAATTAACGAAATGAACGAAATAAACGAAATGAAAGAAATGAACGAAATGACCGATTTGAACGAAATGAACGAAATAAACGAAATAAACGAAATGAAAGAAATGAACGAAATGAACGATTTGACCGATTTGAACGAAATGAACGAAATGACCGATTTGAACGATT